>VWYI01035001.1:1560-17394 GCA_013399455.1 Anthoscopus minutus | reverse complement strand
CTCCTGCCTGATAAAACATTCTGTTTAAAAGCCTAACATTATGTGTGACAAACTTTGGCCTTCAGACTTTTCTATACAGAAAATGTATGTTTACCAAATCTAAATTCTGGAATCTAATTTCTGAATTGTCAGAGTAAAATGAAAGGATCCTTTGCTTTATATTTTCATATAAATAACTAAAATTATTCTATGGATGTAAAATTCTCTTTTTTAGCCAAGATTCTCCTCTACTTGTCTGTTCACACCTCTCCATTTGTAGTGATGATTCCATGCTACTCCTGACACACTCACTAAAAACTTCATACTACAATTTATCTTTGCAATATAGGCAGCAGACTGTCCCATTAATCCCCTCAGTCACTCCAAACCCATAGACTCCTTCCCCATCCATTTCTAAGATCCATTACCTACTTCTAAATTCCTTTTCAGGGACTTGGTATGAAGACGCATCGTACAGCTCTAACTGTATTCACCACAGATGTGCATTCCCTGTGAATTCCAACAGCCTCTCTCTGTGAATGAGTCAGAATCCA
The DNA here is from genome assembly GCA_013399455.1 of Anthoscopus minutus. NCBI lineage: Eukaryota > Metazoa > Chordata > Aves > Passeriformes > Paridae > Anthoscopus > Anthoscopus minutus. The sequence continues at coordinate 16,861 of VWYI01035001.1, read as the reverse complement.
CTTCATACTCATCTTTCCCAGCACATCTGTTGTTTGAGCACCATGACAAAGACCCACTGTCCATAATTTGCTCGTGGGATCTCTTCAGAATGCTTCTGCAGTTTATTTTCAAGTGCTCCTCCTGCAAGGGATCAGAGACAGGTTGGTCCTTTGTCTTTTTCTCCCCCTTACCTTTAAGTGGTCTTTTCCGCTATCTTAAATTCAGCAGTATCTCTGGACTGAAACATAGAGGTGTTTATTTCTGCTCCAAACTCATTGACCAGGTTGTAACAATTTTTGGATATGGAATGTTTTGAGTTACTCATAAAGATTTCATGGGGTTTTGGTTTTTTTTTAAATTTATAATAATACTTAAGGAATCTAGCAGACATTACGATCCCATTTTTTACTTAACACTTTACCTGTGTGTAATAAGAGAAAATTTTGGTCTCACACAACAAGTAACTGAAATAGTCAGCTGAACAACTGGAACTGCTTCTCAAAGAAGAAAAATGTAGGATATAGGAATTATTAAGTTATGTATTTATGATGGATTGTAGAAGAAAACAATGTGCTTTGCACTTTTAAGCTTAATATCCCAGACTGAAGTTTACCACAAAATATTTCTAAGCTCTGTTTTCATATACATTAAAATATTCATTACATAAAGATTTTTAAACAAAAATGTACATTCTCAAAGTGTTGCTGAATGTTGAATGGATTCTAAGGAGGAAGGAATCTCAATATTAATTCTGCTTTCTTAATAAGAGATATGTGATCAGTTATGATGTAAATATAGTGAGATTCACAAAGGGTGTGCTCTAATGTATACTTAAGGACAGTAACACATGTGTATGAAGACTCAAAAGTGAAGAAAGTAATAAGGAAAACATCTGCAATAATAAGAGCATATTTTTCTCTTCTTAGAAGCCAAACAACTTATTTCACAGAACATGTTTATAGAAGATGAAGGAATGTTTTACTGTATATTTTTTCAATAATTTTCCTGTGCAAATAACAATTCATAGCTTGGGGAAGAGGCTGACGCGATTTTCCCTTTGTCTCCCTACACAGGGTCAGCAGTGTGGGGCTCCATCTTGGGGCGGGGCAGTACCCTGCCATTTTGGGAATCTCCTTGTTCCCTTGGGGCTCCTGAGATTTAGTAATTTTGTGTTGATTGTTTTCTGGTTGTTTTGGGGTTCTGGTTTTGCCTGTTGCTGTTTTACACGTTAGCAAACCACTATTTTTAGCTTATATCTACTAATATTTGTTCCTTATAGGCAGAAAGGGATTGGTTGAAATTAGGGGAAGGTAACTCATTCTAGAGTGTCCACATATTTAAACTGTTGTGACAAAAAGAAAGGAAGCAAGCCCAGAACAGATGTCTTGGTATCTGTAAAAAGAAACTTCTCTGGCAAAAGTCAAAGCACAAGCTGCAGGAAACTACAAGTTGCAGAAAACCTTCTGGTTTTGTTGTCCTCAGTGTCTAGTTAGCATTACTGGCATCTCTTTCTATGAAACTTCTTAAAGTTTAAATTTGATTCACAAACTATGAAAGATTAATTGAAATTGCTAAAATTTACTTATTGGCATTTTCAGTACGAGGCAAACTTCATATATATTTCATTACATCTGTACTCAGCCTATAGATGCAAGTGTCTGCAATAATCACATATTTCAGTAAGTATTTCAAGAATATAACTTTTATGCATGGCCTCTGGGATCAAGGCCAGTTGTAGCTACAACACGGCCTACATAGCTGCTACCACATCATATGAACCTCGAGAATGCCAAGATAAAGGGAGAGAAATAGAACCCAGCCATAACCCCCTCTTTAAATAGTTTTCCATTTCAACTCCCCTGTATCGTTCTGCAACATTGTATGTCCTACAAATAGAATTACAGAATTGTAGAATACCCTAAGTTGGAAAGATCGTCAAATCCAACTCCGGTCCTTGCACAGAACACCCCAAGAATCACACCACATGCCTTGGAGCTTTGTCCAAACACTTACTGATCTCTGTCAGGCTTGATGCTCTGACCACTTCCCTGGGGAGACTGTTCAGCCACCCTCTGCGTGAAAAACATTTTTCTAATGCCCAGCCTAAACCCTTCTGACACATCTTCAGGCGATTCCCTCGGGTCCTGTCACCACAGAGAAGAAATCAATACCTGCCCCTCCTCTTTCCCTCACAAGAAGTAACTGCAGTGAGATCTCTCCTCAGTCTCCTCTTCTCCAGGCTGAACAGACCAAGTGACCTCAGCTGCTCCCTGTGGGCTTCCCCCTCTAGACCATTCACCATCTTCATCGCCCATAAATATATGCTGCTTGCAACACATAGACAATGGTTCTCAAAGGAGAGAAAATAGTTCAGAAAAATACATTCCAACACTGAAAATATGTGCCAAAATATTGGAGTGAAATACTGGCACAACAAGAAAAATGTCAGAACAAAGCATCAAAGTATAAAAGTGTTATATGGGGCAATGCCTCAAAGCATCCTGACTGGACAAGCTGACAAGAAAATCTAGATTTAGAATGCATTTAAGTCAAAAAATAGCATGACAAAGGGCTGACAAGGAAGCTATAAGGCACAAAGATTCTTAACTCTGGAAGGTCACTGAGGTTTAAAACAGGAGAAAGAAATAAACCATTTATTTTCCGCAATGACTAAGTGAGAAGAAAACAAAATCGTTGGATGAAGAAGGGCCAGAAGTATGTCATCAGGACCTACAAGAAACTTTCAAAGCAAGTTATTTCAGTGTTCAGAGGAAATGGGAAGGAAAATTGACGTTATGACACAGTAGGCTACACAGACAGAACAACTCTAATTGATGGGAGGCCAGGCTGGCGCTGGTTGGATTCACAGAACTGCAGCTGGCTCCCAGCTCCTGCTTTTGTGTTTCTCTTTGCCAAGACACACAATGAAACTTAAGACTGGCATATATAGTGATTAGTTTTGCATGAAATATCAAGACAAAAGGAAGGAGCTCTTTATTTTCCTCAGAAGATCTTTCCTTATGGATTTTTTTCATTCAATTTTGCATTCACTGCAAACAAATACAACCTGGATGTGAGATTTTATCCAGTAATTCTTAAATGTATACTGACAGCATTGTGTGTATCACATCCAATGCTAATCTATACTCAGATACAGTCAAATTCAGCTCCTTCTCCCGTAGATCACTATAGCTGCCTGACATTGGTGGTACTACAAAGAAAAGCTCACTCTATGACAGTTGGCTGACTTTCACTAACTGCACATAACTCTCCAAGTCATAATTTTTATGAAGCAGCAGCTGTGGTAAACACCCTTCATCTGCAATGAGACTGAAAGCACTCCCAGCAAACATAAGCTTTAAATAAAATTCAGCTCCTGTTGGAACAAAATTCCTTCACTACAAGATGAAGGGATGAGTTCAAAGTATTTTCAGTTGGCTCTTTACTGATCCAGATGAAACCTACTGAACTTCCAGCACTACCTTCAGAAACATCCTAAATGGAACTCAAAAGTAATACTTTGAAGACCAACTTGGCCTAACCTCACTTGCATGTAAGGCATGATGAAAAGCACAGTCAAGGGTGTTTTGCTGCAGTTCACTCACAGGAGATGCCTAAGCACCAGTTAGAAATCAAACATTAAAATACAACAAGATCCAAATGATAGGTCCAAATGATAGATAAAATGTATTACAGAGACAGCTGACAACAGTTGTATTTGTTTAAATAATCAGACTTCAAAGCAGAATTCTAGGCACAACAGTGCCATCCAGGGGTCAGTAAATTGCTAGTAAATGTCCAAAGAATTTCCTGAAATTGTTTTCCTGGGATTTTTTTTGCTGTTGTTTTATTGTTGTTATTATTGTTGTTATTTTTCGGTTTTGTGGTTTTTGCTTGTTGGTTTTGTTTTTGTTGTGTTTGTGGTTTTTTGTGGCGTTTTTGTTTTTTGGGGTTTTTTGTATAAACGGAACTCAGTTTGTTCAAAATTATTTCTTCAAATATTTTCAAGACCTCAGTTTTTTGAATACTGCAGAAAACAAATAGGAATGTGAAAAAAAGGATTCATTCTCTAGACATACTAAGTTTTGCTTACATTTAAGCAAGTTTTGCAAAAGTTTCAATAGAAGAATATTTGTAGCAATTCAAATCAACAAGTCCTTCTAGCACAATAAACTAGCAACGATGAGGAAAGTTCCGATGAAACTTTGCCAAACTTTTCAGACTAAGACTTCACTCAGTCCACAGCACACACTCAGCCACACTTCACCACAGCTGTTTAAAATTATGCATATAAAATTCCACACAACCAAAGCTTCAGGATGTATAGTTTCTACAAAACCCTAAATCTTCCTACTGCATAAATGGAAAACTGCAAATTGTAAAGCACTTTGAAAATGGAGGCTGTTTTTTCATGTTAGAGATAGGGCACAGTTTACTCCTCTAACAGCAGCAACAAGGGTGAAAAGTAAGAACCCCAAAATATTTCTAAGATTATGAACTAATCGTAGGGGCAAAGGCCACTTCAGTCTAAGGATTTCAAAGCGTACATCCCCTGCGGCTTCCGATTCAGGCGGCGATGGCAACCACGCGAGCGAGCGAGCGAGCGAGTCTAGGCCATCCCAGGCGAGGTCCTTAGGAATGGCCCAGACACCTCGGGTAGGCCGGGCTGGGGATCCGCCCCCTACCCGCGCCGTTCAGCACGGCCGAGCACAAAAAGAAAAGCCCAATCAAAGCTCTTTAACCCCAATTTTGAACGAGGGCTCCGGAGCGGGGCCGGGGGCGGGCCGGGTGGGCTCGGGCCGGGGAAGGCCTGGCGGCTGCCGAGAGACGGGCCGGGGCGGCGGTCAGCGGCGGCGGCGGATCGCCGTGCGAATGAGCCGGCTCGGGCCGACCCTACCCGCAGCCAGCGCGGCTGCCTGGAGCCGTAGGGAAGGCCCCAGGTGACTGCCCTCGGCAGTGATCCCTCGGCGTGGGAAAACTCATCCCATCGTGCTGGTGGTGCTCAGCTGTGATGAAAACAAATATCCGTCGGGTGAAGTTAAGCTACTTGTAGAGGGGTGCCGTGCGATTTCGACATGCGTGCCTCAGTGCGACGTCCTGTCACTGAGTGCCGTTTCATCACGCCTGTCTTGCTGTGTTTGTGTTCATACTGAAGTTTTGCAGGTGATCTAGCGGACCCACCAAAGCCGCAGCTTCCTATCTCCTGGATGAAGATACTGCCTTATTTTCTTGGACATGGAGGGACTGAAAATGAAAAGTGAATGGGTTACAGCTAACTATATCCTGTTCTGTAAGAAGTTTGGTGTTTCATGTTTATTTCAGTATATTTTTTTCCCCTTTAGAGTGTGTGTTATGTGTGTTTCACTTGTGTTGGGTTTTGGTAACGTATTTGCAAATCATTGTGCACAATAAACCTGACACAACTAAAGTAACCTCTTTCTAGCTGTTGCACCAACAGTTTAGAAGAGCTGGCCGTTATGCTGAGCTTGTGTGGTATGAGCACCTGCACTTGGCACTGTACACTTTCAGAATTCCTGCATAATTAACAGCTTGATTACAGTTAGCAGTAGATCAAAAATTTCATTGTTTTAGGCATATAGTAACTTGGAGAGAGGTTGATTTGCAAATTGATTGCCTGGTCAATAATGAAGTGTAGCCTCTTCATCAGGAAGAATGCTCGATAGTACATAAAATTGAGATATTTACTCAGTAATTTTTGGTTCTTGCTGTGAACAAGTGTAAGGTCAGAAATTAGTGACTTGACTTTGAAATATACCCATGAAGCACCATGGAAAGAAGAGGGTATTTAATTCATTGTTGTAGTGTGGACTTCTTGTGATTGATTCATGTTTGGGTGATGTTTCATTGTCTTTCGTATCTCTATCACTGCAAAAGTGCCAGTATAACAAGGGATGAAAACAAAAGCATTATTTGACTGAGGAGCTCTGCAGAAAAAAGATTACAAGTTTCTGTACAAAAGATTGAAATCTTTCAGTAGGGACATTGGGAATGTAATTTCATCATATACTTCCAACATAACCTTCTCCTGAGAGGAAACTGAAACTTCTGGATGAGGTAGCTTTACCAGTTTCTACAAAAAGTAGACACTCTCTAACAATAGGTCCATCTAAGGTGTAAGGTAGGACAGAGACTGAAATCCTTGATCTCTTCAAGAGGGACAAATGGTCAGTCTGGCATAGAGTAGGATGGAGACTTAGAATGAATAGATTAAGATTTGTTTTCCATTTCTATGGAAAATGTTCTTTTGTAAGGGTCAGAGCTATATTATGTACTGTGTTGTTTAGTTATAAAATGTGAAATAAATTATTTACCAACACCTAGATACTTCATATCTCTGTAACATATAACCTGTGTATTTGTTACAGAGATGCCCTTGTAAGAAAGCATTTTAAGAGTAAAAATCGTATCTTCCTCTAAAAGAGATGAAATTATGGAATTTTGTTAGGACCATGTTTAAAGGAATAATTTTTGAAAATGCAATCTATTAAATAATATTTCTTGTATATTCCAATTTGTTAAGGGAAAGCAAATTACAGAGCAGCACTATTCTGTGCACCTTCAGCTTTTTGCAGTCAGTCAATACTAGGGATCATATGGGTTTTTCCCCATTAGGCCATATACAGTAGGCATGATGGTATTTGTTGCAGAGACAGCCTTATATAGCTGATAAACTTGTTTGTCTTTGCTGGATTTACAGGAGTCCAATATCTGAAGGGAATCTACAAGAAGGCTCGAGGGAGACTTTTCTCAAAGGCATATAGAGATAATCCAAGAGGGATTTAAATTGAAAGAGAGTAGATTTAGATTAGATATTAGGAAGAAATTCTATGCTGTGAGGGTGGTGAGGCAGTAGCGTGCGTTGTGAATATGTGGATGCCATGTCTCTGGAGCTGTTTAAGGCCAGGTTGGATGCGCTCTGAGTAACCTCGTCCAGTGGGAGAGGGTGTCCTTTCCCACTGCAGCAAGATTAGAACCAGGTGGTATTTAAGGCCTCTTTCAACCCAAAGCATTCTATGAAATTCTGTGGTATTATACTCAGATATTTCAGGTTTTGATTCCAGCAAATAAAGACTTATGCTTTTAATNCTTTAACCCCAATTTTGAACGAGGGCTCCGGAGCGGGGCCGGGGGCGGGCCGGGGCAGGAGCGGTCCTGGGCGCCTGCGCGGGGTTTCGGTTTGTGCGGTGGCGTGGGGAGCGCTCGGAGCGGCCCGGGCACGACAGGGCCTGCGGGGCTTTGAGGCGGCGCTGGCACCATGGCTCCCGTGCTGAACCTTAACAACGAGGTGAGACACCNGATTTAGATTAGATATTAGGAAGAAATTCTATGCTGTGAGGGTGGTGAGGCAGTAGCGTGCGTTGTGAATATGTGGATGCCATGTCTCTGGAGCTGTTTAAGGCCAGGTTGGATGCGCTCTGAGTAACCTCGTCCAGTGGGAGAGGGTGTCCTTTCCCACTGCAGCAAGATTAGAACCAGGTGGTATTTAAGGCCTCTTTCAACCCAAAGCATTCTATGAAATTCTGTGGTATTATACTCAGATATTTCAGGTTTTGATTCCAGCAAATAAAGACTTATGCTTTTAATTAACATAAAATACCATGTCCTGCTAAATGGTAGAATCATAAGGAATTCTAGGATGATAGATTTCAAAGGTGTTTCTACCAATTCACATTTTGTTTATAAGAAGAACAAATATTTTTAAGACCAGTGTTCCTCAGTGGTGTAAACTGGAACTTATCTTAATGTTAACTGACCTTTATTTTAATTACTTACTGGTTTATGTTTGATGTTAGTAGCTAACAAATAGTTACTGGTGTCAAAAAATTTACTTGCACTGCAGTGTCTACTACATGAGGTGTATATGTACTTTGAAACGTGGAGCGTGGTGGTTGAATGATGATGATGATGAAGATGATCCTCCAGGAAATGAGACAAATAGTGGACTGTGATGTCTGTGTCCTTTCTGGCAGCTTTAGAACTCATTGGTTAATTTCAGAGAAATTGGGAAGGGGTGGAGGCCTCAAAAGTTGGGCTTTAGGGGTTTTTAAGTTATAAGTTGGTTAAAATATAGAGCAGAGAGTTGGTTAAAACATGGAGCAATATTCTCCCATCTGTTCTGGTCTATGAGGAACAAAGAATGAAAATATTGTACTGTTTAGGTGACTGCATAAATGAGAGATTTAAGGTGACAATGTTAAGGATTCAGAGTGAAAAGAGGAAATTACAGACAGAAAATAATAAGAAATCAATCATAATAAATTATTCACAAATAATTAGTTTAGACACTTCATTAATCTTTCTTTTCATGAGAAGTTGTCTATAGCAGTGTAAATGCTTCAAAATGTTATACTATTTCCATGTTAACAAGTAGGACTTGTGCCAAAATTGTATAAATGTTTGCTTTATTTTTCTCTAATTGAATATACACTTTGATAATAACAGAAAAATAAAAGCAAGGTCTTGGCAAATCCCACAGTTTGCAAGGTCCAGTAATTTTAGGAAGCCATCTTGCTGTTGGTAAATAGCATGGAACAGTTTTAGTGTGACTACATGACTGAAGAATTGAGATTGAGAAGGGTTAAGAAACACGATTTTTTTTGTAATTTGGCCATTGTGTTACTGTATGGAGTTGCTGCATTTTGATTACTGCCCAAGGAAGAATTGAGTGGGAGAAGGAAGGAGGGAAACGTAGAAAATTGGAACAAAGTGAAATAATGAAGACTAGAGTTTTTGAGAAAGAAGGAAATGCAGTGTTTCTTATCACTTTCTACTTGTTGCACTCATTGAAACAAATTTGCAGGATGAAAATTTCAGTTTTGAATTCTATATGCACTGCAATATGGTTTTACTTTTGATGGGTTTGTCTGTATTAAGCCTAATGTATTTTCCAATTGTGCTTACTCTTACAAGCATGCAGGCTGAAGGAATTATTTTAAAAACCTGTTTCTGTCTTGAATATATTTCCTGTTTTAAAAAGCTTTCTAAGGGGTGTCAGGTCTTGCCACAGAATAGCTGCCAAAGTTAAACTTTCCTGGAAACATTTGCTAGATGGCAGCACATAATCATCAGCTGCTGTGGAGATGGGCAAGTTTAAAAGGGAGATAGCTCATGTTTAATGTGAAAAATTATCCTTGTTGACCAGCAGTACACAATAGTGTAAAATAGAGGCTGTTGAATAGGAGCTCTACAGATTTCTAGGGGCTTTTTTCAGAACCTGTGCTTCTTAAATGATGTTTTTCTGTTTTTATAGTCGTAGTCTGCTATCAACATTGTATTATCGCAACAAATATAGTTATCTTTCTACTCTATTTATTTTTTTTGAATGGTATTCTGTTTGCAGCTAATGGAAATGAAGTCTGTATACAGTGTTAAAAAATAAGTGTTCTAATATGTGCCTTAATGAATGCTGTGATGGCTGAAGTTGAATATTAGTAAGGCATCATATTATATATAGCAAATTATTAGATTTAAGAGTCATTTTCAAATCAGAGTCTGGGACAGGTGAATCAAATTTTCAAAACTTGATTGGATATCAAAACTTTGATATCAGGTGGATTTTTCTGTTAACCTTGTAATAATTGATTGCATGCAAAGTAATTTTTCTCTGCATTTACAAAGCAACAGCTTTTAGATGATAAAAGCTGACGTCTGCATAGTGCTTGTCATCCATGTTAGAATTACTCTTTTTTTTTTCCTAAAAGGTAGGGCCAAGATAAAACAATATATTGAGAATGATGTGTGTGTACACATATTTTTCATCCTGCCAAGCAAAGTTCAGAATTAAAGGTGTTATGTAGGGAGCTTAGTAATGAAGCTCAAGGTGATAAATTCCATTCTAAAAATTCTGTTTTGAGTCCCAGCACTTTGTGTTGTGATATTCTACACAGCAACATCAGGTCCACTCTTCAGGTTTAGGGCCTCATATTTAGGTGGGCAGCATGTTTACGAAGCAGTCTAGATATGTAAATTAGGAACTTAGATTGGTGTATGGCAAAGTCAGTTGTGAGTAGCATGGCTGATAATGAAAAAAATCAGACAAAAAGCCAAGGAGGATAACCTTAACTTAGAGAGAAAGTCTAACATACAGTCTCTGGAAGTCCAAAACTTCAGACTTTAGTTTTAGCTGTAGTTCAGTAATTATACAGAACCATATATGTAATTGTTGACTCTTTTATCAGTGTGAACAGAAGTAAATGTATTTTGGAGATGCTTATATAAAGACTGAGTTGTCTTGGTTTGTGTTTGTCCTTAGGTGTTCAGACACAACTAAGATAAAAAACAAAAATTGCATTTCTACATGTGTTTGTTCAGAAATTGAAGAAAGTTCAAGTACATCCTTTTATAAGTAAATAATTTTTGGTCACCAAAGTTTCTGTTTAGCAGTAAAGAGAACATTGTGTGAACAGAAGATCAGGAAAGATTAGAGAGGGGGAAATTTGAGTGGGTCATTCATTCTTCCTGAAGCTGAATTAATTTCTGTAACCAAGAGCTGCCTCATGATTTTTGTAAGGTGCAGTAAATGTGGAAGATTTGAGTATTTACCCATTCTAGTCCTTAGTGTATTATATATTTCTAGATTTTATACAAGATGTCCAGGATGCTTGTATAAACATTTTTGAATTGATACTAAATAAAATTAACTTAAAGTTTTTTAATCTTTGAATGGTCACCATTTTTGCAAGAAGCATTCTGTACAAAGTGAGTTTAAGATTTCACCGTGGCATTCATTAACAGTTACTTAAGACTTACCTTATTTTCACCCTTCAGCATTATGTAGGACTAGCTTGTCACTCAGATGTGATGTACCTCTGTGTTTTTGTTGACTTAGGAGGATTTAGACATATAATTAAAAGTCTTGTTTATTCATTTTATGTTTTTTTACACACATTTTATTCTACAGAAACCAAAAGAGTTTTTAACATTGAGGTGCCTTTCATATAAGGCTTATTGTGGAGAACTGATTTGTGGTTCAGACAGATGAGACGTGCTCCTGAAGGACTGTGATTCTCCAGCTGTGGTTTCACAAGCAACTGGACTTGCTGCTTCTGAATCTGGGGCCTCTCACTCACCTGCTCCAGACACATGGTCTTGCCTCCCTCTTCTGTGATCTTAAGAAGTTCGTTGCTAGAATAGTCTTCTACAGATTGATGGTAACAGGGTATTACAAACAAGTGGGAGCAGCAAGAATGTGGGACCTGAGATGAGTGGAATTGGCGCAAAGGTCAAGAGGTGGACTATCCCACCACAGTGAGTGAGCTGTTTGGTTGGCTGATAGAGCTGTGCTGTTTTTCATCTCACTTGCATGTTTCTCTTTAAGCACTGGCTTTCTGTGAAATAAACATAGGATTTAGGGAGGATATTGAACCAGCAAAACCTAAAATAGGATGATAAATCATGTGAAGTTATGTTGTATGGCAGTTGTTCATTACTGAAGTGAACTGGGGGTCAGAGCTGTAAAGGCATGAGAATTAGAGCCCAGAGGGGAAACCAAAGGAGCCCATATATTTGTCTAATCTTGATAGTTTTACATAATGAGTTGTAGGAAACTAGTTAAAAATCAGCTTCAAAGAAGAAGAATCTTATAATTTCAGTGCTGCCTAAATACACCGGTGCCTGGGATGCTCTGTGGTCAGAATTCAAGCTGTGGCTGGATACTGGTACTGCCAAGATCTGTTTATCCCTGACAATTTGTGATCTTAAATATCCTTGAACCTGACCATATCACTCTTACATGTCACTGAGTTTATATTTAGTTTTTGGGAAATGTTACTAAGAGAAGAAACCTGTTGCAAAAGAGCAAGTTGCAGTCCGGTAATAAGTAGAGGAAAATGTAATATTTGAGTTGTATTTCCAAAGATAATTAAGAAATTAACACTTTATGTTAAGCCCTCTTTATGGGCTCTTTTTAAAAATGCTTTTCTCTATCATGGGCAAGTTGATGTGTGCATTCAGGTTGTTAGTGTAGTAGATCCAAATGGCTTTTATTACCTAAGGTGTGTTTTTCTATTTTAAAGTATATTCCCAAGCCTTCCTTACAGTGATAAAAAAGAATCCTATATAGAAACTTTCGAAATAACACTGACAAAGTGCTCTAGACAGTACAGTGTGTAAGGCAGTTCAAAATACTGGGCAGCCAGTCCAGTGCAGTGATCCAGCGTCTCGCTGAAATAAAGTACTTACCCCCAAAGATCAATTTTTATGCTGTCTCCTAGGCTGTGTGGTAATAGAGGAATCTCTTAGGACAATTCAATATTTGTGTCTGCTCTCTTTATATACAGGGAAGTGAGACTTGAGGTGTGGCATCTGACCAGTTGCCTGGTATTGTACTGAGCCATGAGGTTGTCTTAATGCTCATAATTCAAAATATAGTCTTGTACTTTAAGGCGTGAAGCAGTCTGATGGGGGGAAATGTTTAATTTGATGGCTTAGTTGTTATAAAACTTCCCAGTAATTGAGAAAGCTGATGTATAGGTTCCCTCAGTCTGCAGTGAGTTGAAGCCTGTGAATCTCAATGACCAGCAGAGTGCACTAATCACAAGTATTAACAAATACTGTTGCTGGACTACTATCTGGCAAAGAAGGGTGATTGTATGGAGTGAGGGGAGCCTGGTCATGTATTTCACCAGCGGGAACATTTCCGTAGGAAAAGTCCTTGACCGTGCTTCAAGGGCTGCTTATCCAACAATTAACATAAAATACATGACCTCCCTGAAAGGAAAAACTGAAACTCAGAACTCTTTACTCCTGAGAAAATTCTTGCTGGTCTATACATAAGTTCCCTTTTGCTGTTTCCTCTGTGGTTTATGAGCTGTATTTCATCCAGCACCTATACAATATGCTGGCCAAGCCATTTTCTTGAAAGTAGAAGTATTTACCCTAGACTTTTTACCAGGTTTTTCAGTTCTGTTTAGTGCCCCAGCATCTAGACTCTTCCCCTAGATGGTGGACACCAGTTCTTGTACTCTTTTGAACTGTCCACCAGTATGGTTCAGATGTATCACAGTCTCCTTCTCATTGTCAGCTTAAGCTGGCTTGAAGTTCATCTGTGACCACATCAAAATTATTGTGGAGTGGCTAGCACTTGGATACTTTTTCAAGAGTATGGGTGTCTAGGATACTTTGTGGTCAAATTTAAGCTGCGGAGTATTGTTGGCGCTGCCAAGATCTGTGTATCCCTGGATTGCATATGGTCTTAAGGACTGCCACTGCCGTGAAGCTGGATCTGCGTTCTCTTAAATGTCACTTAAGTCTTGGAAAGGCATATAAAAAAGTTATGAGAGCTGAGAAAAGATAAATGCCTGCGCAATTCAAAACTAAATAGCTAATCTTTTCTATCAGTTCATTTCTTAGTATACTGGCAAATCACTATGTTTTTTTCTGTCTATTACAAGTTTATGCAAAGTTGGAAAGCAAACACAGCTTTCTTTTTAAACTCTGGGATATTTGGCAGCAGTCATTTTAGCTCTATGGAAATGCATGCAAGAATTCTTGTGTTAGTTGTGTTACTAATAAATAATTGTAGGCAAAACAGTTTCCTGAAGAAGGAGAAGAAAGTTGTGCCACATGGTGCTTGATTTCTGCTTAAAACAGTTCAAGTGTTAAATTGCTGACATTCTTTTACAGACCATGTAAATGTCCTAAGGAAAAACTCTTTTGAAAGCTTATGAAATTTCCAAACTTATACTCCGTGAGATAAAATTCTGAGGAATTGTGGCTTTTTTTTTCCCCTAGGAACTCTTCCAGCAGCTGTTTCTAAAGTTTCTAGAGTTGCCACATCATCAGTTTTACTAATATTAGCAGCAAATTCTGATCTGCTTGCTCTTCACACAGATTTTTCAGCACAGTGCTGAAGCAAATAACCACGGCTAACAAGGCAGTTTACTTCTGCCAGTATTGTATACAGCCGTTATCGGACTACTGTACTTGAGGACAGTAATGAAAACTTTTTCTTAGCTCAAATGGTTTATATAAAGTGTGTGTGGTAGGCCACGTAGGCTACTAAGATGCTCTCATAAAACAAAAACATCTGTGGTTCCTTGGTGTGGTAGTGTACAATAATGAAAAAAACTGTCATGGGAAACTTAGTAACTTTTACTTTAAAGGAACTGTGAGGTACTTGGAGTACTTGGTGTAGTTTTTTTATTAAATGTAATTTATGGCTATATATGCCTGAGTAAAACACAATTTAAAAACGGTTCTATTACAGTAAATGTGCATAATTGCTTACTGCTGTCCTTGCAGAGGTCTTTTGGCAGCCTTTACGTTGCTGGGTCTGGAACTTGTTGCTGAGTGAAGAAGGGAGGAAGGCTGAAATGGGTGTAGAAGAGAAGGTGTGATTGTTAGACTTCTTCATAATAGAATTTGGAGGCTTGGGGGAGGAGATGCTTGTAGAAGGAGAATAGTAATCAATTATGAATTCATTGAAAATTGCTTATTGGCATGCAATGATAAAATTCTTTTCAGTTTGTCATGTGTTTCAGAGAGGTCAGTAGTAAAGAGCAATTAACAGAGAAATAAAGTGTCCAAGTACTAAATTCAGCGACTCTTTTGAGTGTCTTTAAAGTCATATAAATTAAAGGGATTTAAAATTCTTGTACTGACTTTATATTTTAAAAATTACCATTATGTTATTTCCTTTGCAAAGAAGGGTCTGTTGGTTTTACCCACCTCCAAGGGTCACAATGATATCTGTTTATTCATATGGCATTTAGTACCAAATGAAACTCTGCATAGACAAAGAAGCTGAGGCAGATTGCTCTCTACAGCTACTTGAAAGGAGGTTGTAGTGAGGTGGGAATTGGTCTCTTTTCCCAAGTAACAGGACAAGAGGAAATGGCATCAAGTTGTGCCAGACTGGCTTTTAGGGAAGATTTCTTCACCAGGGTTGTCAAGCACTGTAAATGGATGCTTAGGGTAGTGTCTGAGTCATCATTTCTGGAAGTATTTAAAGATGTGTAGATGTGGCTCTTAGGGACCTGGTTCAGTAGCTGGCTTGGCAGTGTCTGGTTTATGGTTACGCTTTATCACTTAAAGGTGTTTTTCAGTTTAAATGATTCTGTGAATCCTCTTTGTTGTTTTATGAAGACACATATGAGAAAACAAGGTTATGTACAGGTATGTTAATGTAGGAAGAGATGAGCAGATAAACTCTGCTTGTACGAGAGTCTGGTAAGAACAGTTTTGAATAGCAGTAGAACCAATTGAACTGATTCAAAGGAATGAATAGTGAATTTCATCCAGAGGCAGGTATCACTGAGGAAATGCTGTAGAGGTTGTCAGGAGTACAGGGGAGCATACCTT
>VWYI01034973.1:64412-74456 GCA_013399455.1 Anthoscopus minutus | reverse complement strand
GGAAGTACCCCTTGGTGGAGTGGGGACCTTCCTAATGCAAAAAGAAAAAATCCACAAAAAAACAACAAAAGCAAACAAAAAACTGACAAAAAAAATTTTAAAAAACCGAAGGAACAAGCAGATAAGCAGACAAACAAGAGAGTGAACAAAAAAAAACAAACACGTAAAGGATACAATAGGAAAGAGACAACAGTGAAAAAAAAAGAGTATTTAAAAAAAAAGAAAAAGAAAAAAGAAAAAAAAAGAAAAACCTTAAAACTGAGAGAAAGAGATTTAAAAAAATAGAAATAAATTTAAAAGAAAATGCATGATTTCCCATGTACCATTATTTTAACATTTAATAAAAACAGATTAAAAAAATAAAAGAGAACCAAGAAATAAAAAATGACAATAAATCAAGTGGGAGGAAGATGAGGAGGAGGCAGCTTTTTTAGTTTTGGGAGGTTTTATTCTTTTATTTTATGGTTTGTTTCCCACTTACTTTTAGCCCAGCACAGGCTTCTTGGGGAACAGGGGATGGAGGTTTGGCTGCCAGTGACTTCAGTGTCTTTGGGCCAGTTATGGAAGATCCTGGCTGCTGGAGTTAGCCATGACCCACTCTGTTCCCCTGAGACCCATGGGGATCCACTCCATTCCCCTGGGATCCGTGGGGATCTGCTCCTCCTCCACAGGTCCCTAGGGGTTTTAAAGTGACCCTAGGGAGTGCAGGAGCTGATGCTGAGTCACCCCTCCACAGTGTCCCCAGGGGGGTCCCCACTTCCCCAGCCCTGGGGACCCGGGGTTAACGGTAACAGCGCAAAAAACAAACACAGTAAATAAAGACACACGGGCAGAGACAAAAAAAAAAAAAAAAAAAGACAGAAGAGGTTTCTTAAAAAAATAAAGTGGCAATTTTTTAATAAAACAACAGCTATAAATAAATGTAAATATAATAAGTGGATTTACTTGCAAGAAGAACGGATAGTATTTTTTTCTTTTAATTTTTGTTTTCTTCAGCTTTAAACTGTGAAAAAATGAAAAAGGGGAAAGAGGTAGCAGGGAGCTGTGTGAAACACAGGGAGAGGGTGGGGGGACTGGTGGAGGACAGCTGGGGTGTCATCACATCCTTTCAGGGTGATGATGCTGTGGCGGGGGGGACACACATAGGATGCTGTGGGGGACAGCACTCACGCACACGTGCACCCATGCTCACACACTCGTGCCCTGGTGGGCGCATGCTCTCCTGTGAATGCTCCAGAGGCTCCCCAGGGTGGCCACGCATCCCTCAAATCTGCCCAGATCCTCCTTGGGTCACATCAGCGGGGCTGCAGCCATGTGAGGCACCCAGCCGCCCCCTGAAGTCGCTCCCGTCCTCGCCTGGGCATAGTCAGCACACCCTGACCAAAGCCGGCCCCAGGCTGCCTGGCCGCGATCCCTGCAGCCTGCCAGTCCCCATCCCAGAGAGCCCCCGAGCCCCCGAGCCCCAGCAGCCGTGCAGGGGAGAGGTGCCAAGCCAGAGGGTGTCCCCATGCCCGCCGCGTTTTCTCCTCCTCCCCACCCCTCTCCTGGAGGTCCCCGACTGCCATGGTTTCCTCCACAACATCAAGGCAAGGCGATCTGGGTACCCCCATCACCCCCGGCCTCCCTGGCCTGGTTGCCGCCCCTCCCTCCCTCGCTCCCTCGCTGCCGCCCAGGGAAGGGGGCACCGGGGTGCCGGCTTTCAATGCAGCTGCCTCCACGAGAGCCGCTGCCGATGGCGGGCGGGGAGGGGGCCGCAGGGGTGATGGGGTGCCTCTGTGACATGCACGGACACCGGCCAGCCCGGGGCGAGGACAGGAGCCCTTTGGGGCTGGCCCCCGAAACAGAAGCGCCCGGGGCAGACACAAAGCCGAGAGTTTGCACGATGGGGCCGCTGAGACGTTCGGCAGCGCAGACTCACTTTTCGACATTTTTTCCGTCCCCATTCCTGCTGCTCCAGTTTTAGGAGCTGCGCAGTCCCCGCTCCAGGTCCCAGCGGGGGTTCTGCTTTAAAGCCGCCAGATCCTCCCCGCTCCCCCTGACCCACTGCTACTTCACCCCCCCTTCCCCGCTCTGGGGTAGGGCGAGGGGCAGCAGAGGGACGAGGTCACCCCCCAAAACGGCATCACAGGGCGAGAGGTGGATGAGAGCGCCTCGGCTGGGTGTTCAGACCCCACCCCACTGCTGACATCCCCTCCCGTGGCCCTCCAGCCCTTTCAGAACGATTCACAGGGGACATCCACCGCCTCCAATGACCCCAGAGGAATAAGTTACAGTCGGTTCCCCAAATCTCAGCGTAGAGGGAAGGTGGCGTTGGGATTTCCATCCCCACACAACGCTGCTCGGAGCTGGGGAGCATTCACGGGACTGAGCGCGCCCTGGGGCCAGGAGGGAGAGTGCGGGAGGGCGCCGGGACAGCGTGTGCAGGAGGCAAGGGCTGGCGGGGAAGATTTTCCGCAGGGTGTTGCTCATGTCCAGCTCAAACCAGTACAAGAAACCAACCTCCATTTTCTTTATTTCGTGGGTTTTTTTCAGACTGTTAAAAAGAAAAAAATTTTAAAAAGAGAAAATGACAAAAAAAAAATCCTGGTACATGAAATAAAGATTTTTTTTTTATAACTTGGTCCTCGTTTATGTGGATTCATTGGGGGGAATTTGTAGTGCCAGAAGAGTACCTCAAAACCTAGCAAGGGAATCTACTGTTGTTGACAATTTCATCCTCACTGGCAGTTCAGAGGATGGTCTTGCTTCAGGATGGTCTTTGAGATACAGAAATGGATGAGGCAAGAGGAGAGGGCTTTGCCACAACTTTTTATTTTAAGTAAGTGTGAATATACTCAAGTCATATGTGGGCTTTCTCTGCTGCCCTCCAAAACATCTGTTCCAGCCTCTCTTTAGCCTCCAGCATCTCCCGTCCCGTTCCATTCTTCCTGGGGTGAAGATACCACAAAGGCTGATGATCCAATTCCTACTGGAAGACGGTGGCTTTTGTGGCAAGCCAAGATTTGCCAGCAAGGTCAAAATTCATACACACTGGAGGGCTCAAAAATAAAGTGACCCCAGCAATGTTTTGGGGTTTTGTTCAGCCATTCATGGGAATTTCCTCAGTAGCTGGGTTGGGAGTGGGTGCCTGGTGGAAATGCTCAGTGTAGGAGCTTGGAGCAGGGAAATAACTTACAGCTGGAGATGCAGATCCAGAAACAGGTAAGGCATCAGCAGAGCAGGGAGGTGAGATCCCTACAAAGGGGACTAGGCTCCCGGCACATCCCCTCACCTCTCACTCCCCACTGGCAGCAAGGATGTCACCAATGAACTTTACTCTGCACTGGGCTCTCTCTTCCCGTGAGACCCTCCATGGCTTTCTGAAGCAGACCAGAATCCCCATGAGACTCTGTCATCACTAGCTCGGAGGGGATGACATGGAAGGACAGCCACCTGAGTGACAAAGCTTCTCTGTGTGACCCACAGCAGACAAGTGAAACCTTGAGCTGAATGAGCAGCTGGGACCAGGGGAGTTAATTTGACAGGAGCAAGGAAGGCGTGGCTGGCTGCAGGAGTCCCAGCAGACACTGGTGGGTCGAAGTGTGATCACAGCACTGCAGTTCTCCCTGCTGCCCAATGCACCTCACACATGTTGATACCTGTGCTCAGCATCTGTATCCCCTGGACAGCACCAGTGGGTCCCCACTCTGACCCTCACTGCACCCCCTCCAGCACAAGCTCATCCCTCTTCTTTGGGCTCCTAGTAGCACCTAACACCCACCCCAGCATTCCAGCTGGCAGGACACTTCATTGCTGAGGTAATTGGGGGCACCCGCCAACCCATTTCTGCTCCTCCTCCAGGGACCCTTCCCAGCAGCAGCCTCACCAAGAAGGAGGGCACAGGGAGAGGAGAGGCAGCAAAGCAGGCCAGGAGCCTGTCTGGGGGACACCAGGGAGCTCCTGCCCCTGCCACACGCATATCTAGGAGGTAACTGCCTTCCCACCCCATCTAGTGCACAGACCCCAAAACCTTTTCACCTCCTCCTCATCTCCTTGCCTAGTTCTGAAGCCTCCACCAGTGCTGAGTGCTCCCTCTCAAGCATGGGTGGGATAACCTGAAGGAACCCCCCTGCATTTTCTCCACCCATCCTATGATGTTTCCAGTCCTGGTCTGCTGCAGAGCTTGGAACAAGAGGGTGCTCCCTCACGCTCCCTCATGCTCACCTGTGCCAGCAAGGCACTGGGGAGATGTGGCTACACTTCCCACATCATGTCCTGCCTGGAGTGAAGGGGGTGCATGGCTCATCCCCTCTGGAAAACTCCATGAGGAGCTCCTTCCTCATAGAGTGCAGATGCTTCTCCCCTTCTGTGTCTGGCTTCTAAGGGATGAGGCAGCAAAGCAGCACTGGCCTGAAATTAGGTGTGGGGAATTCTCCTCAGACAGCACCAGCCTCCATACCATAATAATTACTACTAATATTCAGCACTTATACAGCACTTTTTATGTTCAAAGCACTTTGCAAACATTAACTAATTAATGTCATATTAAGTGATGTCTTAGAGGAGCAGCATCGAAAGCAAACGACTTGTGCGTGGGCAGAAGCTCTCATTCCCCATCTCTCCCCAGGCACATTAACACTTCAGTTGGTGAGAGCCCCTAATATGTTTTCCTGTGCCCCTCCTTATTCTCAGTGCTCCCCATGCCATGCAGTTGCCATTCCCACTGCTGACTGTGTGCTCCAGCAGGCCCTGAGTACACCAGGGGTGAGCATGGCACCAGGATCTTCTCCTCCACACCACGGAGCCACTGAGGCCTTAGAAGCCGAAGACTCGTGACTGAGAGGTCAGTTAAAATATTTGGGTTGGAAAAGTTCCTGCTCCAGTCCCAAGCCTCAGCAGTGGGGAAGGAGAGACAGCAGGCTCCTCACAGGCAGAGTGGAGATGGAGCAGGCAAAGTCTGGTTTGATGCCTTCAGAGAGGTCCTTGTCATGCCCCAGCCTCATGGCTTCTTTGAGGTAAATGGTCATTCCCTGCTTCCAGGTGCCAAAGGAATGCAGCGTCTGGCCCTGTCCAGGGCTGATTTTTGACAGACACCCTCCAAACCCGAGAACATGCTCTCAAATGCTGGCCAGGCATAGGTAGAAGGCAGGCAGGGCATCTGCCAGAGAGAGTGCTGCCCTACTCAGACACAGCAATTTGCAAAGATGGCTCTGGCAAAGGATCTGAACTCCAGAGGGTCTGCATTGCCCAAGGGATGCTAGCCTGCACTGGCAGTGGTGCCAGGTCTTCCATCCCACAGAGGCACAGCATGGCTGGAGGGGGGGCTCCCTTTGTGGGATAGTGCAGGGCAAAGGAGCACTTGCTACTGAGTAATGCCCAGGCCCTCACGTGTGTGGTCTGCTGTCAACATGTGCTTGCTGCTCCTCTGCTGCCTCTCTCATGTGGACCACAGCCAGAGCTCGCTGCATTTTGCTTCAGTGGGAGATGCTCTGAGAGCTCCTCATGTGGGGAAACCCAGATACTTGGCTGTTAAATTAACATCGGGCATTTAACTGCATCATTGAAATGGTTTAAACACCCAGGAGTGGTAATTAGTAATTATGGTTTGGTGAGAGAGGATATTAAGACCCAGGTATGGAGCCCAGTATTTTTCTTTGCAGATAATTTTTAGTGCCAGATGACTACAAAGAGAGGCCAAGCATCAGACACGCAAGCCTGCTGTCTTGCTTGTGTGTGAGGACTGCCACGGGGAAAGGAGACAGCCACACAGCTCACCTTTCAAAAGCCAAGCACTGAGGCCAAGGGCACAGAAAGGTTTGAAATGGAGAGCTGATGGAGAAGGAGGATCTGTGAAGAGGTACAGTCAACATAACTAAAGCTGCTAGGTGAGCAAGGATGGCAAAGGACAGGCTATCTGAATGTCCTGGAAGTGTCCCCAAATGTAGAGGTGAGTCCAGACATCTTGGCGTCTCCTTCCCAGGTGCCTTCCAGCTGCTGGACCTTCTCCTCTCATCTCCCCAGGCTCTCCTAGACACCTTCCGGAGAGATAGAAAGAAGAGGGAACTGTTTTGATAGGGAAGAGTGGCAGATGGAGGATAAAATTCGAGTAGGACCTATGCAGATTAAGCAGATGTGAATTAAATGCCACCAGCCTGAGTTTTACCTCCAAGAGTGGGGAACAAGTCACCGCTAAGGCTAAGCTGAGGCATGGAACTGGACCACAGGCAGGCTGCTGTGCAGTTTGCAACTCCTCACCCAGGCAGGGCACTTAAAAAACTTCCAATCAAGCCAAGCATACCTGTGCCACAGTTTGCTGGCTCCACAGAGCTCCAGAGTAGCTGTGCAACCAAGATGCCACATTGAAATGAGAAACTCTCCTCCAGCCTGAGAGAGGGAACAGGGCCCTGTCACCCAGATATGGTCATGAAAAGACCTTTAACTGGGGATCTGGGCCTATAAGGGTAGGGAGGACATCTGTGATGTCCCAGTGTCCATGGTGGCTGCACCTTACTAAAGCCATCAACCACTGATAGGTTAATGCCCCCTCAGAGGGGGGCTGAGGGCTTGCCACACATGGAGCTGCACTGAAGACCCTGACAGAGGATCCAGGGCCCCAATGAGCCGTGCTGCTTCCTACAACTGCAGCAGCAAAAACTGGGTGACTGCCTCCATCTCCCTGGCTGCAAATCCCAGCTTTGACCTGGCTCTGGCAGAGCCAACACAAGACATAAACCATTCTGGCAGAGTGCTGTCACTTGTGCCAATTTTATGCCATGGAGAGGAGTAGCGTGCGAATGACGCCAAACCCTGCTGGCCTCATTTCGTTTGCCCTTTATTGAAACCTTCGGGCCTTGCACCCTGGGCTCACAGCGACAGGGGGGCCACAGCTCATGTACGCAACAAGGGCTGGGCCTCGGCGGCCTCGGCATCCTCTGTAGCAGCCAGCGATTGACATTGCGGAACGTCTGCAGTGGAGGAGCCGGCTGGCCCGGTACCCGCGGCTTCGGCAAAGGGGTCAAGATACACGGCTATGGGCTGACTCCCAGAAACAGATCCACAAGGGCAAAGTACTGGGCTTGGGAAAGGGTTTTCTCTGCTGCTGCTCCTCCTGCTGCTCCTGATCCCCTCGAGGATGGAAAAAACAAGGGACTTTGCTCTCTAGGGACCTGTCAATCAGAATCTGCCAGCACCGTTTAATTTGCTGCATTTACGCCTGCCAGGAGCACCGGCCGGGCTGCCTGTTCCTGAGCAGGCAGTGCCATCCCGTGGGACGAGCTGGGCACAGCAGCGGAGCCTCACAGCCGCACTGTGCGGGAGCTGGAGCAGCCCCACAGCTCCCAAGGAAGATGCGGCGCTGGGACCCTTGCCCGGTGTTCCCCAGTGCACAGGGGTGGCCAGCGGACATTTCCACTCTCCATGGGCTCCTCACTACCTGCTTTCTGTCATTCCCCCTCTCCTGACAGCAGCTCAGAGGTGACACAAGGACATGATTTACCTGGGAGTTCAGCTTAGTTCCACCCGTGACAGGCTCCAGCCAGCAGAGGGGCAAGTTTTATTTTAAGAGCGGAGGGCAGACAATAAAGCTCTTACTGTGAGCTTGGTGTGGCCCTGAGATTCGAGGCAGCATGTCCCAGGAATCTGCCTCTCATCAGCAAGTCCCCCCACTTCTCCTACTCTAAAATCTGCAGCTCTGACTGGTGCCTGGCCAGGCATCATCCAGGAATGTTTGGTGAGGTAATACTTCACATATGTGGAGAAAAGAGTAATTCTACAGAGCATTTCCCAGGTCAGGGAGCCCCCTGGCTGCCCTATGTCTCCTGTCCTTGCTACTCTCCCTCAAACAGCCTGGTGTGGTTTGTGGATCCTTTGGGGACAAAGGAATGAAGAGAAGGTTCTTTCCCAGCCCAAACCCCTTCCCATACCTACAACAGAGGCCACAAGCAAAGCCTGGGCCTGATCTTGGGACCTGAGGATCTTGGGACAGCCTGAGCTGTGACCTTGGGAAGTGCCTGATCCAGAGGAACAGGCTGCAGACAGGGAAAAGGAGAGAAAGGAAAGAAAGGAAAGAAAGGAAAGAAAGGAAAGAAAGGAAAGAAAGGAAAGAAAGGAAAGAAAGGAAAGAAAGGAAAGAAAGGAAAGAAAGGAAAGAAAGACCTTGGACTGCTGCAGTGGACGCTTTCTGGAGCAAGACTGAGAGTGCGCATCCATCCCAGCTGCCTCGGGGTACCTGACGCCCGATGGGGGACATACGCAGCACAGCTTTGCCAGAAGGGACAAAAGCACCCGGCTGACTCCTCCAAAGACAGAAGAGAGCAGATGGCGCTGAAATCTGCTCAAGAGGAGAGGAAGGAATGGCCCCGAGGCTCTGTACTCCCTGTACCCTCTGCACTCCCTGTAGCTCAAGAGGCACATTTGTCCGCGGCCAAGCGTGTTGGCCAGCCCTGTCCCTGACTTACCAAGGAGCAGAGAAGGGAATGGCAACCATGGACTTGCTGGGCTGCTGCTTATCCCTTGATGCTATTCTCTTTTGTGAGGACCTTCTTGACAGCCCCTGGAAAGGGAACAGTATGTTATAGCTTTTGGCAGCGTCTGCTTTTGGTTCCTTATTGCCTTGAAACTAGGTCTTGTGCAAATAGGTTTCAACTGTGTTTCCTAGCAGAAATTGCT
Organism: Anthoscopus minutus; assembly: GCA_013399455.1. Classification (NCBI taxonomy): domain Eukaryota; kingdom Metazoa; phylum Chordata; class Aves; order Passeriformes; family Paridae; genus Anthoscopus; species Anthoscopus minutus. Next base: position 65,810 of record VWYI01034973.1, on the reverse strand, counting down.
TGCACTCTTTTTCTGCTTCCTGATATTCTGCTTAGACCTCTTTTCCTGGCTAGCATAAACATTAAGCTTTACAGAGAAGAGACCAGCCAGGCAAGAGCATTTGCACAGCATGCTTAGCCCCAGAAGATTCTATTTTTTAATGGAAGTTACTCTAACACTGATGATGTTGAAGGAAATAACCGTGGGTGCCTCTGTGCTGGGCAAGGACCCTTGTAAAAAAAATCCATGATGCTCATAGCTCTGCTCACATTGAGATCTCCCTGAGGGCAGTGCTGCATATGATTCAGGCACTGGATAATCGCAGGGGCGTGGAGTAGGGCTCCCACAGCTGAAAAGCAAACTGCTAACTCAGTGGTGAGAAGGCATTGTGTGCCTTGCACCTTCCACCAACAGGGCCCCATCCTCCTTCCCCGATCTGGCTGGATCTATGCAGCATTTCCCACATGCAGCAGCCTCTGTTCCCCATCACCACAGCTTGTATCTCCTGCCATCAGGCAGGGAATGCTGTCCCTCCCTGCACAGCATGGAGGTGACAAGCTACCACTGCAGAAGCTCACTGGTGTGGCCTAGAAAACAGACACAGTGCAGGGATTTGCAGCTGAGCCTGTGGACTCCCAAGCTCATACCCCAGCCACTGCACCAGCCTTCCTCTCCTGATGCAGGCTTGGAGCCAGCAGGGACACTGCTGCCGCCAGCTGCTCTAATTGAGCTTTGTAGAATAAACTTGTGGTATTAGCCTGTTGGCTGCTGGGATAAAATCCAGCACTGAGTGCAGCTCAAAGGAGACAATCTTGCTGAGAGTTTGAGAGGAGGCAGTGGGACCTGGGCTCCTTCTGCAGCTCTGGAAAGGGCAGTGCTCAGCAGCCAAGGGTGACAATCAGCATGACACACACACTGCCTCTTCGGCAACTCATGTGGTCCGGACCTTGATGGTCAAAGCTATGGAAACCTTGGGAGAATTCTGACACTGGTGGCAAAAATAGTCAAAACCAGGCAAGAGACAGCACTAATTCACGAAGACAATTTTTGGGTACACCAGAAGTTTGTGGCTTTTCCTGGTGGCATGGAAGGAGCAGACAAGGTCAGGCTCTGTTGGGGGTTACATGGTTTTTTGGGTTTTTTCTCGTTTCTTAGCTATTAGAATTTTTCCCATTTAGCTGAGAGGAAAAGCCTTGATGGTTGGTACATCATTGGTACTTTAAAAGACAAAGGAATCAGCTGGCCCCCGGGGGCAGTGGGGAGGGGAGCGGGTTTTGGTTTTGGGTCCTTCTGGGAGAGCAACACAGACACTCTCGGAGCTGTTTCTGCTGGGAGAGGAGGTTTTTGCCATCATCCAGACGGAGCGGCTGTTCCTTCTGCTTCTACTTCGTCTTCTCCGTTTGTGGCCTCCGCTCCCCT
>VWYI01034973.1:0-64321 GCA_013399455.1 Anthoscopus minutus | reverse complement strand
GTGTTTTCGAGATATAATAATTCGGAGGGAAAAGGGTGGGGGTGTACATTTTTTTCTGCCTTCCTTGACAGATATCTGTCTCAAAAACCGGGACAGGCTCTGAGCCCAGCCTACAGAAGCAGCATGGTTTAAGAAGGGTAATTCTGTCCAGTTTCTGTCTGTCTATGAGGACAAGATAGTCCAGCCCAGCAGCCAGGGAGAGCTCAGCACAGCAGAAGGAGGAAGAGGGGAAAAGTGAAAGCTAACTGATACAAAGAATAATAAACTCAGCACATTCCTTGTGTGAACCTTACCGGACAGACATGGCTGGTCTGAACACAGAGCAAATCCGCCAGGTGTCACCTGCTCCCAGCCCCACTAGATGGCACAGGAAGCAAACTAAAAATCATATTCACGACACGTACATGGTAACACTGTTTTATGGCCATTTTTCCAGGGTTCCTGAAAATCCAATCAAGAATTTTCCTGGAAATCTAATCAAGAATTTCCCTGACAAAGCTGGTGAGCAACTGCCCACACAAGAGGACAGGTTTATAGTTCAGCAAGCAGGAGAGCAGCAAATGGAATGAAGCTCTTGGAAAGGAGGCCAAGCATTGCAGCAAATCACCCGGCCTGAGAGAACAGCAGTCTGAGGAGGCAGATAAAAGTTCCAGGGCAAAGAGGAGCCACGGAGGGAGGGAGGGAGGGAGGAGAGCTTCCCAGCCTGTGAACATTGATCCAGGGTATAAGCCAGTTCATAGCCAAAGTTGGTTACAACAAAAGTCCTGGAGCCAGCAGTAAGTTTTGCTGCCTTAAAGATGGTGACAATGACTGCAGAAGAGGAATTTGACATGAGGAGGTGTGTGTGAACATCAGGGTTCACAGTGGGAAGGTGTTATGGCTGAAGACTATTTCCCTTGGTTTCTGGGTTTGTCAAGAAGCACAAGGGCAGTGGAGACTAAGCATATGGCACAGGCATACTGTGTGTTTGGTCTTTAGTGAGGAAAAGGAACCCAACTGTCTATTTTTGATGCATTTCTTATAAGAATGAGAAAAGAAACTGCTGGAAAATAGTGTTTTAATACGAACATTATTCACTTAAATTAAATGTCTTCCAATCCTCAGCCGCCCCTTTGACTGGAAGTCCCATCATACAAGCTGGGAAACAACCGATCTTAAGGCTTTCCAAAGCTTTTTCAAGGCAGAGATGGTCTGTTTTCTAGGAAAGGCCCCTAATGGGTTGGGTGCTTGAACTTAATCTACTTCACTTAAAGCTGGCAAGCCCCTGATAACAGTGCCTGAACTGTGCACTATCCTCTCTCAGCAGGAGAAGGCTGCTTGACACAGTGCCAGCTCATGGGGCGACAGCTCTACAGTGAGCCCCAAGCTGCAGAGAAGATAGATGGCTGAAAAGTTTTTGGACTGGAACATCTAAGGCGCTGGAATGAGCCCCTCTTTTATGGGCCTGTTAACACCAGCACAGAGCCCAAAGCCAGAGAAGTGGGAGACAAGAATGGAGAAACAGATGGGAGCAATTTATCCTGGCTGTTCTCATGAGCATCTTCTAGAGAAGAGTGATTAGTCTTATTAACTGATTAAATGATTAATTAACTGATGAACTGAAATTATGGATCAAGGATCAAATGATTGCAAGGCAAGCGTATTTGGAGTACTTTTCCAGGAAGCGACCTATTTCACGCACTGTTCATGAAAACCAGAGGCCAGGAGGCAAACTGTTTTCAGCAGAGCGTGGGGTCAGCAGGACAGGATCAGAGGCACATGGAGCTGCGGGGCTCCAGAAGGACATGAGTGATGCAGTGTCTGGTGTGAAGTGGGAAGCAAGACAGACCAGCTCCCTCTCCTAGTATATTGGACCTGGCTGAGAAAGTAGGTTCTGTTCACCCTAGAGAAGAGAAGGTCTCATGGAGATCTCATAGCAACTTTCCAGTATCTGAAGGGGGAATACCAGGAAGCCAAAGAGAGACTCTTCATCAGGAACTGTACTGATAGGACTAGGACTAATGGCTACAAATTGAAAGAGGGGAATTTAGGCTGGATAATGGGAAGAAATTTTTACTATGAGGGTGATGAGATACTGGAACAGGTTGCTAGGGAAGCTGTGGATGCTTCAACCGAGGCAGTGTTCAAGGCGAGGATGGATAAGGCCTTGGGCAACCTTGTCTAGTGGGAGGTGCTCCGTGACAGGGGTGGTGGGACTAGAGGATCTTTAAGGTTCCTTCCAACCCTTAACAGTCTATGATTCTAAATGTGGCAGAAAATCTCCCCTGCTTAAGACTAGATTTTTTTCATAGAACTCTTCTTTTCCTTGCTAAGAAAATGGAAGGTTAGATCTGGGCCCAGGGGAGCATTTATCCCACACCAGCCACTCCCTATGCACGCCATCTCCTCCAACCCACACTTATATCCAACTGTGTCACCAGAAAAGAAAATTTGATAGGCTGAGACCAAGCTGCACAGGATCTGCCATGTCTGGTAGACAGCAGCAGCACTACATTCTCTTGCATGCACCTCACACAGGCTCGGGAGAGAAGAGGAAACTGTGGAAAGCATGGGATTTTGTTTCATCAGTCTATTTCTCTTTTCAGAACTTCTTCCTCTTCTCCTCACCATCTCCTAAGCTGTGAGTCCCTCTGAGCCCATAGAGCCCATTGTCCAGCTTGGGGGGATGAGGGATAGACACTGTGGGGATCACTTGGAGCTGGGATCCCATTGAGCCGCTGCAAGCAACCAGTGAGGCAGTTCCAGCACCAAAGATGTTTGTCTCCAAAAAGGCTGTTTAGGTGAGACAGTTACAAATTGTACTTTATAAACTGTATTTCTATAAGTGGATTTTTTTTGCTAGCGGGAAGAGGCACTTTAATAATCCCTCTTCTGATTAAGGGCAGGGTGTCTTGTCAAAGCAAAGAAAGCTGCAGCTTTGGTTCTTTCTCGAGGAGGAATCACAAGTGGAAAATAAAGAAGAAAATGCACAACCTCTCTTCCTGGAAAATATTGATTTAGACTCTTCCTAGGAAGAAGATACTCAGTAAAATTCTCTAAAGAGCTTTTTAGCCTGTGAGCTGAAGAGATTTGTAAACCAGATCCTGCTCTTTTTAGAGGTAGAGAAAATTTCAATCACTCTGGCATGAGAACATTTGGGATTTAATGATTTATTGCCTTCACTCCCTGAGAAGAAATACTACCCCAATTACAGAGACAGGGACCTGAGGCACTGTTGTATTAAATCACTGGTTCGTGGTCTCCTAGAGAGGCCAGAAGGCTGAATCCAACTTCCAACCAGCCCTAGGTCTGCCTCCCAGCAGGTCCAGGGAAGTCATCAGGGACAATGGGAAAGCTTGAATGTCACACTGTGAACACAGCAAGGGCAACTGCAATTACCATTCTTCACACATCTTTAACTCTCAAAGTCAAGTGGTACTTGTAACACCCTCTAAAATAAAAAGATGGTCGAATGATCATACAACTACAGCCCAAAAAGTACCCAATTTTCCACAGAATCGTTGCAGAGTTTGGAATATATTTGAAGCTGTATGTGGGGGAAAATGAAGAGGCACACCATTAAGTCATGTTTCCTGTCCTACCATGTGACTTTATTGATATTGACTTTATTGACTATATTTCTTGTCCAGAGTCCTGTAAGTCTGTTCTCTATCAAAGTCATCTCCTAATGTCTATTTCAGTCTTTTCCTGGGGAAACAAGAATTTACCAACCAGACATCACAGTAGCTCTATCACATGTCTGTGAAGCAAACTTTAGCAGCTGAGAAGTGCACATTAATAGCTGAAATCTGTATTTTACTAAGCTGAAGATCAATATTCTTCCAATACATGATTTCTAAAGTAAGTTGAACTCAAGTCTTTCTAAAGGGAAAAAAAAAAGAAAAGGCAAGTCATTGACACCAAAACCATTCCCAATAGGCATTTGCCTCCCATAGGGCTGAATACTTCTGCCAAGACAAGTTCCACAGTTGCAGGAAGTTCAGCCATCATTCGCACTGGGGATGTTTCCAACCTCACCATTTTCTGAGCTGCTGTGCTCTGCTGAGCCTTCAGCACACACAGAAAGCAAATTTTTCTTCTTCTTCATGACATCTGGGTACAAAGTGAATGGGTTTTGTCACACATTACCCTCAGCTTTTACACTTAGAAGCCAAACTCAAGCATTTTAATCAACAGGGCAAATTTACACTATCCTTAACATCACTCTACTTCCACTCCCACATATTTTTCCTTATTAAGCAGTGATTAAGCAGAAACAAAATTTCTGTAAATGACAGTGTTGTCCCAAAACAGGTTATTTTACCCAGTCTGCAAGAGGCTAAGCCACACACATAATCCAGGTATTTGACTTGTTTATAGTTCTGCATAGAACTGGATGGCAAATCCAGAAAGCCAGTACAACTACCACCAAAACTTTTCACTCTTCACATATTTTGCCAAACAAAGGCATCAATGATCCTTGGCTACAAGTTACCTAGTTCTCTATTTAATTAGTATTCTGTCTTCTATTGGTTAATGATCCTCTCACTGCGCATGCTAATTAGTCTGCATGCTCTTTCTCTCCTTTCGAGTCGGTGGTTTCTTGGGTCAGGGGCCATGATCACCCCCTGCCAGAATTATCTTTAACCCAGTTGCTGAGCTGTCTTTATTAGTTTCTTCCTTATCTTGGGGGTTCTGCCAAATGTCTTTGTGGCCTGTAAATTCTGCACTATCTGCAGTACATCCTTCTTCCTAAACTTTGTTAACATCCCTGAGGTTACTGAAAAACATTGATCCCTAAACCTTAACAAGGCAATTCTACTGTCAAGTAATTGTCTTTCTAACACCGGGACATCATTTGGAGCTTGTTTGTTAGCTGCTGTTTCACAGATTAAGCCTCTTTTCTTTTTCATCAGAGTTGTAAGTACACAAAGATCAAACATCAAAGAATATCTCTCCTCAAGAAATTGGTTTTGACAGTTAACACGTTGCGACGACGCTGCCGCTTTACGGCAGCCGCGGTCGATGCTCGCTTTTCCCGGGGGCCGGAGGTTTCTGCTTTTACGACAGGGCGCTGCCGTCGCGCGGCGCTGACGCAGTAGGGCGCGTCGGAGCTGCGCGCGGCCCTTTCCCCTCCCGCCGTCGCCGCCGCTGGAGCCGCTCCCGGATCCGCCGCCATCGGGACCGCGCCGGCACCGCGCAGGTGAGGGAGGCGCTGGGGCCGCCCAGGAGCCGCTCGCCTGCCTAGCCGGCACCTCCCGCGCCTACCGAAACCCCCAGGCCCCGCCTCGCGGCTCTCGCCGGTTCCGGTGGGGCCGCGTCTCCGCCCCTCCCCGGCACACGCAGCGCCCACCGGGAGCCTTCCATCCTCCCCGGGCCTGGTTGGTAGAGGCGCCTTGCCTTCGCAGTGGCCTGTGCCGAGGCCAGGCCTCAGGTTTCGGTGCCACACCATGCGGCGGCTGAGAGTTTGAGGAGGTTTCTTTTCATTGTTTCACCTTTAGAGAATTAAAACATGGCGAAGTTTGTGGCACCTGTGATCCAGGACAACCCCTCTGGCTGGGGACCATGTGCTGTGCCCGAGCAGTTCAAAGACATGCCCTACCAGCCGTTCAGCAAAGGAGACCGCCTGGGCAAGGTACCTGTCCTGTGCTTTGTGCTCAGGGTGCCTTCTGGGCCCCCCCTGCATGCTGCCTCCGGTGTTCGCTCTTGTTACCCTAGCTGCTCCTCTGGCACCCTTGGCAGTGTGTCCTAACACACTGTGGACACCTGGCAGGCAGAGGTGCGAGTCAAAGGGATTACACCTGGAGCATGTGGCAGCATTTGTTTCTGCTGCTGGGAGTCATGTGTGTGCAGAGTTAGAAGTGGGGGGAGGAAATTTTGTGTTAATACTTACTTTTGACTGTGCACGTTCTTAGGTGGCCGATTGGACAGGAGCCACGTATCAGGATAAAAGATACACAAGTACGTGTGGTCTGCTGGCTGTTCCTTGGGTTCATTTTCTGCAAAGTTTTCTTCCAAGCGTCATTCCTGCTTTCATGTCTCACACCCATCCTGTAATTACCTGCACACCTCAGCAAGACAGGCAGCTTACATTAGGAAGCATGCTTTACCCTTGGGAAAGTTCTGTGGGGCTCTCCCTGTCCTTGGGGCTTATTCTGGGTTTTTGTACTTCCTGACTGCCCAGGCTCATAAAGGAGGTTTGGAGTGGGAGAAGACATGCAAGTATAAAGCAGGAGTCCCAGTTTAGACAGCAGACTTAGGTGAAGGGAGTTGGGGAGAGAAAGGGGAAAAGCATCAGCGTTTTTCCTTAGAACCTCGGTGCTGAGATATTTAGTTTTATTTCCAGACAAGTACTCCTCGCAGTTTGGCGGTGGAAGCCAATATGCCTATTTCCACGAGGAGGATGAGACCAGCTTCCAGCTGGTGGACACGGCCCGGACGCAGAAAACAGCGTACCAGAGGAACCGCATGAGGTTTGCACAGGTAACGTGTTCTCAGAGACAGGATCAGAGGGTTGCTCCAGCAGCTCAGGATTCTTTCCCTATTGAAATGTCTTTGGTTTTCTTTCCATCATTTCTACAGAGGAACCTTCGGAGGGACAAGGACCGTCGGAACATGCTGCAGTTCAGCATGCAGACACTGCCAAAGAGTGCCAAGCAGAAGGAGAGGTGAGGCTGCAGAGATGAGCATACCTTGGGTTGGAGTGTGTGAACAAATTGTTGGTGAATTTGCAAACTTACAGTAACAGAATCTGCAGGATGAAACAGTCAGCAAAGAATTTGAGGATGCTTTGAGTCCAGTATTTTGCTGGTGTCAGTAGTACATAAAAACATGGATTTCAGATGACTACCTAATAATTTAGGAGAACTTTTTAATTGTACTTATAAAGTAAAGGTGGCATTCTAAACAGAGAATATACTTTCTGAAAACTGCATTTTGGTCTTCAGGTAAAACTATATAAAGAGCAGCTCAGAGCAAAAAACAGACTTTTTAATGCCTCAGGCATCTTGATCAACAGATGGTTCAACAGATATTTCAGCAGCTCAGTGCCTGAGAGCACTGCTCCTCAGGTAGTAGTTTGGAAGCGGAGGAATGATTGTGCCATATAGGAATCAAGAACTTCTCTTCATGGCTTTTCTTACATTTGTCATTTTAGAGATCGTTTGCGCCTACAAAAGAAGTTTCAGAAGCAGTTTGGAGTGAGGCAGAAATGGGACCAGAAATCACAGGTAGACAAACTGATGGGCATTGTACCTCTGATGGTTAGATTTCTCGGGCTGCACTCACAGGGCAGCTCCTCTTGCACAAATCCTGATGTGTCTCCATTTCTCTCTGTACCTGTCCCACCTCTGGCCGCACAGCAGAAACCTCGTGACTCCTCTGTTGAAGTTCGCAGTGATTGGGAGGTGAAGGAGGAGATGGATTTCCCTCGGCTGATGAAGATGCGCTATCTGGAGGTGTCAGAGCCACAGGACATGTGAGTTTCTAAAGCAGCCCTTTGCTTGCTCCTTGAAGTGATGGGATTTTTGGAAAGCAGGAGCTCAGGGGTCTCCTGCCTGGTCCAAGTGTTCTCATTGAGGTACCAAAACCAGAGGGAGGTAATGGAAGACCCAGCAGGCCCTGTGTGGTTCATGGGTGGTGGTATCTGTGGGAGGAGTATCCAGATAGTCCTCTTACCTTTGCAGAGAGTGCTGTGGAGCCCTGGAGTACTATGACAAAGCCTTCGACCGCATTACAACAAGGAACGAGAAGCTCCTGAGGAGCATTAAGCGCATCTTCCATACTGTCACCACTACAGATGACCCAGTTATCCGAAAGGTACCCACCAGTTTGTAAAACTTGGTGTGTGCTGTTGTTGGAGACCAGCTGTCACTGTCAGACCAAAGGGCAAAAGCAAGAAGTGTTAGCTGCAACAGGTATTTTTCTTAGGTGGAAAGCAGAGCTAGGTTAGTGCAGAGTTAGGGGCATTGGCCAAGGAAAAGCTGTAATTCTGGAACAGCAAGCAGACCTGTACTTGAACTATATTGGGAAGAAAACTTACGTCAGAGACCTCATCTTTGGGGCCTTGCTTTTGGAGGTAAGGAAAGCTCAGACATTTTCTTTTGTGACACTGTGATTGGCAGTGAGAAGCCATGCATTTTCCAACAGAACTAAAGGGTTTTGTAGTAGTTTCTTACCTTCCCCTTGTGTGGGTGAGGTTGGACCAGGATTGCTGGGTAGTACTCACCAGTTCAGCTCTCTCAGTCAGAACAGTGGAAGAAATCAGTGATCTGGTTTGCTAGCACTTCTCATGCTGCCTAGGGAATGTGTATTTGTTCTCATTGTTGAAACAGTTTTCTCTTCCTGTATTCACAGCTGGCCAAGACACAAGGCAATGTGTTTGCTACGGATGCCATCCTGGCCACACTGATGAGCTGCACTCGCTCTGTCTATTCCTGGGACATCATTGTCCAGAGAGTTGGATCCAAGCTTTTCTTTGACAAGAGGGACAACTCAGATTTTGGTGAGGAAAAGTCCTGAAAATAATTTCTGTTGCATTAGTGAAAGGGTCTAATTTTCTTCATGATTACTTGGATGTCTGCACTGAGCCCCCTGAACAAGCAGTTTACTGCAGTACATGTGAAAGCTGTGTGGGGAACTTCAGTATTGATCTGCTCTGATGTGGGGCTAGAAACTCATTAAAGCTGACATAGTTACTCCCCCAAATATAACTTGCATCTGGTTTGCTTTTCTTCCCAGACCTCCTGACAGTGAGTGAAACAGCCAATGAACCACCACAGGAAGAGGGCAATTCCTTTAATTCTCCACGCAACCTTGCCATGGAAGCTACCTACATCAATCATAACTTCTCCCAGCAGTGTCTGAGAATGGTAAGGTGGAACAGTGATGAGTAGTGAGGTCTGTGTTTCAGAGAGTCTCAAGGAGAGACTTTCATTAAGGCTGCTTTAATACAGCATACAAGCATTTTAATTGACTGTTGTGTTGTACTAGTGGTCTTTCGATTTTGAAAGAGATGGGATTATTTCTGGTGAGCACTGTGACTGTTGTGGAAAGGTTTTCAACTTGATTTCACAGAGAAGTCATCCTATTCCCATTGATGATGCAGACAGGCTTCTTAGTACACTTAATGAAGCCTAAGTGCTAGTACAAGTACTGCTTATAGTGCTGTGACTAATGCAGGCATGAGGCTTTCATCTGCTCTCTTAATGTTCTGGTGCTTCTCTACATAAGGAAAATCAGCTACTGTTGCTGTAAAATAATATTTTTCCAATAGAGGAAAGCTGTCTCCTGACATGCTCTGCTGTTTGCATCTGCAGGGAAAGGAGAAATACAAGTTTCCCAATCCAAACCCCTTTGTGGAGGATGACATGGATAAAAATGAAGTAGCCTCTGTTGCATACAGGTAAGTTGATTGTTTCTGATGCCCAGGTTTGGCAAGGGGGCAGGATGTCAGTGCGATATGAAGGCAAAACAGATTGGGAGTGTTACTGATAAAATCTTACCTTGAGAGGGATTCATGAATGACCTCACAGTGAAAACATAGAGAAGGAAAGGATTTTGCCGAATGCTGATGTGGATCTGGAAGAGAACAAAGGTCAGAAATTACCAGCTGGATTGTTTATTGGCAGATACCGAAGGTGGAAGCTGGGAGATGATATAGATCTCATTGTCCGCTGTGAACATGATGGAGTGATGACAGGAGCTAATGGAGAAGTGTCATTTATCAACATCAAAACTCTGAACGAGTGGGATTCGAGGGTGAGGAAGAACAGGATCCCCAAGCTAGCTCTAACTACTTCACTGCTGCCTGACTTGCCAGGTACAGCAGGGAAGATGACACAAACATCTGGCGGTGTCCCCTGGGTGTTACATTCCACTAAGGAACATGACTGGTGGACAAGCTGTGCTGATAGGATTCTTCCCCTAAATGTGAGGTAGCTGACTTGAACCCTCTTGTCCCTGTGTGATCAGTGCAGTAGCCAGTCTTATTGTTGTCTTTAGAATTCGTCTCTCACAAACTACTCTTTCTAACCAATGCTACAAATGTTGAGCAATGCCAGCTGTTTGCATTTCTCCCTTCCCAATGCAAGAACTTTCCCTGTAGGCTGCAGTTCACATTCCCTCATGTGGACTGTAGGGTAAGCAGCTTCCCTATGTGATGACAGGATGGCTGAAGGGATGGCTGCTGCTGGCTTGTCAGGTTGACTCTGGTTCTGATTCTCCTCTCAGTATTGCAATGGGGTGGACTGGCGGCAGAAACTGGACTCTCAGAGAGGGGCTGTCATTGCCACAGAGCTGAAGAACAACAGCTACAAATTGGCCCGCTGGACATGCTGCGCGCTGCTGGCTGGATCAGAGTATCTTAAACTCGGGTAAGGGGGTTGGTTCACACCCAGTATCTTCCAGGTACATTTTCCATCATTAAACTTCATGTATGTCTGAGTGAAGCATTTACAGAACAAGTCATCCTAAAATCACCCAGTGTTTGAGTGGCCAAGAAAGGAAAGCTTGTGGTGAGTGCACCATCCTTAGTGTAAGCTGCATCACCTCCAGCTATGACTGACCCCACGCACATGAGTGACAGGTGGCCTGCATGGGTTCTCAGCCTCTTTGCTGTGGTAGCCAACAAGGGAAGTAAATACAGTGACTGGAGTGCCTGTCAGGAATCTTGGTTGAGATCCTCAGTGACCTGTTACTGAGAAGTTAGGTGGTGGGGAGAGATATGGCCACAGTGTTTTTCAAACTATCAGCTTAAAATCAGTTGGGTACTGTAGGTAGTGAATAAAGGGCTTTTGCTAAATAAGTTCTAGTGGTCTGCAACCCTCAGTTCCATCCACAGACACAGGAACTGTTATTTTTCCATCTTTTTCATTCCAAGCTCCCAGCTAATCATGCAATTGCTTAATTTTATCTCTGGTGCTAATTCTTCTTTATCTTTTGTACCTCTCCATCTGATTTTGGGATTTCTGGGTGCATTACAGATTTACAGTTTGTAGCCAGGAGATCCTCTTAGCTTTCAGTGTTAGAGTATTAGGATTTTTTAGCCCAGAAAACAAAAATAAGATGTTCACACTGCTTTTCTTGTAGTGTTCTTCTGCTGTGTGGGCTAAAGCTCCTGAAACCCCTCTGGTTGCTTCTTGCCCCCTAGGTATGTATCTCGTTACCACGTGAAGGATTCTGCACGCCACGTGATCCTGGGCACCCAGCAGTTCAAGCCAAATGAATTTGCCAGCCAGATTAATCTGAGCATAGAGAACGCCTGGGGCATCCTGCGATGCGTCATTGACATCTGCATGAAGCTGGATGAGGGGAAGTACCTCATCCTCAAGGACCCCAACAAACAGGTGATTCGCATCTACAGTTTGCCTGATGGCACCTTCAGCTCTGATGAAGATGAAGAGGATGAGGAGGAAGAAGAGGAAGAGGAAGGTTTGTAGCATACTTGGTGCTTTATGCTTTTAAATTATGTGTTGGTCTGGATGAAAAGGAGTGGTGTATGTTGAAGACCAGACCTGCAGGATCAGATCTGACCAGTGCAATGACAGAGGAATGAGACTGGAGAATGTGTCCCAAGAATGGGACTCTGTTGAAAAGGTGTGATGGACATAGGGAGTACTCAGCTGGAAGAAAAAAGAGAGGAGATTTGGAAATGCACGTGTTGTGCCTCTGTACAGATACTTGAGGAGAATGGTTTTAGCAGGGGTCAGGGGGAAGGTCCCAGATCCAGAGCACTGTCTGGGAAAACAGAGCCTGCCAAGGAACCCTTCATTCAGCTGCCCGAAGGTCTACTGGAGTGGGTGGGTGCTAATTTCTCTTGGTACTGGGATATTTTTTGTCTGCAGTTTTAGAAATGGCAGTGACTATAAGGTGACACATTTAAAATGCTTGTTGACAGAGTGCAATTGAGGCAACGTGGTGAAGGCTTTTCTGAAGTGACTATTGAAGCTGAGAAATCGCTAGCTGGTCAGGATGGGAGTTTTGGAGGATCAGTGGTGCCCAGTGGACAACTGCTGCCTACCCTTTGCTGCCTAAAACCATCTTTGATCCCTGATGAGAAATCTGTGTGTGCTTTGTTGACAGTGGGAAACCATTTATCCTAGAGCTCTTGCTTGTATCTCTGAGCTTATTTTTAGGATGTAAGCTTAGCCTGGCTTAAAGCCTCCGGATTTTATTATGGAAATGTTAGTTGGGTTGCTGTGTAATTTGCTCAGGAATGTAAATTTTGTAATTCCAAATGACGTCTGTGTGGTCTTAGTTGATGGGCAGATTTATTGGGAAGCTGGGGAGAGGCAAGGAGACAGTTGGAGGTGGAATAATCTCCTGAAGTGGCAGCCTTGATTTTTTGTGTTCCTTGTGGCATTTCCTTGACAGCGAGATTTGGGTTTGGGTGGTTCTCTTTCCCCAGCTGCATTCACTTCATTTCCATCTCTCTTTACTTTTTAGAGGAAGAAAGCTGAACCCTGCAACCAGCACAAGCGCAACAGTGCCACGCAGCCCCGGGGGGTGGGCTGTGGCTCCACCTTCGCCCTGGCTGTTGTGCACATCGATCAGAAACGGGGGGAGAAAGTGGAATAAAGTTGATTTTGCCGATTGCCAGCTCTGTTAGTTGTTTGTCTGTGTGTATGTGTGTCTGGTTCGGGTTCCCCCCGGCTGTCACGGCCCCGTCTCACGCCTGCCCCTTTAAGCGCCGCCCGCCCCCGGACACGTGGTGCGGGCGCCGCCATGGTGCCGGCGGCGGGAAGCGGTGGTGGAGGTGTCACGTGACGCGCGGAGCGCACGCCCCCCCTCGCTCGCCCCCGCAGCGGGCGGGAGGCAGGGCTGTGCCTGCCTCGCCCGGCGCGAGAAGGAGGAGGGAGCGGAACGGGAAGAGCCCGAAGCGGGAGGAGCGACGCGGCGGGAGCTCCATGGTGCAGGTGCGGTCACGGACGGGACGGGTTCTGGCACCCGGCTGCGGCGGCGCCGCGCGTCACGTGCGCCGCGCCTCTTGCGCCGTTGGGCGGGGGCATCGGGGCCAGGGCCGTATTGGTGGGGCAGCGAGGGCCGCGCGGGGCACCCCATCTCCCATTGGCTAGGGGGCTTGCACGCTAGTCCCCATTGGCTGGTGGGGTGCAAAGGCGCTCGCGACCAATAGTCCACTGATGCTGCCCCACCTTGCCACCTGTGTGCTGTGGGCGAGGGCCACTGTGCGCCCATTGGCTGGAAAACCAGGGCCCCCTGCTCCTATTGGCTGTCAGGGAACAGGTCCCCGCCCCAACACCCCACGCTGTGTGGGTCGTCTCATGGCGACTAGGTTTGGGCGGGGGCGAGTGAGGACTGGTGGGGTCTCGGGGTTCTCTTGTGGGGAGGCTGCCACCTCTGGGGTGACGCCTCCCGGTCCTCTTTGCTTCAGGGCCGGCTGCGCCAGCCCCGCCATGGCCCCGGCGGTCTGCGGGACGCTCCTGGGGCTCGCCGTGTACGCCGGCAGCCTGTGTGCAGTGAGTGGTGCCACATTCCTCTATTACGACTACTGCATCATCGGGGCAGGCCCCGCGGGCTTGCAGGCGGCCTATTTTCTCCAGCAAGCCGGCCGGGACTACATCACCTTCGAGCGGAGCCATGCTCCCGGCAGCTTCTTCGCACTCTACCCTCGGCACCGCAAACTTATCAGCATCAACAAGCAGTACACGGGCAAGTCCAACAGCGAGTTCAACCTCCGCCACGACTGGAATTCACTCCTCAGCCATGACCAGCGTCTGCTTTTCCGACACTACTCTCGCGACTTTTTCCCCAGTGCTGACACCATGGTGCGTTACCTAGAGGACTTTGCTTCCCTGCTGAAGCTGCGAGTTCAGTACAACACGGCCATCATCCATGTGACATTAGAGAAGAATGAGCAGACCTGGAACGGCCATTACTTTCTCCTGACTGACCAGGACAGGAAGAACTACAAGTGCAGGTAATGGGCGAACCTGGGGCTTGACACACATGTGGCTCAGAGCTTTGCCTTGTTGAGGCATGAGGATCTCCAACAATGGAGATTACACAGCTTCTTAGTGCCTTAATCTCCATCAGAAATGGAAAACATTTTTTAGGGATTGGCAAGTGGATGAGTGGAACAGCTGCTCCTGGGAAGGCATTGCCTTTCATGAGCAGTGTTTTGCTTTGGGCAGCTGAGGTGGTTGGGAAGGCAGACACAAATTGGCTGTGATGGCCGTCACTGCAGTGTCTGCCCTTGATAGGTATGCTTGAAATCACTTTTGTTTTATCACTAGATAACTGCTGTCTGTGAAAAAAGAGACTTAGTTGTACTCACAGCCAATACTGCCTTTATTACAAACTGAATTGAGTCAGTGTGGTAACATCTCGCTCAATTTTCCTCCGTGTGTTCAGGGCTGTGTCCCAGACCAGTGAAGCTGTCAGTTGGCATAGAGCTGGAACACAGGGGAGAAGCAGAGGAAAGTGGGGCTTTTTTGGGAGAGGGGCAAAGACTGTGAGAAATAACCCTCAAGGCTGCTAGTTACTGAATTCCTCTTCCACTAGTCCTTTTTATGTGTGTGTGTATCCTGCACCACCACTGAACTCCATTCCTAAAAATCTCGAAGTTACTCCTGTGAACATACGGAGTATATTTCTCACCTCTCCTGAGAACCTTAGCTCTACAACAGCAGGTCGTGCTGGCTGTCACTTGCCGGTGTGCTGCTGGCAGGCTCCAAGGGGACAGAAGGCAATCCTGGACACCCACGTACCATGAGTGAGTTGTTCTTGGGATGCTCTGTAAGCAAGGCTGGGGCAGCAGGCAGTGCTGCTTGCCTCAGCTGCCTGGTGTTTCCATCTAAGTCACAAAAACTTCCTCAAGAGTCAAGTAAAAGCTCTTATAGAGTGATATAAAAAGATCACTGTAGTTATTTTTGGTGTTAACAATTAGTGATATTGCTAACATGTTTTTATGACTGGGAGTTACATTTGAAATATCAAAACTATTTCCTGTCTGTCTTAAAAATTACTTCTGCTCTGTCAAATGTCAACTCAAATTTGAAATCAAAGTTATTTTTATGCAACATATAAGCAACCTGTGAAGCTGTATTACATATACTGTCAATGAGTTCATATGAGTAGAAGTTGCATTCATGAACAGGTGAGGGAGATGCATATGTACAGCACCCACACTGACTATTGCTATATATATAACAGTGTTCCTATTTGTCCTGAGGATAGGGAAGAGAGGAGGAGGTCATTGGTTGAAGCTAGGTAGAGGTTTCTTTTGAAACTGGCCTGTGCAGCTGATCCAGTGTCACTGTGGAGGTCACATTGCAGCCACCTTCCACAGTGGGTGGAGGAAAGAATGCAGAGATGGAGCTTGAAATTCCTGCATTTCCAAGTGCTATCCCTGTTTTTGCAGCTCTTTGTTGGTTGCTGCTGGGACGTGGGTTCCCAATGTGGTAAACTTTCCTGGCTCAGAGTATGTTGAGGGTTATGAGACCGTGTCCATCAACCCAGAGGACTTCACTGGCCAAACCGTGTTGATCTTGGGCCGAGGGAACTCGGCCTTTGAGACAGCAGAAAACATCCTGGGTGTCACGAATTTCATCCACATGGTGAGCCGGTCCCGTGTGCGCCTCTCATGGGCCACCCACTACGTCGGGGATCTGAGGTAAGAAACTACTCCTATTCCTGTTTCTAACACAGCTGGAATACAAACAAGGAGACTCACTTCTGTCCCAGGCAACAGGCTGGACTGGGGCTGTCATCTTGGGGGCCATGGGGGAAATATGGGGCCTTCTATAGGTCCTTGGTTTAAAACAATCCAGGTTGCAGTTGCTGAACACAGAGGCTTGGTGAGAGCTTTTAAGGTTCTGTGTGAAATAGAAACATGTCCACTTGGAAACTGTAATCTTTAAAATGCACTGGCTCTCAAGTTATTCCCTTGCTTCCAGTCACAGAGGAAAGTTAGGAGGTTGGCTACATCCTTCAAGGACAGTGAGTCTGTGTTACCTGTGCTGTTCCTGTGAGCCCTGAGGCTCTGGGGATAATCTTTACACTGAAGAGGAGATGGGTTGCCTGATAAACAATCCCATTTTCAGCAGCTAAGACAGAACCTCCCTTCTTTACATTCTTGTATTTTCCATAGAGCAATAAACAATGGCCTGCTAGACACCTACCAGCTGAAATCTCTGGATGGGCTTCTGGAGGGGGACCTGGAAGATCTGGCTATTGTTAAGGACAAAAAGGGAAAGCTGCACATCACACTGCGGTTCTACTTGGAGAACAGGAACATCAGCACAGGCATCGACTCCATCACCCTCCCTCAGGATGAACTGGACAATTTTGCTACCCGCGCACCTTACGACCGTGTCATCCGCTGCCTGGGTTGGAAGTTTGACTTCTCTATCTATAATAGGTGAGGGAGAACCAGGATCTCCAGGAAAGAAGGTATTGAGGCTGAAGGGCCTGAGTAGGGAGGAAAGGGAAGAGCAGGTCTTCTCCCGACAGCATTGTTTGGATCTCCGTATGCTCTGAGCTGCTTGGTGCTGCACAGTCCTTTGTTTATCCTGCAGGTGTGCCAGTGTGTGCCAGTGGGAATGCGTGTCACTGCCCTCTAACGGATAGGTTCTAATGCTGTGCAGGTGGCAGCAGTGAGATCTGAGTGACACAGAAAAGTTTGTCACCTTTAGAGCTGACCTGCCAGATCACATGGACAAGGCTAGACAGGGGCTGTTTTGAAACAAGAATGATAAAGATGTAGATCGCTACAAAAAAGTTTTGTCTGGGAAAAAAATCTTCTCTGAAGATGCAACCTTCATTCCACCTTGGTACATCCTGCAGTTGAAAATGATACTGCTAACTTCATTGTCTTCCAAAATTCATTATCAATTAGTGGCTCAGCTGAGAATTAGATCTTGTCCAGGGCTATCTTGAGATGAACACCTTTATCTGCCAAAGGTCCTCATTTTAGTAGTAAACACCACTGAAGGCAACAAGGGTATAAAGCAGAATCTTGCAGTGGCTGCAATATAATGTGTATCAGAAACCCTTTTGATTTTTCTACTGTCCTTCCTGATAGCCTGCTCTTCTCTTTTGCATATCAGATCCCTGAAAATGATGCCAGGAAAAGGGAATATTAAGAAGTATCCTCAAATCAAACCCAGCTATGAGTCTAGAGGCACTCGGGGGCTCTTTGTTCTTGGCACTGCTAGCCATTCAGTTGACTTCAGGAAATCTGCTGGTGGCTTCATCCATGGATTCCGGTATACAAGTGAGTGCTGGGATGTACAGAAAGGGCAGAGGTGGAAATTGTTCCTCCCTTCAAAGGAACGAACCATAGATTACTGCAGGAAAGACATTGCTCTTAGTCTTGTTCTGGGAATAAAAAGGACAAAACAGAGTGAAGCTGCAGCTGCATCATCTAAAGTGGAGGAGAAGTGACTTGGGGTCATATATGAAGTTTTTGGTTGTCTGTCTTTGTTTTGTCTTGTGTCTCTCTCTTGCCTGCTGTCTGTTATTTATGGAACACAATAGATTTCTTCCTGCCAGACTCTCTGCCCTGTGACAGGCTGTGGGTGACAGGTCTGTGCTGTGGAGTCAAAACCCAGCAACTGTGGGCAATAGAGAGAATTTCCTTCGTGTGTGTGCCCATCCTTATCATTAAAGGCCTGCTGAGAAGTAATGAAATATCCCCAAGGACCCCCCCCCTCCCCCACCACTCAGCATCACATCAGCTTTCTGAGGGCATCTCCACTGCAGCGATTGGGGTGGGTGATCCTGAGCACGGATGAGCTGTAAAGGTTGTTTATTGAATCCTGCTGCAGCACAGAGATTGGATTTCTTGAAGCATAAGCTTGGGTTGTTAAATAAGCTGTCTTTGTTTCTCTCCATGTCTTAGCTCGGGCAGTCCATCGCCTATTGGAAAACCGTCACCATGGTGTCCCCTGGCCATCCACAGTCTACCCTATTACACAGCTGGCCAACTCCATCATCAAGAGGGTGAATGAGGCCTCAGGCCTCTACCAGATGTTCAGCGTCCTGGCTGACATCATACTGCTGAGAGAGTGAGTGAGTAATTATTCCCAGCACTATGCTCCATAGTTTCATTTCTGTTTCTTTCCCTTGGTGCCACCACACAAATTGCACTGGTTCTGCCTAAGGATGTTACCATCATATAGGCAGCCGTCCCAAACCTGTACCACTGCTGCAGGTGGTGCCCAACTGTGCAGACTGTTCCTCTCTCTTAAAGGGCTGATATGGTCCAGACCTTCCCTCTAGGCTCAGAGGTGTAGTACTCTTTTAATGACCCCCAGGGGAAAACTTCCCTTGAGCAGTACTGTAGAGAGAATCCCATAATTCCATGAAAACCATGGTGTCTGTAACAGTATCTGCAGCCTTTATAAGCACTGCATCAAGTCCAGCCCAGATCTGTAATGACCAATCAAAATTGCTATCTGATGACTTTTTGGCTTTAGGCTTGACCAGCTCTAGGTGGGTTGGATCCTGGCTGTCCTCTGGTGGAAAATTCCAATAGTGTGTTTGCAATTCACAGGAATGCCACAGCATTTGAATACCTGGAAGAGTACCCTATTGGAGTCTTGGCCGAGCTGGAAATGCAGACAGGAAGAAAGGCTGGCAGTGGGCTCTTTGTCATCATCATGGAGTATGGGAAGAATTTCTCTGGGGCTGACAAGGATGTCTTCTACTATAACCGTGCTGTGGGAGAGGCACAGCATGCCTGGCAGTCCAACTTTTTACACCCTGTTATTTACTATTACAAACGCCTCCCAACAGGTAAGCTTTCCTGCTTATTATGTGGCACAGCCAAAACAAAGAGGGGTAAAGATAAATTAGAGCCAAAGTGGAGGTGGTACCTGAAAGCACTATTCCCCCTTCCTGTGAGACACCCCCCACCACTGTATGAGCTGAAAAGGAAGCTGAAAGTTGGCAAGGAAGTTCCATCGGCAAGACCAGTATAGGAGGTGGGGGGTTTACTAGAGACCTCATGTTTGAAAACAGGAACAAACAGGCATGCTGGAAATTTCCCTGTGCCCAAAAAGAGGAACTGTTCTTCCCTTTGGCTGGCACCCTATGTGTGTTGTGCAGAGCCTGACAGATGAGGCTGGGCTGTTGTTTGGCCATCTTGCTGCCAAAGAGAAAGCTGCTCTCTGGTAGGCCCAGGTCTGAGAGGTCACACAGACATAGAGGCAGCCAAAGGCAAGAGTTTGAAGAGAAGTGTTTTACTCAGCTGCAGACAGGCTCAGAGTAGACTTCCATCGGAAATGAGTGTGTTGAAATTCTCATCTCCAGAAACCTAGGGTCAGGGTCCAGCTTGCCTTGCACAAAAATAAGCATGATGGGTAGCAGCACTAAACACAGCTTAGCCCATCTGGCAGTTCCTGCCCAGGGGGAACAGGAGTGAAATGACAGGAATGCTACAGGCAGGGACAGAGGGCAGCTGTGCAGTGGCAGGGCTGTTGAGGACAGAGCTGGCAGAGGGGATTTCAAATGAAAGTAACGGATTTAAAAGGTCAGGACAAAAGCAGAAACAGCTGTCACAGCTGCTCTTTACTCCCCAAGCTCTTTTTAATGCCATTTTGCTTCTAAGAGACTCCGTTAATGTTCTCATGGCAGAGCATGAGATGAGACTCCGTCCCCCAGACTGGCCTCTGCCCCGGCCAGATGCCATCCATCACGTTGTGGAGGACTTTCTGACAGACTGGACAGCCCCAAATGCTCACATCCTGCCACTGAGGCGGTTTTTGGAGAACTGCCTCAGCACCGACCTGCGCAATTTCTTTGCAGGTAATTTATGCACAGGGTCGAAGTTGCAGAAAGAGGAGGAGGAATATGAGGAACAAGTGACAGGAGTGATCTCCTCTGCAAATAGCTGAGATATCCCTGTGGTGAGCTGCTTGTCTCACTGTCACTCACACCACCTCAATGCACTCACCAGATGGTACAAAGTGCTGTTCTGTGTGTATATTCCCAAAGAGTCCTTGCTGTTGTTCACCATTAGAAAAAGACTGGCCCAGGCATGCCAGGATTTAGAGAAAGACATGTAAGGTCAGGTTCAATCCTTTTTCTAGCTGCAGCTTTCCTTTCTTCTTCATCATCTGAACATTTCTTTGTGCCACTGTGTACTAGATCTCATGTACTGGTGATTGGATTGCTTTCCCATGGGAAATGGAAGTGCTGTGATGGGAGAGGTGAAGAGCCTCTGCTACCTCCCTTCCTGGTCTTAAGACTGGTGTGGGACCCTCCTGCAGGAAGCCCATGTGGCACACAGAGGGAAGCCACCTTGTAGCACAAAGAAGATGCCAGATGGATGCAAGCTCAAATCCAGCTCCTTTTTCTCTGTGTGCAGACTGGGGATCCCTCTCTCCATCTCCTGAGCTCTGCAGAGTTAAACCAATTACTGTGCTGCCACCGAGGGTAGGGTACTGGGTGGGGAAACTCCAGCCATCTTCCCTCATCCTCTCTGCCTTTTGTTTTGAACAAGTCTCTGATAGTTTGTGGGAGTATTTCCCTACAGGGTATCTCTGCTGACTCTTGTTTTTGCTCCTTTCCCCTGCAGAGTCCTGTTTCCTGTTTGCCTTCACCCATCAGAAGCTGCCTCCCTCCTGCCAGCAGGGGTACATGAGAATGCAGGGACTGTTGGGGAGCCAGGAGCTCCGTCACCACGCGGTACAGGCTGGGCTGCTCCAGGATTACACTCACACAGACTTTTTGGGTGACAGACCCCCTGACAGCCACGATGGGTCACAGGAGCAGTTGATGAGAGATCATGGGATACGAGTTCGTCCTCTGCAGCATCTTGTTAATGACAAGGATGAGCTTTAACCTTTCTTGCTCTACGCTGAAATCCATAGGTACTCTTGTAACAGTACTGTAACAGAGATCCACAGCAGGGCTCTGCCCTTTCCAGTGTCCCTTTTCCATTCCCATGCCTCCCACTGATCGTGAGTTGCCAAAGACCTGCTCAGGTCTTGCTGTTACAAAGAGAACCAACATGCTCTCAAGGATTGAGTGAGGGACCAAAATCCAGTAATGCTGAGGTTCCTGCATTGTCCTTGCAGAGTTCAGAGACGCCTGAAGGTGGTGTTCGTGTTTATCTCACTGACCAATATCTGCAGTGATGTACAGAGGCCACATAAGTGAGCGCAGGACTGCCTGGGAAACTTCAGGTGTTATGTCCTGCTTCACAGGTGACCTGCTCACACCCTATGGCAGACCACTGCTGACTCCCTGGTCCCTGGATGCTGTACGCTGTGTGAACTTTAAGATTTGTTTCTGCATTGAATCTTGAAGTGGTACTCCAGGAAAACTTCCTGGTATTTTTCCTGCATTTGAGTTAGGGCAATTGTGTAGCTTGAGTGGGGAAATATGATTTTTTAGTTACTATATAGGTCAGATAATTTATAATTTCCTATGGAACACTAAAAGGGACTCTCCTCCACAATGGATGAGTAGTTTGCTTAGAATGCCTGGGAAACAGAAACTTACAGAGTTTGGCTCTGATCATGTTTTTCTTCTCCCACACCAAGCAGCCTAGAAGGTTAGCCAGTCTTTTATAAAGCATGACCAATATTTCTCTTCTTTGCACTATGTCCCATCAAGAAAGTTTGATGTTGTTAAAATGCTCCTTAAAACGCCTCTGTTTTATTCCCCTCCAGTCACCTTGAGATCGTAGAGGGACTGACAGAGAGGCTGTCTGCACTTTATTGCTTCCTCTGACACTTGCCTGACTCCTTCCATGGGCCTAGAGTTGTAAAGCAAGAGCAGTTTTAAGCTTGACCTCATGATAGCCCTGTGATTTCTAGGAAATAGAGTAGGGGTGACAGGGAACAGGCTTTTATCTCCATAAGTTTTCCAACCCTTTAGCTTCTTGAAAAATACACATTATTGCTTCCAAACCAAGGTGGGGCTGTACCTTGCATGTACCTAAAGCTCTCCCAAAACTTTTAATTCAGCTGCTCTTTCAGTAAAACCTTAATTCCTTGGAGAGGCTGGGCAGCAGAAGAGGTCAAGGAAGTGACAGGGGTGTTCTTGCTCTCTTTGAGAACACTGGCCGGTGCAAGCAATGCTGCTACTGGAAGACAGTGCCTGTTCACATGCAGGTGGGAAGGGTGGTTCCATGCTGGTTTGTGGTCACCCCGGAGTGTAAGGATGCAGGTTGGTCCCGATGCCCTGCCCGGGTCGGCGCCTTGTGGAACAGAGTTAATTGCTGTCTTAGGGGCTTGTATAGCTGTGCGTTTCCAGGAAAGCTTAAAGTAGCAGGTGAAGCATGCGTCCCTCAAGCTGAGGAGAGCCGCCAGCCGGAGAGACCAGGACCGAGAGCAGCACCGGAGCCGCACGGCCCACGCCACGACTCGCGCTGCGCCCATCGGAGGGCGCCGCCGCCAATCAGCAGCCAGGGCGTGCCCCACGTGATAAATCCCACCGTCCCCTCCAAGGGCGGAGCGAAGTGGCCTAAAGGACAGGCACGGCAGCCAGTCAGACATGTCCGGCTTGGAGCTGCTACCAATCGGATGGGAGGGTGGCCGGGCCGTTTGTAGCGGCCTTCCGGGGCGGCGACCAATCAGCGCAGGCGGGCGGGGCGGCGCGCGGAAGTTTGGTGTGTGTGGGTCACCTCCGCGCCCGGGAAGGTGCGGTGGGACGCGGGCCCGGCCAGCGAAGCGAGGCCCTCACGGCTGTGCGCTCCTGCTCTCGGGCTCGTGGAGCGGCAGGGCGCCGGCGTCTGGGGCTGTTCTCCCCCACAGGGTTGGGAGTTGGAGGCCCTGTGCCTGTGTTTGGACGTCACTGAAGGAGCCCAGCGGTATCGGCCTGGATCTGCCTGTGAATGAGGAGGAACGGGCGGGGGAGGGCAGCTCCGCTCTGCAGGGCTGAGGGAAACAGGGACCCTGTACCTGGAGCTGTCTGCTGTAAATGGGGAGGAGACGGGGTCCCTGTGGCTGTGGGGCTGGAGCTTCAGAGCTCCAGGGGCCAGGGGTTGGGCACAGGGGCAGGAAGCGCTCCCATGTCATATCCCATAAGCTTCTCTCCTGGACATCTTCTGCCGAGGGGACTCGGATCAGGGCGCTGCTGCAGTGGGACGAGCCATGGGGTGCACTCACCCCACCAACCACTCTCCCCACAGATGGCCCAGAGATTGGCGCTCCAGCGGCTGCTCTCCCTCCCCACGCGGGGGCCCCTGGCATCCCACGGCAGGGCCTTGGGCACCTCAGCTGGCCGCAGGAGCACTTTCAACGTGCAGGATGGCAGCGACTTCCAGGACCGGGTGTTGAACAGCTCCAAGCCCGTTGTGGTGGACTTCCACGCGCAGTAAGTTCCGCCCATGGCTCTTGCACCCCTTTCCACCATCACCCGTGCAGATGTGTCCCTGTGACTTTCTTGATGTGGTGGCATTCTGGGCACACCATGGAGGAGCATGTGTGAGGGTTTCCCAAGCTGTGGAGTCTGATGCTTCTGCTTGTCAGGCTCAATCCGTGAAGATTCCCCTCACAGCCACATCTTGCAGCAATGTTAAACAGGAGTGCCAGGAAAACATTCCCCAGGCTGGCATAACTGCATCTTCCAGGTGTTCAGGTGTCACCTCAGCAGCAGTGTTGCATCATCCTACGAAAGATGCATCAGGAAAAAGCTCTAATATCTGCCCTATTTGGCTTCATGAATGAAACATCCTCTTAAAAACATTAAAGTTTGTTAACATCCATGAGAGCTCTCCACTTACTATGCCTCACCATTGTTATGGTGTACCATTCCATGGTTCTAAAGCTTCGTGCTTTTGAGGCTCTTTATAGCAAATGCCTTTATGTGTTAATAACAGACATGTAATACCAATGACGATTATCATCAATAAAAATGCTGTCATCCACCTGCCAGTAAAAATATTCCTAGATGTTATCTGCTCTATTAACAATACTGATTGTCTTTGGGTTTTTCATGTATTTTCATGGTCCTCCAGTACTCTTATGTGAGTCTGTTATTGCTGATTTGGGGCAAATAGAAGACAAAACAGCCAAAAAACTTCTGCTCTAGATAAACCAACTGACAGAGCAAGCTGAGCATTAGTTGGGATCATCCAGGTAGGAGAAGACAATTAATTGAAGCCTGAAACCAGAAAGAGGGCTTCCTTAACCTTTGACAGCTCCTTTATGAGAGAAGTGTTCTTCTAAGCCTTGGTTCAGGAATTGTATTTCCAGGCTGGCTATTGAGTGGAATAGCAGTGATTGTAAAGGCACTGGTGTACCAGCATGCCTTCCATGGCTGCACCTGTCTCTCCTAATGTCCTCTCTCTTCTCTTGCTCCATCAGGTGGTGTGGTCCCTGCAAGATCCTAGGCCCTAGGTTAGAGAAGCTGGTGGCCAAGCTGGAGGGGCAGGTGCTGATGGCCAAGGTGGACATTGATGATCACACAGACCTTGCGATCGAGTATGAGGTAGGAGGTGAAAGAGCACGGACTTTCTTTAGCTGGCAATGCAAAGGCTCTTCCCTGGGGAGAGCTGTGCCTGCACAGCTGCAGTATTGGAGGGGAGGAGAAGCTCAGAGCCTATAGGTTCCTGACCCATTGGGTCACTTGTCACTAGGTGGATTTTGCTGCTTGGGTCTGCTCCAGCTCCGCTGCTTATGCCCAGCATCTCCACCTCTAATTCTGCAGGGAGGCATCCTCTAGGCCTTGAAGGTGTCTGTCAGTGTAAATACTCCCTGGCCTTGAGGAGCCTGGAGCACATATGACATTCTGCTGCCAGCTGGGGCTGCTCAGGTGCAGGGCAAAAACATGAAGTTACAAGCCCTGCTCTGCTGTGCTACTGAATGTGGTTCTTTGTGCAACCAGCCTGTCTCTCTTTTCTTTCCTTGTTCAGGATCTCTAGCTGGGCCATAATGTCTCCATCCTTAAGGTGCAGCACAGGGAGACACAGCGAGTTTTGTTTGGACAGGTAGAAGCCAGGTCAGAAAAAACACAGAAACAACAGGAACATGTGACCTGCTCTTGAGAGGACTTAGGTGCTTACACTAGTGTGTGACATTACTGCTGAGTGTGTTTCCTGTGCTGCCTTTCTCCCAGGAAGGAGCAGAATGACTGAAGGCCGTGGTTTTAGTTTACATGATTCATATATTTGTCCCCTCTGTCAGTGATTAGGTAGTTTAAGAAACACAAAACCCCTCTGAGGGCCATACTTTGCTCTGTTGTCTTTCCTTGTAAACAACCACTCTGCCCATGGAGTTGGAGCATCCTGCTGTTATGTTTTACAGGGGAAAAAATGCTTCATTTTCACTTGGGTATCACACAGATGGATCTGCTACCCCTCTGCAGATGAGGTCCTGCTCCCAGGGTGACAACTAGCACAGCAAGCTCCTCAAGCTGCCCTGAAAAGTGTGAACCATTTCCTGAGCAAGCTGTCATTTTTTTGAGTGTGGAGAAGATGCTGCCTGCTGTTCCCACACCCTGCTGAGCCAGAAGGAGACAGAAGTGGAAACAGCTTGTTCCCTCCCTCTCTTTCCCCAGGGACACCTTTCTGCCTGTGCTTGCCCACACAGCTGGTGGCCACAGTCATGACTTGCAGCTCCCACAAGCTCAGCATGAGAGCCTCCGGTGCCTTACAGGGTGGAGGCATGCTGGCAGATACACCGCAGGCCAAGGAAGATGGCTGCTGGCTTCTGAGCAGGACTGGGTGCTGCAAGCCCAAAAGGCTGTGTAGCTCAGAGGGTGCTGGTGAGAAGTTGAAGAGGATGAGGTGGTTTTAGTGATGATCTAAAAGTGTGTAAATCCTAATAGATACAGGGAAAGCTCTGGTAGCAACTACACTAAGGAGAAGAGAATAGAGATTATTAGCTCAACTCACATATTGTTCCAAGCCTTCCAGTAGATAGAATTAGCTGGGATTACAAGAGAATAATCTCAGATGAGTGGAAAACAACAAGCAGGGTGTGTGCATGCAGAGAAAAGGTCTGTGAAAAGAGGCTAAAAGTCCCGAGCTGTTCAGGTTTGGTGACATGCTGCATATCCTCTCCCAGCGGGTGCTGAGGGAGCACTGCCTATGGTGTTTGTGTGCAGGTAGGACTGAGGATGCAGGGAAGGGTCAGCTTCTAGCAGTTCGTTCTGGAACCTTATATATACAAACATGATGAAGTTGGTCTTTTCCAAGAGGCCCTCCTCCACTTTTGGAGTGGGGGTTGTGTGTGTGTGTCTTGTCTTGGCCATTATCCCCATGGCTAAAACACCGTCCCTAGACAGAATTTTCTGCTCAGATCTCTGTAGTTTGAAGCATCCTTTCCAAGGCAGGAGTTTGGTTCATGTGCTGAGCATGTGCTTGGTTTTGTTTCATCTTCTGGGACATTGCCATGTAGGGAGAAGTGTAAGGGCTGATGGGAATGCACAAAGTCAAGATATAAGAGGGACCAAATAGAGTGTGAGAGATCAGGAAAACCAAAGGTGGTATTTAGGAGGGAGCAGAAAACATTTGTTTTAGACATTCCTTTGGAGAACAGATGTCTGCACGCTGAGGAAGTTGTTTGGGGGCTTTCAGTGTCCATACCACCCCCACAACTCTCACTAACTGCTGGGAAGTCTCACTCCATCCGTGTTTGTTCCCCTGCCCACGCATGCACGCAGCCCCCAGTTTGCTGCCTGCTTGCACAATGTCCTCTTCAACAGCCTCCTCGGTGCAGGGGGAGGCAGAGGGAGGGGGAGACCCCCTGGAAGAGCTGAGGAATGCTGGCACATTCCTTTATACAAGCGGCCTGTGCCCTTGGCTCTCAGCCATCTCAGCTTAGCACAAAGCATGGATGCATTTCTTGCATCTAGGAATGTCCCCAGTGCCCTTCCCTGTCCTCTTATGCCCAGCACAGAAGTGTTTTCTCTGGGAACTTCCCGTTTTATCTAATGCCTTTTATCTCTGGTTGTGGCCTTTCTCCACTGCTCCAGCCACTCCTGACCTCTCACCTCAAGAGCAGAAAGGGAGAAGAAATACTTGTGTTTATCTGCAGTCTCTTTAAATTCTTTAGATTAATCTCTTGCCTTATCCAGTTGTCTCTGTGTGGCGACCAGGAAAGGGCAGCCCTTTCTCTGGCCACTGCGGGTGGGCGGCTCAGGAGAGGTGCTGGGTACAGAGATGGTCATTCATCAGTGCAGCTCCATCCTGTTACCTCCTCACTCAGAAGCCTGGGTGAAATCCTTCCCCCTTCTCTGTTCTGTGGCATCTGAGCTTGTATAAAAGTTTCAGATGGGAGAGAATTCCGCTGGTATGGGTGTTGCCAAAAGTAACCTGGATGGCCATGTTTATTTATCTGTGTGGTCAACACTAATCAAAAGCAGGCTGATTTTTTTCTGTAGAAATGCTCTTCAGGGAGGAGGAAAGTTTGTTTAGGTTCAGTGCAGATGGGACCCAAAAAAAGATGGGGGAAAAAAAAAAAGAAAAAAATGCCCTCAGCTTTGCATTCTAGAAATTCCCATGACATTTGCTTCTCAACCAGCAAAACAAAGTACATGCTCCATTAACAGGCTGCCCTTGCTGCAGCTGGCAGGAAGGAAGCTGACAAAAACATCGTGTTTTCTGAGCAGAGGAAAGTTGTTCTGTGCCTCCAGTTCTCATCTGGCTCTGCAGCACCAGCCCCAGACCTTCCTCTCCTTGGGATTTGCTCACCCACACAAAGTGGGAAAGAGACAGAGGGATTGAGACCATGTGAAGCTTGTGGATGCACTGGTCACTCTGCAGGGCCTGGAAATATGGTGTTGGCTGCTTCTCCATAGAGCTTCCAAGAGTTGCCTGTTCCTTGCTCTTACCCTGATAGGGGCCAGCTCTTGTTTTTTTGGATAGGACTGGACAACTCAGTTCAATATTAACCCACTGTGCAAACCAGAGGGAGTCTCAGCAGAGAAGTTTGCCTTTCTCAGGGAGGGAGCAGCTGAGCGCAGTACATCCCTGGCTGGTGCTGGGGCCCAAGCCCTCTGGATCTGCTCCCTGCAGTCACTAGGAGGAGCTGAAGATTGTGCATTGAGCAGCCCCAACACTCCCATCCCTTCAGATGAGACTGCACAAGCCCTGAAAGACACTGTGGGGAGCCGCACTGGACTGCCTGGGTGGGAACACAAAATGTCCCTAGATGGGACCCAAAAAAAGATGAGAAAAGTCAGGCTCCCAGTGGGAGAAAAGCCAGCCTGCTGATGGATTTCCAGAGGGATTTGCAGATGTTTGTTGGCAACAGGGCTGGCAGTGCACATGGGAAGGCCCCACAGGCTGGAGGAGGGTCAGCAGGCAAGATGAGGACAGGATGTGTTTTGGGGGGAAGACTTTGCAGAGATAAAGGGCATCAAAGCTATGGGGTCAGAAATGCAGTCTTCCATTTGCTTCCATGATCTTCCATTGCTGCAGCTCTCCAAGCTCTGGTTTTTCCTTCTTTCAGTCATGTCCCTGGGGTCTCTGCTGTCACCAGTCAACCAGCAAGTCCCTGGGGAGTGTTGTCATTTCCAACACTGTTCTCTTGAATAATTCCCAGAAAACTTTGTTCTGAGCTAAAAAAGCAGCACCCAGAGCAGCACAGCTGCCTGCTAGCTCTGGTCAGAGGGACTTTTTCACTTCTTACCTGATCGTCAGGGATCTGCAGTGAATGACCACTGTTTTGTGACCAGATAAACCATTGAAAACAGAAGTGAGGAAGGAAGAAGGTATGGAGGGGATTGTCGTTGCCATAATTTGATGGAGTAGGAAATCTGCCTGTGCAGTGGTAGGGTAGGTTAGGATTAGAATTCCTGTCCTTTCTGGAGAACACAGGTCCAATCTGATGCTGCCATAACTATAAAATATCCAAAGGTCATAATGTCTGAGAAGTGTCCTAGATGTGTTCATTTATGATGGGACAAAATGGAAGGAGAAGTATTTGTACTGGAGATGATTTTTGTATTTGCTGTGGGTTTGTCTTTAAAAATTTGGTCTTAAAGTCAAAAAGCAGCTCAGCCTTGTATTGAGTAGAGCAGTGTAAGTCAGTGCAGAGCGGTGTAAGTCAGTGCAGAGAGGGGGAATGTGGAGCTCAGCTGGCCTGTTTTGCAAGTGGACATCTTACCCTAGAGCAGACCCACATAGCCACTTCCTTGGGAGACCAGGTGCAGGTGGCTTCCTGCAGGCTTTGCTCACCTGTCTCCGTTTCTCTTGCCCCAGGTATCAGCAGTGCCAACTGTGCTGGCTATGAAGAATGGAGACGTTGTGGATAAATTTGTGGGCATAAAGGATGAGGATCAGCTGGAGGCATTCCTCAAGAAACTCATTGGAGCCTGAAGTAAAAGGGTGTCTGTACCTCTGCCTCCAGACACGTCCATGTTGTGCATTCCTTGCCTGGGAGAGCTGAGGGCAGGTCAATTGCCCTGTACAACCCAGGAGTTTCTTCTGTTCTGGCATTTTTAGGAGATGGAAATGTTGTAACCCTTCCCTCCTTCTCCCCCTTCTCATGAGCGTCAGTAGTTGTAAAGGGCGCTAAGGAGCAGAGCTGCTTATTCTCAAAACAGGGAATGTAGCTGGAATTAGGAGTGTGTGTTTATCAGCCAAGAGCTGACGTGCAGAGCTGCTGTTGCTGCTTAGTTAAGAGGAATGTTATTGTCTTTGCCTTACATCTGATAGCCCAGAGCAGAGGGCAGCTGCTCCCTGCAAGATGATGGTACATACCTGCCCTGGGTGGGTTCATTTAAAGCTGAGAATGCCTCTACCTTGTCTGTGAAACCTGTCTCTTTCTTCCTCTGTCCTTGTGTTGCTGGGACAGGTATAACTCCTCCACAAATGGGCTCACATCATAATTTTATAAGAGAAAATAGGGCAAAGTATTTTATGGGTCTCCTTTTGTGTGTCTGCAGTAGAGAACTATCAGTCACTGCAGTCTAGCCAGGAGAATAAAACTTGATTCTCACAAATCTATCTGTCTGGAGAGGCAAGTTGGGAGTATCAGCAGCACAGTTTCTAATGATGGGTTGGGAAAGTGCAGGTTATGACTTGGTCCCTACTCAAAGGTCAAGTGTTGAAAAACAAAATAGGGGATTCCTTCCATGGGGCTTTCAGTTCTGCCTGTAGGACCTCCTTTGTGTGCTGCTGGATCCAGGGGGCCAGAGGGAGGACTCGCCTCACACACAGATGAACAGCTGCTCATTGCACACAAGGAACCTGAGCTGTGCTTGCTCCCGCTGTGCTTTTCTCGCCCCTCCCCTGTCTGTGGAGCCCGAGAGCTTCCCTCTCCCTGTTTTGAATAATTAAATGTACTCACACAGGTGAGCCCTGCCAGAAGGCAGCTTTTTTACTTCAGTTGCTCTGATCTTTACACTAAGGGTGCTGGCTGTGGGCTTCTATCTGAGCACACTTCAGTTCTTCCAGCCTCTTCCTTCTCACATACACCTGTTTCCTATCAACCTGGTTTCTGAGTGCTCCCAGCCTCCTCCTGTGCTTGCAGGCAGAGTACAGCACCAGCACTGATTACTGCTGTACTGTTTAATTCCAGCTTGCTTATCTAAGCTGCATGAGAACATTGTACGTGCTTAATAACCATGTACAAGCTGCTTTTTTCTTTTGCTTTTTTTTTTTTTTGCCGCAGCTTCTGTTTCCTTCAGTCACTCTTAAATCTGCTTTGGCTTTCCTCCATTTCACCTCCCTGGCATATGAGCAGCCAGGTAATTTTTTTTCTGCACCTCTGCAGTAACAATTTATGACCTTTGAAGGAGCCAGGGGAGTGGTGATCCAAGTCCTGCCAGAACTGCAGTGCTGCTGCCTGGCATCAGTGCTCCCACCTGCTTTTGTCACGCTAGAGCCTGGGCCACAGCACAAGGTGGTACTGGTCCCCTGAGGTGCCTCCCATTCGGGCTGGGCTGATCTCACCACTGGCACACTGCTAGGGATGATGTCACTTGGATGTAATCTGGTAAAGAACTGTTGGTCAGTTATGATCAATAAAAACTGGCATTTCATTTTATTCCAGAGATCACAGAAGCTGTACTGCTTCTAACCTCCTTGGATTTCAGGCTGTTTCCTCTGCAGTTTCAGTGTTCCTGCTTGGTAAACAGTTCTAGTAAAGACTCTCCATTTTCCTGCACATGCAGGAGAAGTAGGGGAACAGCGTCACAAACCCGACAATAATCAACTTTTTTGCCTTACCATCCTACAGAACAGGAAAAAACAGAGTGACTTTGCATTGTGTAATTAAGGGGCAGTATAAAATAGTTATTTTATTGCTTCCTTCTAAGGAAAAGCAGAGCGAAAGTGTCGCTCAGTAGTTAAAGTGCCAGCACACTTCAGGGTGCATTATGTGAAAGCCACAATTGTTATCTTTGAGATAAATGCTGAAGACCCACATACATGGTGCCCTGTGGGAATCCTTCAGAACAGTGTAACAGGTGGGCAGTAAGAGGAGAGGTTTGGGCACAGTTTGAAATTCCTCAAGCACTTTGCAAGGTTTCCACCACAAGACAGGACTCAGAGCAAAAGGATATTTTCTGTGCCAGTTTTTAATTCAGCTCTGTTTGCCAACTACTGGGGAAGGCTTCAGAAATTCCCACAGCAGTGTTAATAACAGGAGGTGCTAGCAGGAAGCAGTGCCAGCAGTATATTTATGTAGTGGTTAAAGAGGGGCTGTACAGCAATTTTCATGCCACCTGAATGTGATATTGGTCTTTCCTGATTGAAGGGAGCTGAAGCAATGGGTAATTCCTCAGCAGTAACTGTTTTTTCCATGTCAGCTGAGAAAATGTTTCCTCTCTCCAGCAAGGATGCAGTTTCCCCTTTTGGAGTTAAGCATCTCAAATCCTCCTCTGATCTGTCAAGCACTTGCTCTCTCCTACCTAAGCCTATCTATTTAACAGTAGGTTTCTCAGCTCTAAATGTTCCTTGTTTCTATTTTAAGAGGGCACGGCAGTCAGTGCCTTCCCAAGGGGAGCAATACTCGGCTAAGCCCACTTCTCTTTTCCGTGTATGTTTTGAACCCAGTGCCAAGGTTCCCCCAAGGGTCAGGCAGAGTGCCTCTGTCCTTACAGTCTTGTCCAAGGTGCCAGATTCCAGGCAAACAGAGGTTTTCCATTCGTCTCTGTTGGCTTTACGCTTGCATCAAGCCCTAAAACAGCTGCTCCTTTACCCAAGGTGTTTGTGCCTGCCTGCTGAACTCTGAGTTAATCTCCAGCTGCTCTGGCTCATAGTGAATGTCTGCAAGGAGGAAGGGAGAGCTCTGCTTTCATCTCTACTAGAGGTGCTATGCCAGGACTAGCTTCAAGGGCTGGTAGAGGATGGAAAAGTCCGGTTGCTTGGCTTGCAGCACACAGTGGGCTATGTATATGCGGCCCTTTGAAGGGGATAGTTTGGGCCAGTTTGTTTCCAGTGAGGTCTGACCTTGGCAGCCTGGCCAGTAGATCCTTTGCTTTATCAACAAATATGATTCCTGCTGTACAAAGAACAAAACAAAGACTAGCTCCATGTCAACAGGGAAATGGCCCCCACTGACGCTGCCTTAGGCAGGGCCTTTCATCAGCCCAGTCCCGCTTTTGGCCTGAACAGTTTGTTAATCACTGAGCTTCCCCTCACACACCTCTTTTTTTTCATCCAAGTAATTATAGGATTCAGACAGAATCAGCAATTAAATTCTCCAGTCCTGCAAGGCTGTTAGCAGCAATTTTGAGCTCAGCATTGTTCAAAACTACTGCTAAATAGTGGCAAAGTGCTTGCTGTGACTTTCCTACAAGTTAAAGAGTAACAGCAGCTGCAATAGTCTAGTCAATAAAAATATAAGATAAAGCTACCATAGGCTTGATTTCCAAACCAAAACCAGACTAGATTACCTGTTACACAGTCTCTTGTCCTCCTTACCTGCCCCTGCAACACCTGGGCTCAAGCTGTGGTTTAACCCTAGTTGACAACTAAGTACTGGGCAGCTGTTCCCTCACACCTCTCCTGGTGGGATGGGAAGAATCGGGGAGAAAAAGGCAAAACCATAGGTTGAGACAAGAACAGTTTAATAACTTGAATATAGTAAATTATAAGAACAACATAATAATACTTGCAATGAAAAGGGAAACTACAAAAAGAAAGAAAACACAAGAAAAGTAAGTGATGCACAATATAATTTCTTACCATTTGGCTGATTGATGCCCAGCCTGTCCCTAAGCAGTGATTGGCTCCTTCCAGGTAACTCCACCAGTTTATATACTGGCATGATGAGTATATAGGGCATGATGTCCTATGACATGGAATATCCCTTTGGCCATTCCAGATCATCTCTGCTGGCCATGCTCCTTACCAGCTTCTTGTGTAGCTCCTCACTGGCTGAGCATAGGGAACTGAAAAGTCCTTGATTTAAAGTAAGTACTGCTTAGAAAGAAGTAATGCACTGGTATGTTATCAGCATTAATCTCATACTAAATCAAACATAGAGCATTGCACTGGCTGCTCAGAAGAAAATTAACTCTGTCCCAGTCAAAACCAAGACACCGTCCATCACCACACAGGGGTGGTGTTCTGCCGTATGTGGCTGCTCTTTTCAAGGATGTGGGGTGCCCTTGTGAGCTTTGTGGTTTCTCTGCCTCTTCAGCTCTGTAACTTCAGCAACACTTTTCTCCATAAAACCTTTCACAGGCAAAAACCAAAGACTCCAACTCTCAGGAGAGTGGTAGCCACAGGCTGGATGCGGTTTGGAGGAGGTTGCTGTGCTGAGCCATGCCTGTTTGCTTTTTCTCTCCACGCATTCTACCAGGCAGGGAAGGATGGAGGCAGGAGCAGAAGGGGAAGCCCCAAATTTCTTACACCAGAGAAGCCAAATGGA
Organism: Anthoscopus minutus; assembly: GCA_013399455.1. Lineage (NCBI taxonomy): Eukaryota > Metazoa > Chordata > Aves > Passeriformes > Paridae > Anthoscopus > Anthoscopus minutus. The sequence goes on along the minus strand of VWYI01034973.1, from coordinate 30,602 downwards.
TGAAAAAAAGAGGCCTACAGAAAGAGATTGAAAATGCATCTACCCACATCCCAGTGGGAATGGAGTGGGGAGAAACCCTGGGGCTGCCTTCCTCATGGCAAGGGTTCCCTTGCCCAAAGGTGGGCAGTGAGACAGGGAAACATTCTACAAGGAGAGGCCAGAGGGGGACACTGAAGCTATTCATGTCCTGAGGGTGAAGGACAACTGGAAGCTGCAGGCAACACAGTACCCAACTTCCCACCTTACATTGAGTTCCTAGGCTCTCATGATCCAAAAGTCACAATAAAAATGCACTAAAACTGATGGATTTTCTCTGTGGCCTACATGATACAAGGTCTGTGAAATAAGGTCCCTGCAGGTGTATACGTATATATGCACCATACTCTTGTTCTCCACTGTGGAGAGTGCCAGGAGTTTCTGTGACTCAAAGATGTCCCCAGTAGCTGCAGCTGTTGACAGAAAAGGACAGAAGCCAGCCTGCTGGCTCTCCCACCCAAGGCAAGGCTGAGATCCCTATACTCTTCTCAGCCTCTACACACTTTTCTTTGCTCTGCTGCTAAAGGCACCCTGGCTCCATCTCTCTTACGAGTGGTTGAGCAATTTCCTGAAAAACAGGACATTTTTGCAGAAATACTCAGAAATACTGACTTCAAGTCATCCACGGAGTACAACATACACCAGAGATTTTGGTATTTTCCAGAGATGGTGACGTCTGGTCACCCACATGGCTGCAGCTCCTCCATGTCAGTCCCGCACATCTGTCAGTGAGAGGGTGTCGGTCCCAGCAGGCTCTGAACATAGAACTTCATGGCCTTGGGAAGGAGAGGAGCTGCATCCCCTGGGGTTGCTGTCTTGCTCCATCATGAGGCAATACAACTTCCCTGCAGCGCCCGTAGCCGCGGGTGCAGGGACTGCACGGCTCCTTTCCCTGCAGGTGGCTTTACCCACGGGGCCACAGCAGCTGCAGCAGCAGGTCACAGACCCAGCCCAGACCCGGTCTGGCTGTCACAGCGGCCGGGATGGAGATGGAGTGATGCAAGCTCCAGCATGCCCGCTGGTATTTATACAACATCGTTTAGCTTTAATCCATCTTTTTAAGTAAACTGTCAAAGCCTTTCTGTTCACTTGTTCACTAGGAACCTTTTTCTTTCTTTCTTTTTTTTTTTTTTTTTGACTGCAAGTTTCATCTTTCAAAGCTTGGCTAGTTTTGAGTGATGCCGAAAACAGTAGCTTTTTGTTCTGTGCTAGTATTGTTCAGGCAGAAGTGGTTGTTTTCTTTTAGTCCAGGCATAGCTCAGAAGTGACTGCATAGTCTGAGCTCAAACTTTCTAAAAATACCCTGAGGAAAGATCCAGCATGGCACTGTTCAGACCCAGAGATTAACGCCTTGGAAAGGTGCAGTGGTCTGAAAAAGAAGCCAGTGGCAGTGTCCTGCCAACTCTGGTCACGATAAGCCCTGGAGCTTCAACAAGTGGCAGGCAGAGAGGATCTGCAGAGGGCTGTGGATCTCTGAGGCACCAGGGAAGTCCACCCAGTGCCTGCAGAACCCAAGGCAAATATTTCTGAGGAAAGGCTATAGGGTGACTCAGAAGTCATAAGAGAAGCACTTCTTGCTGCTTGGAGAAGCAGGGCTGAACAATGAGCCTGCTCTGCATCAGAGGTTGGTCTTCATAATCACATCCTCCTGTTGGAGTGTGAGATGGCTCTGGGGGAATTGAGGATGACAGGCACTGAGCGGAACAGAGATCAGACATATGACAAATTGCAGGAAAGCATGTAGGAGCTCCTTTTTGTCCTGCCACTGGATGGCTGCAGGAAGCTTCCCAGGTGACAGCTTTAGCAGCTGCTGGGACAGGAGACCTTATTGTTCCGCACTCGTGTTTACAGCTGTGCCAGTTTTTTGCAGGAAACTACAAGACAACCCCCCCCCCCCCCCCCCCCCCCATTCTTCCTTCTTGCCTGCCAGGTCTGCTCTCAAGGGGCTGATCCTTCAGCCTAGCTATTTCAGCTTAGCTTGCTACCTGAGGAGATCCAGCTTCCCCTTCCCAGCCAGGCCAGGTCCTGTGGGCCTCATCCTAAAATCCTGGCAGGCGCATGGAAACTTTTCATAGAGCTCAGGCAAGATTAAAGATTGCTGCTGCTCTTACACCTACCACTGCATTTCTCATGCTGAATTGTGCTGTTGCCCAGCACTCCAATCACCTTATACCTGTCTGAAGCCTGTTTAGTCCTCATTCCCCTTTCCCTGGCCTTGGGATTAAGTTCTGGTCTCAGTTTTCTGGCATCTCTCAGGAGGAAGCACATTTGGGGTTTTTTCTTAATCTGTCTAGCATTGCACACAAAGGCAGAAGCCGGCAAGTATCCTTGAGATGAAAGGATGCAGGAACACAAGGGACCTGTCACCGCCAGTCTCACTAGAGCCTGCAGCGCAGAAAGTGGCAGCACGTGGCCATGTCTGCAAGCAAACTCCTTAGGCTGCTGTCTTCTTCCTGTTCTGCTGCTCCCCCACAATGCTGTGCCTCCCTGTGACATTATGTCCAGCCTGGGGTGGCCAGCAGCACATGACTGACCCAAGGGCACTGTTCCCAGCCTTGTTTCTCCAGCTTGCAGCTAGTGTTATGATGGCCACGGTTACATCCCAAGCCCTGTTTCCCTTTTTCCTTCCCTCCCTGGGGTTTTATACTGAGGCCAGGAATAATGGTCACGTCCCCTCCAAGGAATCAACAGGCTGCGGCATTTCCGTTGAGGGTGGAATCTGAGGCTGCTGGCAGCAAATCCCTCTGCCATGGAGCTGACAAGGCTGGTGTATCACTGGCTCTGCTAAGGGGTGTCAGCCAGGGTTTTCCATGGACTGGATGTGCCTGCTGTTGTAATCTCACCTGGAGAGTGCCTGGCTGCAGTTCAGCCCCTGCCACACTTGCCCGCACCTTTAATCTCACAGGGTTTTGCAAAAGCAGTGGCAGCCCACGGTGGGGGAGCTGCAGGGCAGGCACAGCACTCGGATGATTCAGCTGGAGAGCCTCTGTCCTAGCTGAGTCAGGCCTTATTCCAGCATCTCCCTGTCTTGCTGCTGAGGGCTGTGTCCACAAACTGAAGGAGCCTCACAAAATGGGTCTCCTCAGCAATTCTGCCCCTTTGCCCCCTAGCCCAGCATCCCAGCCAAAGCTGGCTCCGGCCATGGCCACTTCCTCTTCACGGGACTGCTATGCACAAACAGCTGCATCATGTCAGCCTGGCGGGCTGCACTGCCCTGATAAATGACCCAGTTCCCGAGAGCAGGGACAGAACTGCCAGTGTACAACTCCCTAGGCTGAGGGGAGGGCAGCAGATAGCCCAGCCATGCTCTGGGAACCTCACTGTCCTCATCGCATCTGTCTCCCACTAATATTGTATCTGCCCTTGTCTTCTCTTGCCACACACACAGCAGCACAGGGTGTCTCAGTCCATAAGCCCTGCTTTGCAGAGAGGGTGAATGGCAGCACTGTTGGCACTTTGGAAAGCCATGACCAATGCCTTTGAAAGAGTCTGCAGAGGCTGAGCAGCTGAAGATGGTGTCCTCATAAAGATGAAGGAGGAGCAGCCTTCAGCCATTGGCCACGGGCACCTATCAGCAGCCCAAGAGCTTGGGCTGGGGACACTGGAAGATGAAATGATACCCTACAGGGTGTTCTCTTGCCCCATTTCTGCACCAGCCTGTACTGGCTATCCTTTCTCACATCAGGGCAGGGGGATGGGACAGGAAGGCCCTCATTATCCAGGGCCTGCTAATTAGACAGGAATGTTATCTCCAGCCCAGATGTCAGCTCTGACCTCCCTCTAACCTTCTTCTAGAAATCAAAACAGATACAACTCTGTTTTAAAATAAGAAAAATAATCCTTTGGGGTGAAGCAGGAAAACCTGGTCTTGGAGGTACATCTAGGGAGGGAGGAGGGCACAAAACCAGATAAGCCTTGGCGAGGCTCTCCAGGCTGCCAAGCTGGGCGGGACTGGCCACCCTGCCCTGGGCAGAGAACAAGGTCCCATGGCTCACAGTGGCTGTGCACATATTTTGGGCCTTCTAACCTATATCCAGCAGGGATATAGGTGCAGACACAGCTTCATGTCCCAGCACAACCCAGGAGGCCCCAGCTGGGTCCTGTACATCAGATGTGGAGCTGATAGGGAAGATCAGCTGAGTTTGTATTTCATCTCTTTGCCTTGCTTTTGGGATTTACAAAAGGGTCTCAAAAGGAGATGTTGATCCCTGGAACAAATTCTGCCTTTCAAACATGACCTGAATATCTTTTCCTCATGCCACATAAGCAGTCCTTAAATTGCTTCAGAATAAAGGGAGCTGGGTGACATAAAAAACTGGTGATTCTTGTCCTTGACTTATAGTAAAACCTTGTTTTATTGCATTTCTGTAATAATTTTCTTTATCTGGGGAGCAAACTTTGCCTGACTCTGATCTGGGTCAGACCTTTAAGCACCTCATCCTATGTTAACCCAGATTTACATCTCTATTCCCCGTAGCAAACTACCTTGCTTTGTTTCCTATTCTTTGTTAGACTACAGCTCCAGCCTGGAGATTAACTCCAAGGAGGTCTTTACCCAACACGCCTTTTCCTTCTGTGTCAAGCATCCAAGCACCCTGGCCTCCAGCAACAAAGCTCCTTATGACAGAGGCTTGACATAGTTCTTACAGTAAAATGGAGTGGATGTGGCCAGCTCAGAACCAGAACCTCAGAGCTTTCTTCTGCTGCCTCTGTAGCTTGGGGCAGTCACTGTCCCAGCTTGGCTCTACCCTGCCCAGTCCATCAACACCACAGTACCAAGGCTTCTGAAGATAGCAGAGGGATTGTTCATTATTCTACAATCCCGATATTTCAGAAGCCACTGCTAATTCACAGTTACACAACATTTTGCCTACCGTATCCCCAGGACAGTAAGCAGGTAAAAGTTTTGAGGTGTCCCTTTTCACTTGATTCCTTTGAAAACACTTCCTGAGTATTGGGTGGTCATTTTTATGCTCTGAAGGCTGTGCCTCATGCTCATGACATCACAGCAGTGATGTGGTGCCCTCTGGCAACATCACCAGCACAGAAAATTATTTCTATTGTCTTCCAGACCTGGCTACTGACTGGTACACCCCATCTCCCTGAGCTTCAGGGTTACTGAAGCAGAGTAATAGCTGAAAAGTGAGTAATCAAGAAGCTACCTGACCAGATTTAAACCTGACTGTAAACACCTTCTCCAACAATAATGAGAAGGAGGATCTGTGCCTGCTAAGGTGCACAGCTGCTGCAGGAGGACCACACACAGACGTCCCTGAGACTCAGTGTGGTTGGCATTTACTCAACACAGCTGCAGAAAGGAAAGCTCTGCTTACAGAAACCACCACAGCTACAGGGCCTTGAGTGATTTTGCACCCATTTTTATGACCTAAATTTCTGAGTCAATATTTACTTAAGAGGCTGTCCCGGTTTTAGAGACAGTTATCTGTCAGGGAAGGCAGAAAAAAATTGTAAGCCCCCCACCCTCTTTCTCCGAATTATTATATCTCGAAAACACGGAGTTCTCAGGCAGAGATATGGGGATAGGAATAACAGTTNAAGAGGCACATGCACAGCTGCCCTGTGACGCTGTGTACACACAAGAACAAATGCTAGTGCTGTACATGCACACCCCAACACTCACACTTAAAGACTTGAGCTTCTGCAAGCAGGCAAAGACACCTGCTCTCCCTCCTTAGGCTGTTTCAGGATGGTCCTTCACATTTGCTAGAGGGACACTGAAAACTGGAGCAACTCCAAGGCAGAAGTAAGAAGCTGCCCAAGGGTATTGGACCATCTGACACACTGGCAGGAGGAAGCTGGGTTGGTTTGCAAAGGGACAAGAAAGTTCATGAAGGGGACTATCTACCTTCCACTGACCTCTACTACCCAAATGGGGGTCATGTGGAAGGTAAAGCCACATTGCCAGACATGGAAGGACAAGAGAGAAAAGATGGTGGATTTGCCATCCTCTGAGTTTTTTAAATCCCAGCTGGATATGGCCCTAAGCACTCTGATCTAACTTTAAGGCTGGTCCTGCTCCAAGCAGATGGCCGACCTGGAGACCTCAAAATTACCTCATGTTAATAATGCTGTGATTTTGGTAATGGTACATATTTGATAGTAGACATTCTTTAATTCAGGTACTGATTACCACCACTTGCATGAGGGCTGCTGTAAGAACACCTGTGACCAGCCACACAACTGAATTCAATTCATTCACAATATCCCCAAAAAGGAGGTTTTCTGGCCTCTACTGAACTTTAATTCCCTCATGATTTCTGAGCAGCTTTGTGATTTGTGATTGTGCATTTTCAGCACCTCTGCAGCAGGCACATAATCAATTGTACCAAAGAAATTATCAAACTGGAAACATCTGTCTTTCTTTTGATTCAGGGTTGTTTCCAGCTGAATCAGCTGGCTGTCATCTGAGCTGTTAGTGGCACTGTGAAGATCAGAGAAGGGAGGGGAACAATCCTCCTTAAGGGACTGCTCAGGCTTGGGTTGGCTTCACACGGTCATCAAACCTCAACCCTGACCCTTGAGAGGCTGAGGAGAACATGATGTTCCACCTTTGCAGGTTAATCTAACCCATGTTGCTCACTCCAGGGCAAAGTGTGCACAGCTCCTCTTTCTTGAGAAAGAGAAGGTGGGTATGGGTAGGCTCAGGAGAGGGCATCTCATGAAATCACTGCCATCTGTAGATCACTCTCACAGCTCCTGCCCCTCTCTTAAAATATGTGGTGTGAGAACTCTTAACAACTCGGTGGTAGGGAAGGTCATTACATCTAGCACTTCGGCAAATTGGAGCATCTGAGAAGCATTAAGTCCATGTAGGACCATTTCTGCAATTCAAATAGAGCCCAAATTATGAGAAGTGTATCATAGAGGAAGCTCTTAGTGCCTGTTTCCTCTCATAACACAGAGACAACTGCCTCCTGCAATGCTAAATATGACTGGTTTTGGTGAAGGCTGCTGAGGCCTGGCTTTGTCAGTGTGTGCTTTGCCCTCTGGAAGACCAGCCTTCCACAGCTCCCAAGTTGCATGGCTTGCCTCCCTTGCCTCCTGCTCCTTCCCAAATCACACCAGTATCCACAGAAGGAGGTGGATGCTGTAAATTTTTTTTTCTTTCCCCCCTGCATCTTGGGAGAAATTGAGTCACACCACAGTGATAGCTATGGGCTGGTAGAAAGCTAAAAATATAAAGTTATAGTCTGAATCCCCATTTGCCATACCTTCCTCCCCATCCCAGGCAACATATGCACATGGCTTAACTTTTCATGTCTTTGGTTTAATGAACTCTTGTCAGGAATTTCATGTGCATAGCAATCTTATCTGATGACACCGACATTTTTCGCATGTTTATTTTCAGTTTTATTTGCAAACCGTTTCCAGCATAGTTCAGCTGGGTGGACTGGACAGGGATGAAATGTGTAAGAACCCCACATACATATAAGAAGCTCAGCCAGAGTTACTGGGGGACTCTGAAGCACATCCACGGGCAAAAAGATCTGCAACTGAATTTATGCACCAGATTTTCCAGCTGCAGCCTTTCACACACTCGCTTGTGTCCGACAAGCAATGCTTGGGCGGGCAAGGGGAGGGTTGTTTGTTTTTCTTTCTCTCTTTTTCTTCCAGTTCTCAGTGCTGTCACAACCAGATGAGAATATATTTCCCACGTTACCTGTGGGGGCACTCTCCAACCCAGTGCTCCCTGATACCCACAACTTTACAAAAGCAGATGTCTCTGCTTCACCACAGCTCCAGCTAGTAAGAGCTATGGGGAGAAGGGGAGGAGAGCCGAGACGTTTTGTAGTTTGAAATTTGAACAGCTGAATTCAGCAAGGGCTCCCAGGGTTTTTCCCGGGAGGGAGGTCAGCGGCTTAGGCAGGCAGATAGCCTGGAGCAAACACCAGGAATGCCCCTGGAGGCTCCACCTCCGCAGCTCTGCTCCGGCTGGAGCGCTCTTGTCCTTATAAGGCTGTGGTTGTCACAAGGAAATAGAGCCATAAATAGTTGTATGATTGTTACCTGCCTCGCTCTTCCCAAGTCAGCTCTTCCTGCCTGCAGCTTCCAGCGTTCCATTCCACTACTCTGGCTCCAGAAAGGCAGTGTTTCCCATCTCTCTGCACATGGATGTGCAAGTCCAGGTCATGAGGTTCAGTTTCTCCAGGCGCTCTGCCCTGCATGACTCCTTGCCTTGACCTTTGCAGAAAGCCTCCTGCCTGTTCAGTTGCTTTACAAAGTGCTGCAGGAGAGGGCCTGTGGTCCACTCATCTGTGTGTCTTTCTTCAGCAGCTCATGGACCAAAAGTTTCCTTGGTCTGAAGGGCGTCACGTTCATTCTTCAGTTTTGGGTGTATGAGCAGGGTAAGGTGCAGGAGAATACAAAACAGTAGATCGGGGCAAAATAAGACACTTTGCAAAAATGGCAAGCAGCCCTATGTTTCTCTATGCTTCTTTTCCTGCATCTGAAATCCATACCTAAATGCAGAGAAGACCTTGATGTCTCCTGTAAAAAGATCATAATGAGTAAGACACTGTGGGCTGAGCAGCAGCTAAATCTTAGACTAGCAATCAGAAGACCTGGTGTATCTGTCAGACAATTATTTGCCTGTTTCCTGATGTAATTAAGTTTTACCCCTTCCCCACTTCTCAATTTTTTTCTAAGTAATGAAGTAATTCATTGTCAGTGCATATTTTAAACACTGACTCTCTTGGTTCCTGTCTTAGACCCAGCACATGCTTCCCAAAAGTTTCCTGTGGGCCCCAGCTACAGCAGTTTAAACATTTTCCATCATACGTGCAGTAGCTCTGTGCTGCCATGGGGTCCTCAGATCCCTGCCTGCCTGGTCAGTCAGGGTAGTACCTGTTCACACTTCCTGCCTGGGACTTGCTGCAGGCATTGAGGCCACTCTCTGCCTGGCTTCACTTCTGATCAGCCTCTCACAATGAGTTTTCCTGGTCAAAGAGCTTGAAAGCTTTTTGGGGAAAGCAGCAGGAGCTGATCTTGGCTTCCGAATCAGCCTGTGCTACTGCAAGACAGAGAGAAAGGAAGAGTTGGTTTGATGTGCAACAATAAAGGTCAATGCTTGTCTTCCCAAGACTATCTGCAGTCTCTTTCAGAGAAGAGAGGCAAGTTCCCAATAAGAACTGCTGTGCTTGGGAAGCTGCCACTAAGAATTACGAGTTTTCCCCTAGACGGTCTTTTCCAAGTCTGCTGGCAGGATGGGATACGCAGCCCCCATTGGAAATGTAGCTTGAGCTACTATTTCCCCAGTCCTACAGAAATGTTACTCCCCTGCTTTCTGGGCAGCTCCTTGGACACAAAGGCAGCTTTGAATATGTGGTGCCTTCTATGTTGTAAAGGTGTTGGACAAACAGCACTATCAGAGACAACAAGAAAAGTGTGATGCTGACCGGAGATTGAATCACAATCTGCTTCTCCCAATAACATGGATTCACGTGCCTTGCTCGACCTTTCTCCAGAAATTAAACAGAAAACAAGATTAGATCTAGAGCAGCAGCGTGAAAGGTTTCGTACTAACACAGGATGGAAAATATTTGGTGTTAAGATGGCAGTCATCCTTATACTACAGTTTTCCATCATCGGCATTGCCTCTCTTTGAGGCAGAAGGATAGCCCCGAGCCCCTGGGGTTTGTTCCTTCCCTCGGTAGGAAGCAGAGGGAAGAGGAGGGTCCCAGTGCCTGGGTGGCTGGCGCTGCCCTGGGGACAGGTCCGTGCGAATGGATGAGGTCACCGCCATCAGGGAGGAGGGGCAGGGGCCGCTCCCTTCCCAGCTGTTGTCTGAGCACATGCTGAGCAGCCAGCCAGGACACCGGCAGGCAAGATGTCTGGAGAAATTGCAGCCATTCTCACTTTCCTCTCTTTCGTCCACCTGCAGAGGCGAGGTTAGCAATCATTTTAGGGCACACAAATCTCGATCACATTCTTTCTCATCCCCAGGCATTTACGCCTAGAGTCACTACCAGGGGACCACAACCTAGATTTTCAGTTTTAGAGGGGATTTTACATTGAACTTAAAAGATCTTGGTCTTCTGTATCCTGAAGAAGCACAAAAAATTTGCATTTTTAAGTGCTTCTAATTATAGTGGTATTTTTTTTCCTCCTGCTTTACTTATTTTCCTGCTTGGGTTTAGTATGGTTTCTCTTTTTTTTTCTTTTCCTTGCTAATTAGAAGACTAATTTTAGAAATTAGTCTTGTCCACTCTGGAAACCTAATAGAAAATTAGTAAAAATGCAATAGTAGGAAAATGAAAGTAAGCCTGAGGAAAGATAATTGTTTATAACTGAGGGGTTTTGTTAACTCCTGTGCCTAATTAACACACTACAAAGGGAAGCCTTTGTTGAAACTTCCACACCCTGCTTTCTCAATTAAGGTACAAGAGAGATCATCATAAAGAGCTTGGAGACAGCTGGTATATCTCCTAGCAAAGCTAAGCCTGATTTAGCATTCCTTAAACTAAAAAAAAAATTTAAAGAAAATCCTCAAAACCCAACGCATACCTTCTTTCTTTTTATGCATATGATTCTTTTTCTCCATGTAATGCAGAGCTCTTTCTCATTAGTTCCTGGTAGAAACAAAAAAAACCCTTGAATTATGATCCTCATTGCTGATGTGTTTTCAGCCCACAGGAAAAATGGGCTGGGGTGATTATTTTCAGGGTTTTGATGGCTGGTTGAAGAAACTTTGCAGGAAAGCTGAATCATCGAGTGAGCATCTTGTTTTCATCTTTTTTTTATTTTGCTATCCCACATCTAAGGGGTGGCTTATGAAAATTCAAAAGGCTTTTATACATGTACATTCCTCTATAAAGAGTCAAAGAATTACAGGCCTCTGCAGTGTCTCACAATTAGCCACAAACTTAGGTAGAGGGGTGTGTTTCAAGTTCAGTGTTAGATGCAGCTGTAATCCAGAGAGTGGTAGAGCAGTAAGAGGCTTAAGGATGCTTTAAATTTATGTACAAACAGAAAAGGAGGGAGGACAGGATTTACAAGAGGTTGAATGACTTTTCCCATTAGATAGAAGAGAGGAGTGCTACTTTATTTTGTGCTTTAGGTCTGTGTCATGCTTGTGTTTATAACTCAAAGTCCAAATAATATTCATAATATTCTCATCCACAGAAAACCTTTTAACCGCCTTCTTTTTTTTTCTTTTATTTTTTTCTTCCCTGGGAACAGTGCAAGAAGGCAGCGGTGTTTGCAGGACTCCTTACATCTTGGCCTGACACAAATTACTACCTCACATGAAGGAACTACAGAAGTCCCTGAGCACCTCTGTCCTGTGGGTTTGATTTCTCTAACACTTTCCTGTATCTTAGTAGCTGAGAAATTGCAGAGCAGGTGCTAGCCTGGGCAACTCAATGAATTTTTGATTTTTGACCGGAATCTGTGTGTTACAAAAATACACAGGATACCCAGTGAGTTGCTTTCTTTGTTCCAGAGTAATCCCAGGAAATGATGATCTGATAAACGGAAGAGAAGGGTGACTGTGTTAAATGGAGCTCATCTTCACCTCATCTGAAAGGAGGTTTCCCACAGTGATGACACCTCATGTAGCTGTGCTGGCAATTTCTCACATATTACAAAGCTAATGCCTTAGGAAATCCTGGTGAGTTTTCTGCTTTCTGTGTCAGCACTGTCAGTTCATTCTTCTGGTCCATCCCCCTGACCCAAACATGGGGCTGAGAAGAAGGCTAATGCACAGATCTTTGTGCCCAGCCTCCTACACTGGTACATATTTTCCCAAAGCCAGCAAAGCCTTACAGAACAGTCCATGCTCACAGTAGGAAGCTAGAGGAGCTGGGAGAATTGAGGAGGCTCTCAAGGGAGCAGGAAAAAGTCCTAAATGTGGGAGGGAATCTTGGCAGAAAGGAAAGGGGGGTTGTTGAACAAAGTATGCACTGGCTCCAGATGCACAGAGCTTGCAACATGTTATGCTGAGAATCTGTGGGTGTGTTTTTAAGACCTGACACTCACTTGCAAGCACAAAGGATGTAGCCTCCTCTTATCAGAAAAATGTGGTCTTCAGCCTTGCAGAAGAGGGAGAATGAATGTTCGAGTAACTTCCCATTGGGTCTTCTTTCTGGTTGTAGCCTGACAGAATGATCCCAAAGTTTGGTTTTGACAGCACCAGCTTTGGTTTCTGGCAGACAAAAGTGGTGTCTTTAATTGGAGCAGGCTATAAATGATTTAGTTCCCCTGCAGTTCCCACAACAAAGCTACAGTGGGAATCTGGATGACTTTCTACAGCACTGGAAAAATCCCTTGCTCTTAACATCTCTTGGGCATACTAGAGAATTTCAAGCTAGTTTCACTTTGTCCTCGGCCAGCTTCCTGAAATGAGAACCACAGGGCCACTTCATTTGAGCAAATATTTGGCCTTGATTCCTGCAGCAGGCTGAGCCCAAAAACAAACAGCAGACACAGGATAAACTGAGAGGCACCATTAGTGGAGAAGAATCTCACACAGTAACCTCAGGAAAGGCAGCAAGCTGATAGTAGGGGCGCATTCCTGGTTTTTTTTGTAAGCATGGTGTTAAAAAAGGGGGGACTAAATTCATCCTGGTTGAGGAAGTGGGAAGTGAACATTCAGCTAGATGCCTTTTGTTTAGAGGTCCGTTAAAGGTGACTGATGCTGAAAAGCAATTAAAACAATTAATACATTCTTTGAAGTCGTTAAACACTGTCACACTTAAATGAACTTAACTGAACCAAGTCCTGTTTTTGTTATAGCACAATCACTCTGCTACTGAATTCTTGGTTCTATGAGAACATGGCCCAGCCTGAGACCTACAGAAGGCAAATAGAAGCAAAGGTGACAGAAAGCTCCCCATAACCCTACCTTATCAGAGTGAATTAAATAGTGTTTAGATGGATTTTTCAGTCTCTATTTAAAGTGTGTTTTTCTTATCAGTGCCTCACCCAAGCCTGGCTTGTCATAAGCATGCCAGGTGCAGGGTGGCAGAGGGGCAGGATGCTATTCTCCTTTCAACTTATCCTCTGCTAAGAGGAATGCCCCCAAGCCCTTCTGAACTCAGGAATCTGAAGCATTTCTTACCCCCTTTGAGAAAGAGAGAAGGAAAAGGAGGTACTGGAGATGTTAACAAAGGTTCCTTAGCAATTGTTGAACCAGGGAACTGCGGGGCCAGGGCAGACAAGCCTAAAATTTTGTACTTGCTGAATTGTCACTGAAGGAGCTAAGGTGTAAGAGATGGTGTGAAAATTGTTTTCTTCAGAAAAAAACAAACAAAACCCCAAACAAACAACCAAAAAACCAAGTTGCTGTGCTTTTCTCAAGGCAGGTAACAGGATGTCTTCTGCTGTCATTTTGGACAAGTCTGGGTAGGCTCAAGGCAGGAAACTCAGATTCCAAATCTGAGTTTTGGGACAAAGATTCTTTTGCTAGATAGCTTGTATTCGTGTTGGCCCTTTTGTATACTGATGTTGGATGCCAGCTTTTCTGAATTTAAAGCTGAATAGAACATAGTGAGCAGCAAGAAAACAGGACTAGAGGAAACACAGTTTGGAAGAGGATATCATGAACTAAAAAACGTCTGTTGCTTAGCACTGTGGTTCCATTTAAATGGCAGATGTATCTCTTGGATGTAAAGAGCTCTGGGCCATTATTCTTAGTATGTCAGATCGGGAATGTGGTGTCTGTAAGCATGCCAAATGGAGTTGTAATCTCATCTCAGGGACTGGAGGAACTCACAAGCTCCAAGAAGACTTTTCCTTTGCCTCAGTAGTTTTCATCTAGGTGTGTTTGTGAGGATATTTTATGACTTCAGCCACAGTAAAGCTGTCTGATAACCTGCTTCCCCAACAGGGCCCTTTCTGCAGGATGGTGTCATTTGCATTTTATTGAAAGGGACTCTGGCATGTGATAAATATACTTGCTGCAGTACAGTGGTAGAGAAGTTCATTCCTGAATGGTATCCCAAGTGACCAGAGATGCTATATGTAAGTGACTTGTTTTTCAGCAGCAGGTCTTGTCATTAATGTATTGGGAAAATAAAAACATGTTCTTCTTTTACTAAAGTTGAAGCATGAACTACAATGAGAGAGCTGGAGGTGGAGGGTTGAGGAGAGGTGAAAGATAGAATAATTGTTTTAAATGCTAGAATATGCCAGGTACAGGCTCCTCCCTTCCTCCCCTGTCTCGGGGTGCAGATATATTTCCTTCTTAAATTTTCTCCATCAACAAAGTCAATTTACAAGACTCCCATCACAGTGCCTCACTTTAATCCCCTCAGTTGTGCTGATGTGTCTCTCTGAGGGCCTATAAACTAGATCAGTGAACTGATCTTTTTTCTTGACCTGCTTTTAAAAACTGTTTTTCAGTCATCCAGTGTACAATATGACTTTTTAAACATCTTCACCATCACTGCTGGAGCAGTGGTAAGCTGTCACAGCACTAAAACCAAATGTCTAGTGGTAGAATAGACAACACCTTAAACCAGTTTTGCTGATGAAGAGGGTGTGATGAAATTGCACCTTGACATATGAAAGTGAGCCAATTAAGCCTTACCTTTTCTACAGCCATGCCAGAAGCTGGGTAGTGCTGCTAAGAGTAACGTCATTCTGTAAGAAAAGGACTCCTCTCCTCCTAACATCTGCTCCTGTCTGCTTCTGAAACAGGTTACCCAGGACACATTTCACTTATTTGTTCTCTGACACACACACCCCTCCCATCCCTCAGGGGAAACATCACTTGCTTTCACTCCTTCCACATCTCTTAAGATGGCTTTCCACCTTTCACACTCTCACAGTTGGGATGTGGTATTTGGTTTGGGAGAAGAACAATGAAGATTTGGTATCAAGGGAAAAGGAAGTTATGTACTAATACATGGTGCTTAAATTGCAGACAAATTCAGGTTGCTCAGAGGAACAAAGTCTGCAGACAAATTTCAGGTTGCTCAGAGGAGCAAGTCTGCAGACCTATGTGACTTTCTTCTACAGACCCGCCTCCAAAGACCCACTTCCTTTCGGTACAATACCTGAAAATGCTTCAAGTTCTCATCTGCATTTATAGCTGCTGCTTTGTATGGGTATATCTATTAAAGCCACTTCAGAGCTGCTTCTCTACAGAAATTCTAATTATGAATCTGCTTTGAAACAACCAAGGTTTCAAGGTTTTGCAAAAGCAGGCCTCAGGCTTCTTAGCAACACCAGATTATGACATTCTCCAGATCTGTACATGTGTGGTTTCTGTCTAAAGCCACTGTGGTTAGAGTTTAGCAATGTGACTCTTCTGATGGAGTAAACACCTTTTTGCTTCTATCACTCTTGTTTCACTCTCTCCAGCTTGTCAGTAAGAAACTAGTTTTGGAAGAGGTTTTTTTCTGCCCCCCAAAGCATAGAAAATTATTCACCAAAATTAATTTTGCCACTTTTATCTTTGTCAGATACAAAAATCAAATGTTCCTACATTTATTGCTGATTGATGAAATGCAGGCTTATCCCAGGGTTTGCCGTTTGCTCACAAATTTAAACAAAGTTTGTTTGCAACAAACTTATGACCAAACTGATCTTGGATTAGACCAATGTATGGGAAAATACTATAATTCAGCAGTGGCCCTTTGTCTGGTGTGTAAAAACAGCAAATTGAGAAAGTATCTCTGGGTGCTCGCTACTTCATAGATTTGTTTCCCTCTGGAAACACTACAGTGCCATTAATTTATTCCCATCAAACGGGTAAATTTGTTTGCTGTTTACATGTTTTCCAGAATTCAGCGACCATTACAGGTTCGTTCTTCCACATGATGCTGGCTTGCAAACACTGGTGTAAAATAGGAGGGAAGTTGATCAGAAAGATGCACATAAATATCCTGTGAATTTGTAGAAAGTAACAGATGTATAAAATCAGTCTTTTAGTCACACTTGTTTTTCTTTGAGGTGTGTCCCCTTTCCTGGGTAACTTCCTGCCAACAAAAGCCTATTCGTTGCACTTTTTTTTCAAGGTAATCAAGCTACAGAAAACAGACATTTAAAATCTGACTTGCCTCAAGTATGGCGCATCTACAAATCTGACCAAAAGGGAAACACATAGAGTTTTCTGTTGAGGTGGGATACACTTTTTGTGAAGGGGAAGGACAGTGTAAACCTGCACCAGTATTTGTTCTGAACTCAGTTTTGATGCTTTACTGCTGAAGCCATCAAGAAAGTTTTGATATAAATTAAACAGGAGTGTGACCAAGTTCTTAGATTTATAATAAAAAACAAACAAACAAACAAACAAAAGCATCAAACCATAAGAAGGCAGTCCAGTTTGACCTTAGCCTTAGCCCTAAGCATCAGGAAGAGCACAGCACATATGCAAGTGTGAGAGTCAGAGAGGAGTAAAAAAAAATTAAATTACCAATATTATACTTTCTTCAAAAATGACTTTGCAACAGCCTTTTTATGTCTGCATTTCATGCTCCCAGTCATTATCTTTTATTTCCAATAAAACTACTGCTGTCAGTTCATGTTGCCTTTTGTACTTGCCTTCCTAGCTAAGATCTGCTACTTTTTCTCCTTTAAAAGCTCTGTTTAGACTTGATACTGACTACTTTCCTTTGCTTACCTTTCCTTTCTCTGCCACTTGGCTGGTGATGCAGCTTCTCATGTTCTTAAGAAGCTATTAACATATTTGGTTACCTCCACAATTTTCATTCTACTTCATTTTTGTGGCACCTCAGCAGCATCAGAGGCTGCTTATGGCCATGCTTACACCTGCCTCAGTTTTGTCCCTTAAGAGTCCAGTGAGAAGAAAGAAAGCTGGGCAAAGGGTCTGGAGCAAAAAGTCTTATAAGAAGCCGAGGAACCTGTGGTTGTTGAGCCTGAAGAAAAGGGGGGTCAAGGGAGACCCTTATCACTCTCTGCAACTGCCTGAACGGAGGTTTTAGCCAGGTGGGTGCCGGTCTCTTCTCCCAGGCAACCAGTGACAGTGTGAGAGAGCATGGCCTGAAGATGAGCCAGGCTAGACATTAGAGGGAATTTCTTCTAAGAAAGTGATTAGATATTGGAGTAGGTTGCCGAGGTACGTGGTGGAGTTACCGTCCCTGAAGTGTTTAAGGAGAGACTAGATGTGGCACTTAAGTGCCGTAGTGCGGTTGACACTGGTGTTCGGTCACAGGTTGGACTCGATGACCTCAGAGGTCTTTTCCAAACTAATTGATTCTGTGAAACTTAATTCTGACTGGCATCTTCCTGTCGCTGGTATTTTGCTCTACAACAAGGCTGAGTCAGAACCTCTTGACAGGAACACCCCCCACCCCCAAACCTCATCTCCGAGGACTCCTGGCACGGCCTCCGGCGGTTGGGGCCGCAGCCCATCGCACCGCTGCCCCCTATTCCCTGCTCCTAGCCCCTGCCGCACCCCCTGCCCTCGGGAGCACCAAAGATCGGCAAGGGCCGCCGGTACCCGCCCGGCGCGGGGCATTGTGGGGCTGGCGCGGCGTGGGGCGCTGTGGGGGCAACTCGGCCAAGCTCGACCCGGGCGGATCGGAGGGGGGAGACCCTGTCCGACCCCGCAGCTGATGGGGTGAAGCCCTCAGAGTCTCCGAAGCCCCGCAGCCGCCGCCGCTCCCCGCCCCAGCGGCCGCGGGGCCGGCCTGGGCCGAGCTGGGCGGGGCGCACGGGCGTTGCTAACGGCTCAACGGCTTCCTCAGCCTCCGCACGCCTCGGCCACTCTGANAGCAGAGCCGGTGAGTGAGCGGCGGTCGCGGTGCCGCGGGAGGAGCCGCAGCCGCAGGACGCTGCATTCTTGCCGTGAGGAGCGCAGCCGCCGCCGCGGCGTTTCCTTCCCTCCACCGTAGCCGGGCTCAGGTGATGCCGGTCGAGCGGGGCGGTGGGCGCGGGTGGCTCCGGTTTGTCCCCCCCTGGCGCCGCGCTTCCCTCCCTCCCTTGTCGGGTTTGGCGCTTCTTTGTCCGGCCGGGCGAGAAGGCTCCGCTGTCCCACCGCTCTATCCCCGTGGGACCTGCCGCGCTGGGGTGCGCCCCGTGTCCCCACTGTGCTCCGGGGCCGGGAGAGTTGCCGCTCCGCTGCCTGCACACCCCGCGAACCGGCCTCCCGCAGGTGGGGTGGGTGATTGGCGCTCTTTTCCACCGGAGCCAGCTCCTTCCCCTCCCTCCTTCCCTCCGGTGCCCGGTCCACGGGAGCAGCGGGCGGGGGCCGGCGGGCAGCTGTCAGGGCTGCAGCCTGAGTCACGGGCTGACAACTCTCCTGCAGACACCGCCATGGGCTTGGCTTCCGCCCGTCCGGCCGGCTCCACTTCCTCGTTCGGTTTGGGCCGGGAGAGAGAGAGGGAGGGAGGGAGGAGGGAGTAACAGGGCAAGATGAAGCTTGCACTGAGAGCTCTTGCAGATAGCTTGTGCTTTCAGGCATCACCTCCAACCGAGTAGTAAAAGTTCTCTGGCTTTGAGTGGTATCTTTACCAGCTTGTCTTGGGTAGGTGTGGAAAGTAACAAGTTTCATAGCCCCTGAGCGTGGTGCCTGCCCAGGGACTTTAATGAGATTGTTCCTAATTTGCCTAAACACAGGGTGAAATTAGTTTTAGAAGACTAACACGCTTCTGGTAATAAGGGGGGATTTTTCTGAAGTAAACTTAATTGGTCAGCAAACTCTGCATGAGGTGGTTCTTTAACTCCACTTTCTTTTCCTCCTTACAATTTCTTTCTTTGTTTTTTCCTCTTGAAGCACTGTTTGTGCTTATGATTTTTCTTCTTCTGTATGTTTTTCTTTTGTATCCCGTGTCATGATGTCCTGAGGCACCGTCCATCAAAGTGAACTAAATCCTAAGCTTTTTTTATAAATGGGCAGGTCTCCCAAAACAGAATAATTTCTCAAATAATACATAAAAATTTATGCTTCAAACTTCAAAAATTTATGCTTCAAAGATACTGCAGTAGTCTGCAGGGCAAGGTCCATTTACAGTTTGTCTGCTGTAAGGAAATGCAAGATAACTTACGTGGAGACTTTTGAACTGTGAATTGAAAGATTAAACTACACATTCTTGACTTTTGTATACATCTCCTATTTATAAGGCTAGGTATGGTAAAGTTTTAACCCGAAAGTAACAGCCCTCTAATCAGTTACTGTCTGTCTAAAATGCTTTTGAAATTAGTCACTAGGTCACAATGTGACTAAGTTCACTTATCGATGGAATTCCAGCAAAAATGGCAAATCATGGTTCACATGTGTACGGACTCATAGGTGCACTTTCTGTACCTGTAGTGCTCTCAGAAGGTTTCAATGAGATAAGCAAATACTTTTATTAACTGGAAAGTTATAATAGGGGGAAAGCAATTCATAAATATAAGTGGCACAGAAGGGTTTTGAAGTTGTTAATCACAATTTCCCAAACTGTATAAACACAAGACTTTACTAATTTGACCTTGTGAAAATAAGTACAAAGAAATCATGCAACAGTTCCATCATGCTCCATATCAGGTGGAACTGCTTAAATCGATGTGTTCCACTTCCCGATAGCTTTGTTTATTGCACTTACTCATAGTGTGTGCGTTGTCTTTATGGAGGTGGACAGACAAAATTTTCTATAACTAAAGTAGAAGCAAAATTGGTAGCAATGTGTAGAAATGGTGATCTGAACTTCTTTACTGACCTGAAACATTGAAGTGAGTGTGACTGGCACCAGGCCGGTGAGTGATATGGTTCTTGGAATCCGGTGTCGTCTCTTGGTTGCTTGACTTGCATAGCTAAGGTCTGATTCTGGAAGACCTCTGGAGAAGTGTTTGCTTTGCTGAGTAGCCTGTGTCTCTTTCTGTATAAACAGGAATACTTAACATATCCAAAAAAATGAGTGAAGAAACTAAAGTCCTATTATTTGCCTTTGCATAGGTTGTTAGGATATTTCTACCATGGTCCTGCGTTGGTTTTTGGTTGTTTTGTTTTGTTTTTCTTCTTTCAAATTAATCTTGTAAGAAAAAAGTTGTCAGATGATAATTTCATCTCAAGAGATAGAGAATAAGATTTTAAGAATTACGTTCTCTGTGTAAATTTTGGTGTGTTTCAGAATGTTTTAAGAAGACAAATAGCTTGTGAGAGCTACACTATAATCTTTTAAATTAATCTAATGAAAAAGTAATGATAATAGTAAAAAAACCTCCAACCTTGTCTGGTAAAATCGTATGAAACAGATTAGAAAAATATCTCACTTGGGAAGCTGAAATAATCCTTGTTGTCCAGCGCATTATTTAGGTATTATGCAAAATGTTGAAGAGTGTTCAAGCTGCATAGCTGGTGGTAGCTCTAATACTCACCTTCAAGTTGAAAACTGCCTTGCAGTTGGATGCCGCAGGTCCTTAAGTCTCTTTGCAACAGTACTTGGCGCTGCAAATGTATCTACTACAGACAAGATTTGGATTTACCACTTCAACAAGCTGACCTGAAAACCTGAACCATTATTATCTTGGAAAGTCTTTAAAATAATGTGCTGACTGTTTTCATTTAATACTTCACAGGCTAGGCATGTGTCAGGCTATTCACTTGCAGGTATGAGGGAGTGCATGTCTATCAGCTCCTAGCTTTGTGAAAATATACTTCAGTTGTACTGGGAGATTAGTCTGTCTATACCCAAATTTCAGACTTGGTTCTGTTAATTTCTAGAACAAAGGAAACAGGACATATGTAAGAGGTATTGAGATTTCTGAGCTGATTCTGCTCAGTCCTGCTTCCATCCCATCCCTAGGCCTGTGTCTTGCCCAGATTGATAGCGCTTATGGATTAGTGTAGCTGTAATAGGGTGAGATTGTAAGTGGACCCATGGGAGGTACAGGAACTCATCTAGTTAATGCAAGGTTTACAGAAAGGGGAAGTCAAAGCTAAGGTTGTGTTTTTCCCCACAGTACATCTCCTTTTTTTGTGGTAGCTTTGGGTTATTGGGCAACGTGCTGAAACTAACTGATGACTAGGGTGTGTTTTAGAGGCTCAGAATTAGTGTGCACATCGACTGAAAGGTGTCCAAAACCTTAATCTTCCCTGTATGATTTAATGTATTTTTGTTGATTTGCCTTAATAGTTCACTCGGTGCCCTCTAACATACATTTTTGGTCTTTGATTTCTAGTAGAAATACTTCGTTGCTCTTTACTTTCTTAGTTTATAATTGAGGCAGAGCTGTTTGCATGTTAAGTAGAGAAATCGTGTGCCTGACATTAAGTCTTCTGTGGGTTGGAACAAAACTATAATAGCAGAGGATTGCCTACAGCAGCATTGTTTTTGCTGGCAGTTGCTCTGACTTAATGGTGGCTCGGTGACCTTGTACCTTAAATTTCTTTTCAGTTTAACCACACCATGGTTCTAATTGAAATTTCTACTGTAGAAAGGGATGGAAACTAGCAACCTTTTAATAGAGTATGCTGAGGCAAAAACACAAATGCTATTTTTTGCCCTGCAAGCTAATGTAAATGGGTGTTGTCCAACTAAATGAAATGCATCGATTTACAGGTTCATCTTAATTATGGTTTATCTGCTTCACTTTTTTCTTCAGTGACTGTGCAAACTTGTTCAGAGTACTTGGAGTAATAACCTCAATAGTGATTTTTCTTGTAGTCCTAGGCCACTGTAGTGGCTTAACAGCTTCCGACCTCGCTCCAGCCCATTTGTGTTCATCATAATGGGTTAGTCCTAATTTTCAATTAATGGTCCTTTGGCCTGTTGCTGTTCTTCATAATATGCTGCCTTTCTGAGCATCCTAAAGAGTCTGGAGAAACAGTAGTGTCTGCAGTTTTCTGGTCATAGAGCTGTGATTGGTTTTGTTATGTGACACTTCTGGAGCTAGTACTGCTAAGTCATGTTCTTTTTAACCACAGCAAACAGGAAACTGGAAAATTGATCTGGCATACTTTGTCTACTGTAAATTATTTCTCGTAGAAGTATTACAAATGTATTGCTGCTGGTTTCAGAGAGGTATAATGAAATGTAATGCTGAATTCTGTGTCTTGACTCCATGACCAATTTATGCCTCTAGAGTTTTGTACATAGGGTTTGGATGCAGCTTGTCTTCATGACTTGAAATTTAAATCTCTTCTAATGCATGTATGCTGACTTTACTGAGAGCAGTAAATAAAACCACATGGATGAGCGACTTCAGTGAACTCAGGCTAATAATTAATGTTATGGGAAACTTAACTTGGAAATCTGTATCATATAGTCTCCTTAACTGATGAATACTTCCATTCATCAAGAACTACCATTTTAATGAGTCTCGGCAGGAAGTGCTTTGTGATATATGCCTCTGCACAGAACTTGAGTTCTGATTTGCGTGAAAGCAAAGTGGTTGCTGCGACTTGTAAGAAAAAAGCTTTAGAGAAATTTTACAGCTCTATTTTGTCAGTTGTGTGCAGTCAAAGAGGTTTTTTTTTCCTTCTGGGCAGCTTCCTGTTTAAAATTTAAGACTTAAAGCACGCTCTTGTAGTAGTTTACTTCACTTTTTATTGTTTGTAGTGATGTGAGTACATTCACCTGTGTTTTTCTTTTAAGCTCAAGATTTGACCAATTCATTTGAATTTGGGCTCTTTTAATCAACCTTGGAGGTGCAGTAGATTTAATTTCAACTAAAGTTCATTATGGCCAACAACCAGCCCAGTTAGTTTTAGTAAAACAGTTGTTTTAAATGTTCAAGAAAAAAACAAAAAACAAAAAAAAAGTCTACAACAGCCAAATTTCAATTAAAAATTTAGTTGCTTCTGTTTTTTTCCAAATGTGACTGACTTAACTGACCTGTAGTATTAGTTTGTAAGTGAGTTGTTAGTGAGGAATCTCTTTTTGACAGGGACTGTTACATGTAGGTCTGCTTGCCATTTAGTGCAAGAGATTCCAATCTTTCTGTGCCAGAATTGATAAAATTAATTGTTTTGAAATGTGTGAACAAAGTAGTTTTCATTGATGTGCTATCAACATAAGAAAAAGAAACCTTAACTTAGGATTTAGATGTATTTCAACAGATATAGGGTATTTAGATGAATGAACTTCACCAGAAATGCTGAATGTAAATCTGAAATCAAACCAGTGAGCTGGATTAGAAAGTTCCTGGCCAAGCACTTGAAACTCTTTGGTTTATTAGGTAAATTGATTTTTGCACTTTTTTTTTAAATATAGATGCAGAAAAATACTCTCAGCCAATACTCTGTTTTGGCTGTATCAGTCATAGTTTAAAATACAGAGGAAGGTATTGCCATTTTGCTTTGGGTTTTTTGGGTGATTGTGAGGATGGATAACTAGCTATGCATTAAACAGTATGCGGAACAAGTCAGAAGGGGAGGATTTGAGATGAAGATAACAGGAAACAGCAATTTAATTAATAAATTCCTCATTGCAGTAACTGTCTAGAAGACAACTTTATTTTTTGCTTGTAAATGCATATGAAGTAGTCCAATAAATGTTTCTGTTGTATTAGTGGAATTTTATTTTTTTTGAGGCATGCCACTTAAATATATTTTATTCTTCATAGTTGTGGTTCAGACATAGCTTTTTTTCATTGTTCAGAGATAGAAATGGTTTTTATCCCTTTCCGACATCAAGTAGAATGCATTCAGACTTCTTAGAATTGTTTAAATAAATGGAACTATGGATGGATATATACAGTAGACTACCTAAAGTAGTTAAATAATTGGATGCTTGAAACTGCTGTGTTTCAAGTGGATGTGTCTGCATACTGACCAAGTAAATTTTCTTCCTTAGGGGAGCATTAATACCAAATAAGATTCTTCTACAAGCACAAAAACTCTTTTAAAATGTGACTTAAGATTTGTGATTTAACCCAGACAATAAAAGTTAAGTGAACTGTTTTATGTTGCAGTATGAATCTTTATAGCATACACTAAAGTCTGTGACATTTCATTGCACAGTAAATTATTGTGAATTGGTTTAATGGCCCTTTCCAAGTCTAATGCTTAATATGATGGGAAAAGTAAAATGAGAACACACAAATGTGATGAGAAAGATGCATTAGTCATAAAAGAAGGATTGCCAATTTATTAGGCAAATTAATGTTACTTCTAAAAACTATCTACATTGTCCGTGTAGCACTGACATATACCCGTGCGCAGGTTATGTTCTTCGCATTGTGGGAGGTAATCTTTAGTGTGGCAAATTCTAATTTTTTAAATTATGCCGTAATGGGCAGAACTATATAAATAAATTTTAGTTCTTTAGTGCATGAAAAACTTGATGTAGACATGACTGATAAATATCACCATGTTGTATTATTGCTAATTCTGTCAGGAAAAAGTGCAGCTGTAGTTCAGCTCTTGCTCATGTAGATAAGGAGAAGAATATCAGAGCATCATGGGACTGTTTGAGTTGGAAGGGACCTTAAAGATAATTTTGTTCCAATTCCCTGCCATGAGGGACACCTTTCACTAGGCCAGGTTGCTCAGAGCCTTGAGCTCTGCCAGGGATGAGGCATCCACAACTTCTCTGGACAGCCTGTTCCAGTGCCTCATCACCACAGCACTGCCCTGTATATGGTTATGGACAATGTTGTTAACTGTGGTGGAGACACACGAAACAGTCTACTCTGTGCTCAGTGTTTCCTTATGTTATTTTTTATCCTTTTAGGGCAAAAAGCAAAACTTTATTGGAACCTTTCAAATTATATTTCTTTCCTCGTATGGGAATCATGGAATGTCATATCAGTGACCTATCAAAAGAAGATAATTTTCTTTCTGTCCAAAAATGTATTTTCTTGTATTGTCAGAATAGAGAAAATTTTATATGCCATATAGTCATGATTGTAATAGTCCAGACCAAGCTTCTACTTCAAGTGTCCTTGCTTTTACTCATTTGAGATTGAAAGATGCGCCCTTTCTTCTCTAACACAAAAATCAGTGTGTGAGGAGATCCAGACAGGAGGGCGTGGTTGGGTGAATTCTAAAATTAGTGATGCCTAATGCTGTTCCTTTTAAAAAACTGATATATTTGCCATTGGGAGAAGAAAGCACAGGTCAAGGAGGGAGCAAGCTAACCAGAAGACAAACTGAGGCTGAGGTGTACAGACTCGTGTTCCTCGTGTGCTCTGCTGCACCAGGAGCTTTCTGTAGAACAGTGCTTATAATGGATGGCTAAGAAGCTGTGCCAGTCCTTGAATGCAATAGGGAAATGTCGCAATCTGGATTTTCAGACTATCTGGAACATGATATTTTTGAGCATTAGTATTTATAAAACAAATATAAATATAATAAAAAATTTTAAAATGATAAATATTTTCAACCTGGCCTCCTTACACATCCTGAAACATAAAGGCTATGCAGCTTTTTCTTCTTTGTGTAGGAGTTGCTGTGTTCATGTCCAGAAAAAGTAATTCTTCTCCAGACCTTTACCTCAGAGTTCACTGTCATAAACAGATGTAGGTCCTCTTACTGAACTGTTATGTATTTCTGGAAGGGTTGAGAATCAAGCTTGGACCCTGTAGAGGCAGTAGACCTCTGTTCCTGGGTTTTTGCCTGCCATCCCCATAGCTGCTGTTAATGTGCAGCAGAATTATTCGAAACAAGAATAAAAATATGAGATGTAGTAGAAGCTGTTTGTACAGTTTGGCACAGTAGGTTGAGCTGAAAGTGTCTACTTCTGCTGCGAAGTAAAAATAATACCTTTAAAAATTATTTACTGGACATACACTGATTCTTGGCACTTTTCATTATGAACTGGAAGATGATTAGTAGTATTGATGCTGAGATCAAAGGAATTTATCAGTTAACATTAGTAAGAGTAATTGTTCCTGTACGATGACTTTATCTTGGTCACATACCTGCTAAATATTTGCATCTAAAAGGGTGAACCAGAACTGTATTTTTCATCTCCATATTTAGGTGGAATTGTTTTATTCCTTGTTCCCTCTTGCAGTGAATTGAAATCTGGCATTGACAAAGATGACAGGGAGTCCAATTGATGTATTTAGAGCTACCTTAAACAATGCCTTAGAGTTCTTGGCAGTTACCTGTTTTAGCCTTAAATCAGAATATTAGGGAAGGGATGAAAAGTTACCCTGAGGTAACAAAGGTTAAAAATTTCTAAGCTCTTACCCTCTCTCTCATGTCTGTAGGGAACTCTGCGTGCCTGGTCAGAACTTATGCAGGCCATTATGCCTCCTGAAAACAAGTCTTCCAGCAAAACAGCTTGAACAGCAGGGATGGGCTGCAATTTTCTGAACTACAGCTGTCTCCTTAAGTGGGATTACTTTACTGAGTGGTCACAAAGAATGTGTTCTCCTCCTGGAATGTTTTCCTTGTGGGCACACTGTCTCTGTAAGAGGAATTCTCTCCTCTGCTGAGAAGGCATGTACTGTACTCCACTAATGAGAAACAACAGTTGCAGAAAGTGTATTATGCAGGAGTGTAAACTTTGAATATTTATTCAAAGTGAATGGGGTTGGGTGGCAGCCAGTCTAGCTCTGTCATGCTAAAGACTGGACTTGAAATCAACAGAAGGCTACCCTCCCCCTCCCTAAATCAGTGTTTGGTGTGTTTAAACAGTGTACACAGGATTCATAGAGCTGATTAACTGTATTGGTGCCATCTACATGGTAGTGTGTCTCTATGTCTCCTTGAACTCATAAGATGCAATTTAAATAGAGGCAAGCATACCCTCCCTAGCATTAATTTAGGGAAGCTATGCCTGGCTTTATTTGCCCGTAAACCACAGTGGTTAATTACTGCATGCAGTGTGGTTGCCTAAGATCGTTCCTGTGCTTCTGTAGCCCATGATGAAGCCTGTTTTCCCTCTGGTACCCAAAAGTAGCCTCTTCAGATTGGGATTAATATTTGTTGAATGTATATGTGCCGTGCTTGTAGGACTGTTCTCACAGCCCTACTGTATTTGAACCTAGTGGAGAGAAAAGGTGACTATTAAGTGGCATATAAGCGTCTTGCTTGTATGTGGCTTTGTGGCCTTTGCACTTTACCATGGGAAGTCCTAGCTGCCAGAGCAAGACCCCTCTGACAGCTGCTATAGTAGCGTACATGCAAGTGCTGCTTTACACATAGCAGAGTAGTGCTTGGCAGCTGATGAAGAGGGCTGGACACAGAAACCGAGAAACATTTATTCTATGTTTGCTGTTCCGAGGATGTGCATTGGGTACCTTTAGGCCACTTGGAAGATGCAGAATTTCCTTCAGTTTCTTTCTTTTGCTTTACTTGTAGTCTGGCCAGTAGGTCATTTCCGTGCAATGGTAGCATCACTTATGCATTAGATAATTATATTCCTCCTTGCTTCTTAGAGCCCCACATACAGAGAGGGCACTTTAGTGTTCTACCTTGAGTTTAATTTACAGTAATAAACAGGGTAGCTGGCAAGTCTGGGCAGCACTACAGTCAAATTGAATATGCAACAATAATTGCCAGCAAACTGCATTCCAGTTGTGAAATAAATCTTTCAACAATGTATTGTTTGCGTCAGACTGTGACTAGAGGGGAAAGCGGTGAACTACAGTGAGCCTAACAGCAGTGATTATGAATCCCAAATAAAACTGAAATAGAAGAAATAAGTCTGCATGGCAGTATTCTGAATGCAGAGAGTAAGTGCAGGTCGGTGCTTTCAACTTGGGGGGCTGTCTGTGAGGGGGTGTTAATTGCAAGCTCAGGTACTTGTCTGGTGTTGTATTCTCTCATGGGATAACTGAAATTTGTGATTCTTGTATTCAGCCTGAAGCATCAAGCATTGGTGTGTCTCAATATAGTGAACCTGAGAAATAAGCAGATATAACCTGTCCATCAGTTCAGCTTCCTGCCAGCTTTTCCCTTTCCTTTCCGCCTCCTCTTGTGATTAATTTCTCACCCTTAGCGATTTAAACTCTGGGTTTTAGATGTTGCTTACAAATTGGAGCAGTTTGGGCTAACAAACTTCTCAGTTTTCTTTTACATAAACATACTGCCATTTGGAGCTGTGAAGTGTCATGGTAACTGAAACAAATGAGATCTGACCAGTTTTTTAGTGAATACAAGGGAATTATAGGAAGTTTTTTATTGGTGGGTTAGGGGTTTTATACTGTCAGTTCATGGTCACTGTAGTGAGCCTGGCCACTAAAGTCTATTTTAGACTAGTTTAGTCTAGCTGCTATTAAATCTAATTTGATGAGCTGTATTCAGCTGGGTGGGGAAAGCGAAATAGTTGAGTTGCAGGAATAATGCAAGTATTAACTGCTCAGATCATATGCTTAGCAAGGATTCCCATCATATGAATGTTACTGACCAAACTTAGTTTGAATCATTAACTCCTTCTCAAAGTCAGATTATTTTTTAAATGCTGTGTATTAGCAAATAACCAAGTTTATTCACTGAGGGCAACTTAGTTGTAGTCGAAATTGGGCCATAAGAGAAACCAGTAGCACTCTAATTTTCTAGTGCAAAAGTCTTGTTGTACCTATAGAAATGGTGTACATTCCTTTTGTTCTGTGGAAGGGCCTTTTGTCTTGTATTGCACCCTCTGACAACCTGCTTAAGATAAGACAGTTTGGAAAGTGGTGGGAAAGTTGTAGTCCTGACCTGCTTTTAAAAGGTGAACTCTAATGAAGGGGAAATTAACTTGTAGTCTAAATATGTTTGCTATTTATTGTTCATTCTTTTCATCACCCTTTAGGGTAGTTGCTCTTGCACTGCAAGTAGAAAGGCCACTAGGCAAGCCACGTGGGAGGAAATCACAGAAAATTTGTAACAGTGTCTTACTGGTGGATAGGAAACAGAAGAAAACTTCCACTAATTATTCACTTACGTCCCTTTTCACACAGGCTCAGTCTTACAGCAAAGTTCTAAAGTGATGATCTTAATTGCCAAGGGTTCAGTGCATGTGTATGGCTGTTTTGCATCCTCTAGCACAGTAGTTCACAAACTTCTTGTTATTTATTAAAGTAGGGAAATGAAACAGTGTGTGAATAAAACTGTCTATTACAGTGTAGTAATGCATCTTTGCTAGGAATGGGGTTGAAAGAAAGCCAAGAAAGAACAGTGTGGGGATCCCTACTTAAATGATTTAGGTAACTCAAACTAGAGGTGTTTCCTTGCCCAGCCAGTGCTCTGATACTTGTGTGATACTTTAACTGTTGCCATTAATGTTCTTATGAATTCTGTTTCTTCTTCAGCTATGGAGGTAACTTCAGCTGTTACCTCCATAGTTTAGTAAAGCCCGAGCTTATCTTACTGAGCAGGGGCTCACTCCCAGGAACAGTTCTGTGGCTGCTGACAGAGTAAATGTCTGGTGGGAATGGGGAATGTAATACAAATAGTTATTGAAAATTAAATGACAAATAGGTCATGTTCTGTGCTTTTAGCAGTTGCAAAACACTTTGTAATTGAAAGAAAGGGACCTTAGAGCAGAGGTAGCTTTTAGACCTTTCCAAACCAGATAAAGTTTGTTCCCAGGTTTATGGGAAGCACTTGATGCTTTAAGTAGAAAGTGTGTGAAATGTCTTATAATTCAAACCTGAAGGCTATGAAATTGCAGAAGACATATTGTTCACATGTCCGCTGTATTCTAGGGAGGGTTTGGAGTAATTCTGCTTAATTAAAAGGGAGTGCATGTCATCTTAAGTTAAATGCAGTGTTTGACTTGTTCCTCTCAAAGAATCTATCTGCTGGGAAATAAGTATGTCAACAGGGCAGTTGGTATCATTTTTTTAAGGTTACACTACATACTGATGTCTTGGTCCCATCCTGTTCATGACTGTAGAGATTGTTTTGTCTCTGTGACTGTATGGCATCTTTGTGGCAATTATATAGTCAGTTAAAAGGCAAAGAATGTCTTTTGGATCCTGAAATAATGGGAAACAAGCAAAGTCTGACCAGCCTCTTCCCCAGACTGCTATGAACCGCTGTAAGAGAACATACTGGGTTAATGGGGAAGTGACTGTAGTATGTCATTTTTGGAAACAATACTCGGAAGGAGGCATTTAAACTCAAAACAAGGATGGTCTGTCTTCCTTCTGTGTTCTTTGGTCATCTTGCCTATAGGCTGCCATCAAAAAGAATATTGTTAACGGTATTCTCATCTGGCAGTTGCACAATAGCCATGTAGAGATAAATGTCCTTGTCCTACATAATTATCTACACCCCAAATGCAAACTACTGGGCAAACAAATTGCTTCCTAATTTGTTCCTAAAACGGCAATGATTTGCATTCACTGTGAGTTGCTCTAAGGCTGTAGAAGCTTACTGGGCTTCCTGTCTTCCTTCACCACTTTAAGGGATTTTTAGAAATGCTCAGTGAAATGCAGCATAAGCTAGGAAGGTAAGTTTAGGAGACAATGAGATGGAACTTGCTGAATCTGATTACTCTGGTACTGTTCTTGTGCAGAAGCCAAATTAATGGTTGGTTTGTGGTATTGCTAGTTTAGACTCCCTGTGGGTTTGAAGTCAGCCTCAAGAACAGCTCTAATGCCATGTTAGCTTGAGCCTCTAGTCTTCTACTACGTGAGGATTCTGTTCGGGAGCATAGGAGAGCTAGTGTAAGATAAGAAGGCTGCTGCTGCCGTGCAATAGGGGAATTTTCAAGTCTGTTTCAAGTTTGAGGTGCAGACCATTGTTGAATCTCCTATGACTATTTAGTGGTACTTAA
>VWYI01034962.1:0-17062 GCA_013399455.1 Anthoscopus minutus | reverse complement strand
AGATTTCTAGCATCTTGAAACATCATGAGACATTTGTCTTGACCTAAAGTCTCATAGGCTTTCTGGAGACATCTGTTTACAGAACAAGTGCATTTTAAGAGATTTTTGTATTAAATCAGTATAGAACTTGTTAAGCAGAGCAAGCTTTCATCGGGGGGAAGGAGGGGGAAAGCTTCAATTTCCCAGAATGGAAGTCTTTTCATGGGAACATACACTGCAGTTCTTAGTAGGGTCTTCACTGGGTCATGGTTGCAATTTCTCATTAAAAGCAGAGAGACCCTCACCATTGCAAAGAGTNAATTTCTCATTAAAAGCAGAGAGACCCTCACCATTGCAAAGAGTTACCACTGAATGCCAGGAGCCTTTGATTGCACTCATGAAGACAGAGGATCACATCCTGCCTAAAACAGATCAGGACTTTAATTCCAGAGATAGACCCTAATTAACTTTTCTTGCTGGGGCAAACAAATCTCTAATGTTTTCAGTAGATAGAAAAAGTCTTGTCTTAATATTTAACTGTAACAATTTTTGAAACTGAAAAACCTTTTGTGGCCATTTCATACTCATTTTAAAAATTAAGCTGCATTGTGTGTCCACAGACACTCAATGACAGAAAATCATAACCACCAAATTTTGTCAATAGGAGCATGTCAGTCTAATCCAGAGTTTCTTGAACAGTGAACACCAGCTATTGATAAGAAAAAGTCTCTGTATCCCATTTCTCTATCTTGGTGCCCCATCTCCAACAGCATGTTGCAAAGGCAATCTTGTAGCAGTGTAAGAAATATATGATGCACAGAGTGATCTTTTTTCAGTATAACTCCTCTACTTTTAATAATCATTTTAGAGACATCCTGTGATTGTGTTATAGGAGCAGGTAAATCCCCTAAATTGGCTGTAGCTGGGCAATTTTTTCAGAGATCTTTTGGTGGGCTTTTGTTTGCATTCAGGGGTTTTTTACTGATTACATCTCGTGATCTGTCTATGTTCTGATGCTTGCAGCTTGGTAGTACTCACAATTTCAACCTAATTTCTGAGGCCGCAGTTCTTATTGTCATTGTAAATTGACATAAGATATGCACCCATTCACCATCAGTGACTAAGTTATTCATAACCATGGAGTAAAAATTTGTACAAGGAATTTGTTGTCTTCAATACCCACCATCACCTCCATCTTTGCAGACAATGCTGTCAGAGAGTGAACTGGATCACCCTAAGCTCAGTCAGCATTCATGCAGTGAATAGCATGAAGGGCAATTGAAGCGAGTCAATATTGATTTAATGACATAACAAAACTGCAGACATGTTTATGTTAAGAGTAACACAGACACACATATACTACACACATTTATACAAATGAATGCTTTTGATATTTAAATAAGTATCTTTCAGATGGATGGAACAATTATTTTCCGCCAAGGGTGGAATTCAATTCTGATGACCAAATGATAAAGATCATTACCAGAGAGGTATCCCAAAAATTAATTTGTTCCACAGAAAATGCAGTCTGTTAGAAAGGTGCTAACGACTTTGGAGACTGTCCCAGTAAGCTAACCCTCTAATTGGGAAAGGGGAATTCCCCATGCCTTCTGCAGTCCAACATTCTGTATTGATTAAAAAACAAAGAAAATTAGTTCCAAAATCAGTCTGTGCGCATTTTAGAGCCAAAACCAAATATAAAACCATGAGTTAATGTTATGATCATAAAATTTGCTCGGCTTTGAACAATACAAACACTAACCATTTTTCCCACCCCTTCCAGCTAACAGTTTCTTCCCTCAGTTCTTTCATTCACAGTCTAAACTTTTACTTGCACTATATGAATAGCCAGTAAAAGAATTATCAACCATGTGGATCAGCTTTTAAATAGGAACATGACACCACCAGTGAGTTATACAACTGCCTGTGAGACAGCAGTGAACTGCTCAGTATTGGATTCCTAGGATCTATTCCTGACTCTCAGAGAGTAGTGTAGTCCACTGGCTAATGATAACATAGTGCAATGAATTTGGCCTATTCATTCCGCAAGCACTACCATGAGCTGCATGAAACTTGCTTTTCCCTAGGCTTCTCCATTCAACTGTGTATATAAAATAAGAATTAATGTCAAGCAAAAGAAACCTGGTTCTGCAGTAACACCTACCCAATATATAAAGATTCAGAAATCTCTTCATAAGGAGGAATAGAGTATCCTTTTCTGGCCACAGGCCCAACACATCTCCTCTCAAAGCACCTCTCATAACTGGGCACTGCTGGGGTCACATATGCCAGTTTCAACCAGAAAGGTACAGCATTGTTGGAATGGAACAGTTACACTAGGGTTTTATACCAAATTTAAAATTTGGTAGCAGTAGAGATAGGACAAAAAAGCATTTTGTCCTATTTAACAAAATAACACAATTTATTATTATCACATGACATTAAGCTAAAAGATAACACACATGAAGCTTGTTACCTGAATTGTGTCGGGCAATATATCCAAATGCCCAAGATGCACCTTCTTTGACTCCAGGGTCAAAATCTTCCAAGCAAATCACCAGCATTTCCAGAGCTCCACATTGAACTATTGCCTGAGCTAGTTGTGGAGAATGTTTAGCAATTGCTCTTAGCACAAATGCAGCTGTTTTCTTGTAGAAACGCTGGACAAATCAGAAACAAACAAACTTTCACTAACATTAGGAAGTTCAAAGCATAATATAGTACAGATATGCCTAAATTAGACATTTTTAGTAGCAGCAGTATCTCAATACAGCAGTATCTCAAATCAGGACCACTAGACATCACACAATGAACTTATAGTTCTTTGAGACAGCTCATGATACAGAATCTACAGCAAGAGCATAAACAGGAAAAATGAGAGAGCTAAGAGGATATGGGAAAAAGTCTAGGTAAGTCTGTTTGTTTAAGTGAAGAGTGAACAAGAGCTGCAAAAACAGTAACTCTTAACATATTTAACCAGATTCAGATGTTATGCAGGGAAAGCTCCTAAAATAATTTTACTCATCTGTAACACTTGTAAGGTTTTACACTTTCTAAAATAGATACCCTCATAACATTTTCTATGAGAAAACACTACTTATATTAGCAAACAGGAAACTGAGACAGAGAGAATTAGATCTAATAAAAGAGTTTAGGATCTGAATCATGAAACGCCTAAATGCTGCCTAAAACCCACAGCTAGGATACTGAAAACTCATCCCACCAACACCCAGAACTCTCTCCATTTTGACCAAGCAGCCTGCAATTTTACTCCTGCCTATGTCCAGAAAAAGCTCACTTTGAACAGGACTAAGCACCCTGGCCCTTTTGTCATAAGAGCAAGCGAAGTCTAAGCTCTTGTCTCAATTCTGCCCATCTCCCTTGTTTTCAGTATGCATATATAATACATGACATTGCACACAGCATGGGGTTCCCACATAAACTGCAGCAGTGATTTCTTCTAAAAGCAGAATTAAGTCTTCCCTCAAAAAGTCACATTTCAGTCTCCTCCTGCAGTTTTGTAACTGCCATTAGGATATGGAAGCTGAAGATTAAATTTCTTCTACAGCCTTACATTTTCAAAATCCAGAGCCCACTTGAAGTACTCTGACCAGAGAAAACCATGTTGTGAGAAAGACAGTTCCCCTCCCTTGTGAAAGGCAAGATTCACAGGGACACAGTAACCTGCTGGTATGTCTAAGTGCATGGAGTACCAAGATTCACAGGGACACAGTAACCTGCTGGTATGTCTATGTGCATGGAGTACCAAGATTCACAGGGACACAGTAACCTGCTGGTATGTCTATGTGCCTGGAGTACGCCCTCCAGCCTGGGTATTGACAGATGATCCCTCTGGACAAACTCTAGAGGGCTCTCTCCATATGCCAGCTGGCTTTGATGTCATCCAAAGATGCTTGATTCTCCCCTGCTCTGCACAGGGAGTCTGGGCACTCTACAGCTGACAGTACTCTACACTACTGTCAAGGTACCCAAAGTTTAAACAACGCAAAGCCCACATCCCTTCTGGATCAAGTCCAGAAAAACAAAGAACCACGTGAGCTCTTTTGTGCATCCTGTAAGGTACCCAAACACCTTCAAAAGCCTGATCTAAAGCACTAAGGTATGGGAACAGAACAGTATCTGCAATGGCCCCCAGGAAATAAAACGTACCCAGACCCACTCTCTGGCCCTAAAGGAAGGTGACACAGTGTAACACATCCATCCACCTAAACTACTTTTTCCTCAAAGCACAATGGCCTTATCTATACTACTGGAAACTGTTCCTGCCTTGTGTTATCCCTTAAACAATGTACAAGCATTCTTTAGTAGTTTGATAGCTGGCATTGGCTAAAACCATATCAGAGAAAATGCTACTGATTAACGAGCACAGTCATCTTTTAGTGCTCCAACATATGCCCTTACCTTCCTTTAGTTTACCAGTAAGGATATAATTCCTTTATGTCAAAAATCCAGTTTTCTAAGTTAGGGTCTACAAGTACATACATTAAATATAAGTTACAAGCAAAGCATTAAACTTCATTTAGGGAGAGCAGAAGTTAAGAGAAACCGTACAGACAAATGGTCAAATCCCTAGATAATATAAGTTACTGTAAGTTTTGCTGAACTCAATGGAGCCATATTTGTTTACAAATTCTATGTCTTTACAAATATGGGTATGTTGGTTCTGTTAATTAATTATGCTCCTGGCAAAGAAAAACACTTCTTTGTTTTCATTATTCAAAACACATTCTTAACAAACAAACCATATTCACAGGCATAGTCAGAATCTGCTGTAAAACTGAATTCTGCTCCGTTTAATTGATAAAACATTGATCTGGGATGTTACCCTGTAACTATTCCCCATAAATCAGCAGAAATAGTATTCACTGTGTGCTCGAAGAATCTCATCCTTAAATACAGATGTTGCTATACTATAAGTAAGTGGAATAGAAAAGGTTTCTTCGCCTGTGGGAAGTGACAAACTGCTTGCTAAACTCTGCATGAACTGGATGAGTTTCCTTCACTTGTTCTCAGTCATCAAGGCATGGCACGCTTTCCATGACCTCACACAAATCTTGCTCTTGTTTCCCCTAATTACTCTATCTCAGGGTACTTGAACTAATTTAGTGAGAGTTTCAAGTTGTAGCAGGAGGTAGTTTCCAAACCAACAGCGGTTAGAGCTTTGTTCCGCATCTTCCCTTAAAAATAGAAATAAAACAACCAAAATGCTTACAACATTTTCTAACTAAAATCTTTACTTTATTTTCATACTACACCAGTATCTTGCCACCAAAGTTTTTCTTCAGCGTTTTCTTTTTCCATTTTAATTGTATAGGCAATGATTCTATATGCATAAAAATTATGCAATGAGTACATTTTCATCTTTGTTTTCCTCAAAAGATTGAAAATGAAAATATATGGTTTTCCAAATTATATTTCCATTGAAAACCTACTTTTCTTAAATCAAAGCTGCAACATAAGTATGGCTGTGATATCAGTGCACTAAACCCTTCAGCTGTCAGTTTCCAGCTGTTAGGAACCTTACATGAAAGTACTTCTGTTAATCTAGGTTAGCATCATTCAAAAAAATAAAAGCTGAAAGAGACACAGAACATGAAGAAAAATGTGAGGAAGGGAGTGAAAGAGACCAACAGATTTATTTGCATTGCAATTGTGACTGTACTTTGCTATGAAGATGAAAACCTTTCCGTACATTTTCCTGTGTCAGAGGTTTGTTATTTCTCATGCTACAGATTTTCAAAGGCCTGCATTTGGAGACACTAAGTATTTCATTAAAGAATTTCAAGGGTTTTATAGGTATTTTACACATGTCTGGTATTAAGGACAAAACCCAGTCAATTATCACCACAGCTTCCAAACTGTCTCCTTTTTGAAGAGGGAGCTTTTACAAAGCATCACTCAACGTTTTAAAAATGTTACAGTGCAATGAATGTATTTCCCATAGTGCATTAAACGATAATACAGTATTTTAAAGTCAAGCTTATTTGAAGTCAGACTTAGGCATACAGTACACAGCGATCTCTCAGGGATTCAAACATACATGCTGCTCTGACTTCAATACATTTAATGTCCTATTAGAATAACAGCAGATGCTGATACAGAAAGAATTCCCTTTCCCTGTAAAATAGTTTAAAAAATATTACTTAAGAGAACAATCACGCCTTACATTCTCCTCAGGCAACGAACATATGAGCTGTGGAAGAATGCCTGCCTTCACAATTGCCTCTGCCAGCTCCACGTCATAATCAGCAAGTCTCCCAAGAGCCAAGGCAGCGGTCTGTCGAATACTTGGGACGACATCCAGCAAAAGAGGTCTCAGCAAACACACTGCACCTGAGTTGCAGCAAGAAGACAAAAGCCAATTTGGTAAGCAGAAGTTTTTCTAAACATTTGTTTTTACTCATAAAAATCTATTAAATTACTCTTCCAGGTAATAAGACCATGTAGGAAATCCAGGTGTTCTGCTGAAATGAAGCTGGCACTTGGATAGCACTGCTGATGTGTAGCAATGTCTCTGCCTGCTTCTCATAGGTACAAAACAATTCTGAAATATAAAAAAAGTCACATGTAGAAATAAGGTGTGTTCAAATGTCTATAAAATACATCTTGAAGTTTACACAAGAAACTAAGTTATATTCAAACATACATAAAATGCATGTGTTACTGTGCGCACAGGAAACTCCATCTGGAGATCCTGGTGGGAAGACATTGGTATGTCCCTCATTCATTATACCAGCAGAACCTCTACGTTGAATTACACCAAATTACATTTCATCTGTTATAAGCAATGACTGATTTGAAAACCAATATCCATAATACATTACACTCAAGATAGAAGAGTTGCAGATTTTCTTATCATGTTATTATTTATGATGTGTTTTCACCGATGAGTTCACAATGTGTCAGCTAAGCATAAAAACCATGAAAGTAGCAGCAAGGGAAACTCTGAGAAACTACAGACTGAATGACTGGATAATAAAATGGCAAGAGAAATGGAGCTCATGAAGGAACCCAACTTCACATATGTAGTGATGGACCCCAAACAGATTACTACGAACCCAGAGAAAAAGCTCAGTGTTAGAACAGACAGTTCCAAAGAAATCCCAGCTCTTGCTCAGTAGTAGAGAAGAAACTTTACCTGCAGAAGTATACAGAGTGCTCAGGATTATTTGGAAGGGGGTAGAGGCTAAGGCAGAGGTCATCACTATCCTACATTTAATATCCTCCACTAGATAGAACTGGAAAAAGTTCACTGAAAGGGAACAAGGATGATCAAAGATGACCAATTTGTATGTGGAAGCTCTTCCTGTTAAACCAAGACTCTTCAGTAGGGATAGAAATGAGATCCAAATAGTTATATAAAGAATGTGATTCGCAAGGTCTGGGGAGGGAAAATTATTTGTATTGTGATTCTTCAAATGTGCTGTCCCTGTAGCAGCCAGCTCTGTGAATTAGCATTCTGGAGCTTTACACCCTAGCCAGAAAGCAGAGGTCTCTGAAAATGGAGATGTGTTACAACAGAACAACGAACACTCAGAGCTACAGGTATCTTCATATCAGCTCTGTCAGTCCTTTCCACTAAATTCTTTTACAAATATAAAGATCTAGTTGAGCAACAGTGTAAGAAAGCAAGACCTGCCTTCTCAAGGGCTCGTATGGTTATCAGCACTGAACAAAGGCCTTTTGGTATGACAGTGCCACAACAGGGGGACCACTGCCTAATGGCAAGAAACAAACACCCAGGTGTTCAACAGCTACTCCATGACAAGGAAAAGCTGAGGACCTCAGAGCAAGGAATAGTCCAGAGGGATGGAAGCTATAAAAAGTTATACTTGTAGCATACCTCTTTCCCTAAAAAGACAAAAAAGTAAGCAGAGCAGCAGTAAAATTCTCACCTTTATTTTACACCAAAATCAAATTGCTCCCAGCAAGAAGAAAATAGTCAAATCATCTACACATGGCTATGAAGGGGCCAGGAAGGAGGACACAAAAAACTAACCATGGAGGCCATGCTATCCACTAACAAATCTGTAGGAAGGTCAACACTCTAGACAAAAGCTGCACTGTCATGAGAGGTACAGCCTCCCAGCACGTTCACAAGACAGAGTAACACAGGTTTCAGGGGGACACATAACAAAAGCAGAAAAGTAAACTGAACCTATGGAAACAAGTCTGTAATATAGCTAGGGCCTGCTCAGCATTCTGTTAAAGCCACTGGGAGCTGAAAGAGGCCTCCAGTGTACCAAATGACAAAAGATAGAACCTCCAGTATTGTAAGATCAATGTGAATTCATTTAGCACTTTGCAGAAATCACTACTTCAGAATGTGGTCATCATACTGGCATCTTCTCATGAACTCTTCATAGCAGGTATAGTGTCATTAGCAAGTTATGCCTCATATCAAAAACCACTACATACTTTATATGACAAATTAGAAGTAAAAACAAACATATGAGTTGGGGCCAATGCCATGTATCATCTGTTATCTTCTAGCCAGTCATCTACACCCGCTATGGGAGAGTATTTTCCCATCCTTCCCTCTAATATCAGTTGCATGGTCAAACAGCTGCTGAAATTCCTCAGGGCACCTCACACTGTTCTTATGATCTACACTGAAGATATTTCAGTGAAGCAGGAACAGGTAGAAGTAGTTCACTTGTATTTACTGTACAGATATTACTTTACTTGAGATAATAAGAAAACAAGATTATTTAATAACTAGAAAAGGAAAAAAGAAAGGGGGAAAAACAGTTTTACTGATGAAAGAGCCTGTCAGAAGTGGTTGGGGGAGAGGGAAAGGAAGACTTCAGCATGCTGTGTCCTGACCCTAAAAAAGCCAAGAGCCTGATGGCTGGGACATTAAACCAGGGTGTATCAGACAGTTCAATTCTGATGATCTCAAATCCAGTGAAATTTAAAGAGACTAGAATCACTTTACCCAGGAGCCAGGTCCAGACCATGTGACACATGGCACACCTAGGCACTGCAAAAAATATAAAACCACATTTAACAAGGTTTACACACATATATGCTTTGAGTTGTTCCAAATGTGATATTTTGTATTTTCAAGATTAGCTGACACAGCTTTTACTTTTGGAACAACCTAAAAACCCTTCAATCTGAAAATGCTTCCAAGCAGCATGCCTCCCCATGACCAATGCCTTTCATTTCATGAAAGTATAAGCCATGTAAAGTGTGGTGATGACATTCAAGCGTCAGCACAAAATGTTCTACTGCAAATTACTTTAGCTGGTACAACTTATTATGAGGAAAGGGATGAAAAATGAAATGGGAGTTACTGTTTGAAGAAAGGACACAAAATGTTACCACAGGGTTAGAATAAACCCCAGGTTTAGAAATAATAGCAGCTGTGTGGATCCTCGAGGAGACTGTATTTTCTTAGTCATGTTTGAATGTAAGAAGAGACAGTGGACAAATAATTATAATGGAACAAGTTTTGGAGAAACAAGAGAAAGAAAAAACAATTCCTGGTACTGTACAAGCCTTATATTAACATCAAATTAACTGAGAATTGAGAGAAATACATATAGGCCTAGACCATGTCTGTGCACTGAGCATAATTAAAAGCTTTTACCTCTACTTTCCACCTTCTCTAAAAAGCACTTTCTTTCTCAGTGTCAAGATGTTTTCCATCACCTCTAATTACTCTGCAAGACCAAGACCTCGAGGAGTTTTCACCATTGTAATCATTTTTGTGTCTTCAGCAAACCTAGTATTTGTTTCTTTGCACTTAGGAAAAAAAATAATTCTGAGAGTGTGAAAACAGCTACACAGAGATTCTACTGTCTCCACTAAAACATCTATAGGAAAGCAAAGATATCCAACCTTTTCTTCCTTGACTTTTGAACATAGTTCTGTAAAGGACAGATGTGCCTGACACAGGATGAGGCTTTCCTGCACTGGGCCCAACCCAGCTCCTTATTCCAGAGACAGCTGTATTTGGTGACCTCCTCTATTTGATCTCTTCCTTTCATCTGTCCTGTTTACAGCAGTCTACTCCTCTGAAGAGGTCCAAGCCAGGATTCCTATCAGTATTTTTAATTAAATTCAAATGTATTTAACATTACTGAGAGCAGTAAAATAGGCAAGAACCTTCCAACAACTTCCTTTTATCTTGACCATTCACTCAAGTGAACAGGGCCATACAGACCATGGAGTAGCAGTGTCTTGTTGCTGAAAACCTTCAAACTCTTTGGGGTTCTTCTAAATAAGTCTGTTGTGACAGAAGTAGGAAATTCATTAACTCTAATTCAAAAGCAACCACACAGAAAGTAAACTGCAAAATAAGGCACTTTGACTATTGGACTAGATTTATTTTGGAAGAGTTCCCACTAGCACTCAGAAACTGAGTAACAGGGAATTACTGCCAAATATTCTCTCTTGCATCACAGAACCTTGACTGACATTGAGCAAGGAATGATTCCCCTTTCTATCCTCTTTCCAACTCTAATTTGTTTCAAAGAATGACACACTTTAGAAGCTGAATCACTCTTAACACACACTTCTCAAGTGGAGCTGTTACATACAGGCCTGATGCACTTTCTTTTAGCAAGCAAGTGCTGGCTGCTGCCTATCTGGGAAGCAAACGAAAAATTCACTCAGGGCAGCAGCAGGTTCCAATTTTTTTCATTCTAAGTTTCTGTAGCAAAGAAACAGTTGCTGTTCTGGAGATAGCAATCTTTGCTTGGCCATTTTTATTTGTTGGGGAAAACAACATGGAATTCATGCTAAATACTTCTACTCTCCTCCCGTGCCCATCAAATCCTTGTCAAACTTGACTAGTCACAAGTCAGAGAAACATCACTACACTGGAAATTCTTTCAATTTCCGCATCTGAGGATGACTCTTCCTACCTTATCTTCCTTCTTTAAAGGAAAAATAATTTCTGTTTTAAAATGTGGAAAAAAGTCATTCTACAGTACTGTTGTCTCTGGACACACTCTTGTCTTGAAGATGCTGTCCTTCTAACTTATGCTTTGAACCAAGTTAACGTCTTCTCATTTTTGTGCATTACCTGTTACATTTAGAACACTGACACAGATAACATTAGCACTCAAATATTCATCAGATCAGCTTGATTTTTCAGAGCTCCTCACATGAAATTCAGCTGACTTAAAAAGGAAATAAAATGGAAATTCATTTCTGCCTCACCCCAACACCATATATTCAACTACCTTTTTCTAGGAGCTGCTGTAGGTTTTAAATCCCCTACTTAGAACAAATTTTCCAGAAGAGCAGTGAGAGAGAATTTTCACACTCACTCGTCTTGACACAGCCTCTTCCAGAGACAGCAGAGTATGCAAGTCTCAAGTACATAGTCCTCAAGTGTGATTCGTCACGAGAAAGGACTCCTCACTGTGACAGTTCCATGCCCAGCACAACTACCATCCTTCAGAGATCAAAGGGAACATTATAAATAGTTTGGTTACAGAGACTCTGGCTGATCAAGTAATTCGTACAGCAACTACCAGATGGCGTGGGACATAATGCAGATTCAGTTTGACAGTATCACTGAAGATTCCTGAAGGATTGAAGAACAGTAAGTTTCTCCTCCTTAGATGCCAGACCCTGTTTCTGCATTAATGAATCAGAACTAATCCCGTTACAAGAGGACAAATTTCTGAAAACACCTCTTACAGAGCTGTTAGTGGCCAACATCCAATTGTGCACAGACACACCAAAACCAAGGTGGTCACAAGGAGCTGCTTCTTTTTAATGTCCACTTGTTAAGATGAGACTAAAGATTCTAAAAAATTCTGGTTTTGACATCTTACTTGCAAATCTCCAGACAGGCCAGGAGACTGAGAAAAGAAGCTATCATGGAACAGTGGAGCTTTCACTTGATTGAGTTACAGAAAAAGCCAATCCTTCAGCTTCAGGCACATTTATTTTCTCCTTTTCTGTCATCTCTCTTGTACTTTCCTTAAAACAGCCTTCTTCTTCCCTTCATCAGGCACCACAGTGTCATCAAGCCTTTGGGAAAGCCACTCTCCACACCTGATCTACTACAACTGCAAAGACCACCTTTTGTCTTTTATGCCACATTCTCCCACTTCTCCTGCTGCTAAAGCTCAGTAAAGCTCTAAATAAAAATAATTTTAGAAAACACAAAACCAAAACAAACAAACAACAACAGAACAACCAATCAAAAAAAACCCCAAAGCTGTATGCATCCTTTATAAAAGACGGTACATAAACTCCAGTGTTGAAACTGGCTATTTGGGGGAACTGGAGTCTGTCCTTGCATATCCAATTGCAAGATCCAAATGCTCCCAGGCTTTCTACTAAGCAAAGTGCTAACAAATAATATTTTTTAATACTATATAAAATATGGAATTATATCCAAAAATCCCTTCCTTGGGTCTGGTTCTGATTACACAGGGCCAAGTGTCCAACTGTCACATTCAAAAACAGTGCATTTAAAACACATACATCAGAACAAAAAGTTGAGAAAAGCATGGGCAAAAAGATTCAATGTAACTGGAGGAGGGAAATAAATTTGAACAGCATTTTCTTAAAAATAAAAGCTCCTAAAATCAGTCCAGAGATTCCGAAATATAGCTGTTAAAACCTGTCACAGTGTCAGCCTGTCTGTCTGGAGCCAGGAAAGAACTAACACTGATGACATCACCCTTTACCTACAGAAAAACAGACCACAAAATAGGGAGGGTCTGCCACCACACCACAAGGGCTGGCTAGAGCCCTAGTCTGATTCAGGCCTCCAGGCTTTAGCTGCTTGCCAACATGAGTTGTATGGAACAGGTACAGGAGAAAAAGCTCAGAGGTAAAAGCAGAGGAGAGGGCTCAGGAATGGAGTATAAGGCCTGAGAAGCAGCTTGGTACCAGACACAATGGAAGAGAGACCTGGGCTCAGGGCTTGTGGGCTGATGGAGTGAGAGGACAGTTGGAAGAGATTCACTGGGAGAGGATCTTCACTTACAGTGGCATTTTGGAACTTTCCTGGAACCCTTCAGACTGGCCAGCAAGGCAGAGGAACAGCAGTTGAAGTTATCTTCCTGAGATGATAAAGATATACCAGCAGCAACGTGAAGGGAAGCCAGGCGTGCAGGGCTCCTATTCTTCCATGCTCCATACTCAGCTTTCCCCATGACTTCCACAGCCATTACACTTAAGAATGTGATTAGACCCAAGAAAGGGGTGAAAGAGCTCGTCCTGTAATATCTTTAAAGTCAAAGTAGCAAGACTAAACTGTTTCTTAATCACAATCATAGTCTTAAATAACTCACATATTAAAAGCAACATTCTCATCACCACATATTCTAACACAAGAAAAATAAATAAAAAATAGTCAGTCAAAACCTAATACCCAGAAGTAATTATTCTGATACATGTATTAATCCTGAATTGTAAATGCCTCCAAAAAAATCAAAGCAAAATGCAATTTCAAGGAGGTTGTTTATTTACAGAGCACTGCACTTCACAAGGAAAAAAACAAAGAATTAGACCTTCAGTGACTACCACTGTTATAAACATACTAGAAGCACTTCAGATTTTCACCTAGCTCTTCTAAAAGACAGACAGCTGCCTAAATCTCAGTGCAAGAACAAGAGCTCAATTTCATCTGCCATTATAACTGAAAATAGCCCGTTTCTGAGATTTGAAATTTTGGAAGGATGAGGGGGTGTGGAGCTGAATAATGCATTCCAGTACCAAACTTCATAAGCAGTAGCTGCCAAATGAATAGATTTATTTTTAAAGAGTATACTTAAACTCGTTACTATCAAAGTAGCCTCACCCATTAGTCAGCAGCCCTCAAGAAACAAGATTTGATAAAATGTCTGTGATTATTTCACATGTATATTTGCTAAATGGAAAACATTTAGGATTTTGGAGCAGACTTTTCTCCCTGAGTATCAACTAATTAAACATCCAAATGACAAATTCTGCAATTATTCATGGTAGTATTTAACCATAAGGAACAACTTCTTCAAAGTAAATCAGAGAGTTAGAAAACACACAGGAATGAGTTCCAACAAAAGAATCTCTCTGATCATTCCTAACACTTTACTGCCACCAGAAAGCTGTTCAGCTCCCAGACACTAACCCTCCCAGGACATTCTTGACCAGGAAAGAACCAGTGCCATGCAAATGTGTCAAAGCCTAGGGCCAAATTCCAGTTCCCTGGTTACAACATCTTTGAGATTTCTGCCCAGTGGGAAAAGCAGCTCCAGAACTTGATGAGACACAGAAGCTTCAGGAGACAGATGCCCTAAGAAAAGGTGGGCTTCCTGTTGGCCCCCCCTGACCTCCTTTTAAGCTTTCCACCAGTTTTCCTTAAAGATCATACACAGGAGT
Organism: Anthoscopus minutus; assembly: GCA_013399455.1. Lineage (NCBI taxonomy): Eukaryota > Metazoa > Chordata > Aves > Passeriformes > Paridae > Anthoscopus > Anthoscopus minutus. Next base: position 2,725 of record VWYI01034962.1, on the reverse strand, counting down.
CTCCACACCAATGGTACCTTAAGTTCTCTCAACAGTCAAGCCAGTATAAGGAACTCGTGCCTCTGATCCTGGCTGCTTGCTCTCCTCCAGGCTGCAGGCTTCAAATGTGCAAAAATACCACTGCTTGTACCTGGTTTAATACCACAGAAGCAGGGCTTAGAGAATAGTAAAGAATTACTTTTTCAACACTTCCATTTTTCATCGTGTTAGCATGGTGTCCAGAGACACCTCCACAAAGAATAACGTCTCAAACTATATTTATTTTCTTTGTAAGATGTTAAAATTGGATCAGATGCTTTATTCCTTGAGCACTCATCTTTCATTCTTATTCCAGGAATATAAACTGAGGCCATTAATAAAGAGTACATGACAGTACATTTTAAGGATTTCATTTTGTTCAAATTCAATTCACTGTAATCTTGCCTTCTGTTTTTGCCAGAAAGATACTAAACCCTGACAACTTTTGGGATCCAACAAAAGAACCCTGCAAGGTGCCCCTGATTCCTATAGCTAATGTAAAATGACAGTGGGCAAAGACTTTTCTCCTCTTCTTAAAGAAAACAGAGATCTCTGTAAGAGATGGCTGGAATTCTTATTCACCAGGATAAGAAACAAGCCCCAAACCCTTTCAAATATAGATTTACACAGAGATACATATATAGAGAGACATCTTTCTTAAATCATTTCTCCACCACTCACTAAATTAAGACCATAAAAGGCACACCAATTATCTGCTAGACAGCAAAGTCCCAAAATATTTGTTTTAATAAAAGGACTGATTTTATTCGGTGGGAGGTTTTAAAGAAAAACACTTAATCACACATAATTTAGGAGAAGGTTTTAAAACTTGTATCTAGCACATCCAGAAAAGGCCAAAATGAACAGCTCTCATTGCCATTATATAAGTACAAAGTATTTTTAAAGACATAGGTGGGAAAGATGGTAAAATATTTGTGGGCCATCCAAATAAATTGTAGAAGTCATATTTGCAGACATTCCCCTCTTGTCCAGCATCTGAAAAACTAAAGTTTGTGGAAAAGCAGCTCATGACCAGAAACAGTCAAGCAGGATAATCTATACAAATGCACATTTCCACATTACTACTCAGAGCCTAATCCTTGCAAATTTAACCTTCAGAACAACACCAGCTGTGTCCAGAGGAAAGTTTCAGGGCTCTGAAGCTATTATTTGTTCTGCACAGCAACAAATCAGTTCTGAGGTAAAGTTTTACATTTTAAATCAAAATAGTTATTTTAAAAAGAAATACAATGCAATTAAAGTTAGCTTGGTACTTTGATTGCTTTCTTAAAATAGAAACTTTCTGCATTTTTAAAAAGCTGAGCTGCGAGAAGCCTGACTATCTGGGATCTCTCTCTGGGAGCTGCTAAAAACCAAGACTGCTTTTTAACAGGGGACCTCTTCATATAAATGAGGCATAAATTATTCCTATAGCCAAGACGTCCCTTTGGCAAACAGAGATCACTTGTATAAACTACATCAGTGGCATTAACTCAACAAAAGATGGAAAACAAAACAAAAAAATCAAGAGCTTCAGCAAGGTAATACAAAAGGCCTAGTGTCAACATGTCACTCCCATAATGAAAGGAAATGTTTCCTTAGCAAGAATTTAAGTGATAGATGTTTAATAAAGCAATTTTAATAAACGGTTGTAAATACAATAACAGAAAGTTATAAATATTTACACCATTGGTTTTCATTTTCATTTGCTTGTTAGATGTCAATGTATTACAGAAAAGACTGATAGCTCTATTAGATGAAGGGAGCAAGCATTAAAAACAAAATCTAGTCACACCAAAACATAATCAGTTCATGAATACCACAAAACAAACCAGCCACTGATCTATAGCACATTTCCAAACCGTCCTTCAGGTAATCAATTACCAGGCACTTCTTTTTCCTCTTTTAAGCTCAGGAACTTTGGCCGAGCGGAGTGGGTCTGCCAGATGCCAGCAGCACAACAGCTGGTAGAACTGCTCCCGCAGCTCCTCTTTCTAAAAGCTTTCAATTTGGTTCACGACATCCCATGACAGCAATATAACAAAAGTAAATCCCTTCTAAACTGAGCCAATCTGCCGGCAGAAAGAAGAGTTTAGGAACAACTTGTAAAGCCAGTATAAAACTTTGTTTATTCTAAAAGCAGAATTTCTTTGGCAAATTAACGCTGGCTTCATCAGGAATTCCAGTTTCTGTACTTTACATAAAGCTACATCGGAACCAGGAGGAAGCAGATTTTAAAAAGGATTATACTGAGAAATATTCCTTGAAATAAACTGGAGGTCTCAGCCAGAGACATCCAGCCCCGCAAAGGCACGCGGGGCACCCGCCCGCAGCTGACCAGCGCAATTTACTTTCCCACCGCAACCAGGAAAACTCGGCAAGCAGGGCGGCGGCCAAATCCTACTAGAAAAAAATCTCCGGGAAATAAGCGGCCAACGGGGGAGGAGGGAGATAAAACAAAAAAAACAAAACAAAAAAAAACCCCAAAAAAAAACCACCGGGAAAGGCCGCGGCGGCCCCGCGCTGCCCCCGCCCTGGGGCGCGCAAAACCCCGCGGCCGCGCACGGCCCGGCCCCGCCGGTTCCCGCGTACCTGCACTCTGGAGAGTGTCGATGCTCTGCGAGCGGGCGGCGAAGTCGGCCACCGCCTGCGCGAACTGCGACCGGGCGCGCTGGTACTGCTCGAACACTGCGGACGGCAGCGCCGG
>VWYI01034957.1:0-10639 GCA_013399455.1 Anthoscopus minutus | reverse complement strand
CCATCATCCATCCATCCATCCATCCGTCCTTCCCTAGTCCAGAGTGCTGCTGCCATTTTGTCATATGCTCCCTCCTGTTTTATCTCTGTTCATAAAGGAAATTACCTGCACTTTTTGTTCTGGGGTGGATAAACAACCCAAGGATTCCACGCTGATTTTGATTTTATTATGGGAAAGTTGGCTTGAGTTCTGTGTTAATTTCCATCTTACCAAAAACACTTTTTCTCAAGGGTGTTTCTAAAGATACCACTTTGCTTATGATACTGAATAACTAACTAAGGGGTCTGATAAAAATCATTGATTCTGCTTCACATATGCATCCTACATATAGTATTTTAAATTCCCAATCTGTTAAATACATTTTAAATCTGTTTTACAGGCTTGTTTTGCAATATTTTTTCCTTTGGTAGAAGAAAATATCAGAAATATATTTAAGTGGAAAAAATATATTAATAGCATAATATCTTTATATTAGCTGAAAAGAAAAATTTTCTACGTTAATAAGAGTTTAAGGAAAATGGGAAAGTGCATATGCAATATTCTTTTTATCTTGATTATTTCTCCTTATCTCTTAGGTAAATACAGGAAATTCTTTCTACCCAATGAAGTACTTCTGCATTCTGATGAAATCGACTTAAAGCAATTTAGGTTTGTCATTTTTGAAAAAGTTAAACTCTATAAAAGAAAAAGACATCTTGCAAGGCTCTTGTGATGATTTGGTGTCTGTCCATATTAATGTATTTTCTCTATTGTCTATTCTTAGTGTTTGGGTTCGGGTTTTTTTTGGAGAGGGGGGGTTGGTGTTAATTTTTTAGTTGGTTTTGGTTGACTTTTTATTTTGGCTTTTATTGTTTGTTTGATTAATTTTTTGGGTTTGTTTTGTTTTGTTTTGTTTTGCTTTCCTTCAGGTAGCTGTTCTTAGTCTATTCTATTCCCTGTCTTGAAATTCAGATATTCCTGATGTTCAGATGTTAGTATTACATCTTGACTAATCCAGTTCCCTGTTAAAATATCTGGGTGAAGACACTGATATTTTTAAGAACTTAATGGCAGAAAGTTTTGAATCCTTTAAGTAAAAATACCTCTCTACTTTTAAAAAGACCAAATTTCTTTTCCCTTTTGTACAGGTTTGGATATTCCTCTCTGATGGGATATAGGGGAGGAGGAATATAATGCCCCAGGCCATGGGGAAACTCTGTTGAGGTTTCAGTTGCACAATTAATTGCTGCACTTTTCACAGATCACTGAACATTAATAAAATAATACCAGGCCTAAAATTTCAGAATTACTCCATTTCAGCTCAGTGTAATTGTCCCTCTGTGAACAATTCCAGGCTTTTGAGTTCTAAGCCTAGCAGAAATGGCCCCAGATTTCTCCATCTTTTCTTTTTTTCCAATACCCATAACCAGATTCTTGAAAAAAATCACACCCTAAACCCTTTCAAAACTGCACTCCATTGATACCTCCACTGTTATTAAGCTCTGATAACCGACAGAAATCAGAACAGATTTCTCTCTGAGGCTAATTGTGCTTGCTAGGGATTTGTTTCAGTGGTGACACCTCTTCATCCCTTAGCAGCCTGGAAGAGGCTGCACAAAACTGGGGAGAGGTTGTACTCAAATTTTGAATGATCTGTACATAGGTGCTACTCCCTCCCACATAACCCACATAACCACCTCTCTGGTTTGCCAGTTTGTGCAGGACCATGAAAAATTTCTGGTTTTAAGCTCTGTCATTCTAAGTAACACAGTGATTGTCTTGGGCAGGACAGAAGGATGAGAAACTACAGTATTTTGTTCTGGTAAATATTTCTCTAACTCTAAGTGAAAGAGTCAATAAAGATTTTCAGTACATCATCTAGTATTACTGTTTTAATTCTGTATTTCAGTTTCCATTAACCTCAGAGAAAGTCTGGTTTAAATGCTCTAGGAGTTAATTTGTTTGTCTGTATTATTTGGGGTTTGCATGTATTCTTGAGCCCATAAGTAGGTATTGAATTCCATGTATTAACTTTTATGTGTGCTTATATATGGATATATTTTAAGAATAAAACCTGAGGCAGTATGTAATAGCACACTTTGTCCTATTTCAAAGCAGATCTTGGCTTTGTAATTAACATTTGACAGGTCAAGTCATGAAAAAATTCACTCAGTTTTTTTTAAAAAAAGAGACTTGGTAGGAATGCCTCTAAAACCATTTATAAGCAATGCAGATTTTCATTCAATGCACAAAAAAAAAGAGTAAAGGCTGGGAAGTATTTAAGTCAAAGATAACTGACATTTGCATAGGAGATAAACTGATTGTATTGCATAAGTGATTTGGGGGCTTGAGTTTTGTGGAAGGTTAATGAAGGCACATTCCTGGTTATTGCAGGGCTGCAAATGTGAATAAGATTAAATGTGTGGATGTGAACAAAACCAGTGAATTTTCAGGTTCATGAAATACGCAGAAAGTGAGCACAAACATAACAAAAAGAATTTGATTGTTTTAGTAATTATCTTGATTTGGAGAAGATAAGCAAAGTAGGAAAATGTGAGGGAGATTTAAGATGACCCCAAAATAATTTTAATTTGGCCAGATTATTTCCTTCCTCTTCTCTTTCTTTGTATTTTGAAGACTTTCCTCCACAACAAGCAAGCTTTATTGGTCCATCCTCTAACTCTTTCAGCCCCTTAAAGTGTAAGACCATTGGAATTTCTATTTTTCAATAAAATATAGAACACATGTTTAAGGTATTTGTACTTTTAGCTCAGATTTTCAAATGTAATGGATGAACTCTCAAGATGTGAGTTCTTGTGACCCTGAAGAATTGTCTATATGATTGGAAATCAATTATCTCTTGGTTTTGAAATAGAAACAAACAAACAAACAAAATTGCAAGACCCTCATTTTGTTTACTGTGTAAGGAAAAAAACCACATGGATATAAATCACTTTTGTTCCAACATGGATCAGTGAATTATGTTATATCTCTGCTTGCAATTAGAGGGCAGAACAGATGGTGAAGCCTTAGTGAAAAGCAATACATCTATTAAAGTAGCACCTCCTGCCAAGTAATAGCTCCAAACCACGAAATGTCCACTCTGTTTTCAGAAGGAACTCTGATAGACAACTGCTTCTTGAGAAGAGTTGTAAAAAAAAAATAAAATCCATCCCAAAACCACCCAAACAACCAAAAAAACAGAAACAAACTAAAAAACAACATAAACCAAACCAACAAAAAAAACCCCCAAAAAAATCCCAAATAACACCCAAACCAACCAACTAAATAAAAATCAAGAAAATAAACAACAACAACACAAAGAAACCCCCAAAAACCAAGCTAGAAAAAGAAAGTAAATAGGGACTTTTAAAATAGGCTGCTAATAAAATAAAAAGCCAGGAATATTAACTATTTTCCATAAAAGGAACAAAACCCTAATACTTCAAGATTTTGTTGGATACTCACAGAATCAGAGCTGGGGCAATGATGAAAGACAGAATATGTGTGATTTTGTATTAAATAGACACACTTTTGAGCAGTGTTCACAGGTTCTGATTTGCACTGATTCCTGCATTTAAGGGTGATGGATCAATCCCTGTTCTTAGGAGCACTTCTCAGCAAAATTTCACCTCATGATCTCAAGTCACCGTCAGATCAGAGCAGACACAGAGATGTCAGGCAGGTGTAGAGCGTACACCTAATTTCACCTCATTTATGACATTAACTTTTGCAGACTGTACCTCCTCAGTACACATTAGCCAGCCATTGCCAGGCAAATAATCAGTGAGACATAAAATGTTCAAGTTTTTCCTCCACTCTCCAAGAGCAAAAAAGAGGGACTTTTTAATAGAAATTTTACCGGGGTTTTCTGGAAATCTGTGTCTATTTTCCTCTGGATGTATTTTTGTTAGTCTTAAGAAATGTATGGTCTCTTTCAGAAATTATATAATTTTTTTTTTACTTGCCATGGTATGCCATGGTATGCCATGGTATGCCATGATATGTTTTGTTTTGTTTTGTTTTGTTTTATTTATNTATGTTTTGTTTTGTTTTGTTTTGTTTTATTTATTATTTTATTTTATTTTATTTTATTTCATTTCATTTCATTTCATTTCATTTCATTTCATTTCATTTCATTTCATTTTATTATTTTATTTTATTTCATTTCATTTCATTTCATTCCATTTCATTTTCCCTGGGAAAGCAGCATGTAGATATTTCTGAAAAAGTAGAAACAAACAAAAAAAACCAATCCTGCAGAAAAATTTCATAACAATCTGATTCAAACTAACTGACATTTAAATCTGTTTCAGGATATGTTCACAAAGTTTAAATGGACACTTTAGGTGTTTACGTTCAAAATCATAGAGATTGGTTATGTCATAAGCATCAACAGTTTCATTTTTTTTTCCTGTCAGAAAATGTATCTGCGCCGTTTTATTTCTTTGTGTTCACACCTACAATGAGCTCTGGAGATTGCGCTTTCATAGATGATCATGAGTGATTTTCAGGTAAAGTAAGATCTGGTAAAAGAAGGTGCTTATGCCCAAAAGAAAGCTTCCACTATCAGGGACAAGGAATACATTAGATGTTGATGTTAATTTGCCACAGTTCATGATTCCTGTTTTTCAGCAGGACCTCAGAGACTAAAATGAAATTCACTTGTCATTTTTCATCCAGCTTGGCAGACAGCTTTCCCCTATTTGGTGACACAATTTTGTTTCCTAGGACTCCTGCTTTATTCATGTGCAGGAGGGGCATGAGACAAATGGGAGAGAAATTAATGTTTATGTTCAAAGTCTGGGTTGCAGGAGATGAAAGATGGGCTTTTTTCCCAGATATGACAGAATTCCAGCCAACCTCAAAATTGTAAAACAGTTGTATCTTAGGTACATAAAAGATGTTTGCCTCTGATCCTCCAAATTTAACTTATGACACTTTTAATTCTGAGTATGGATAGTTTTCTCATGAGTGTTTATAAATAATTTATCTCCTGTTAGTGCTTCTTTTCATAAAAACACAAATATGAAATGATATCCCATTGCTCTCTCACAAAACCCCTGAAATACCTTGGAGAAAACTGCAAAGCTGAATTGTAGAAACGCATCTTTAAGAGAAGATGAAATAAGATCTCTGTGAATGTTTGAAAAGGAAAAAAGCAGACAAAATCTTGCTGATGCATTTAGAAATAGCGAACTAATGCCTCTCATGGCTTTTAAAATGCATTTCTTCCCTATTCTTCTAGCCTGACATTTGGCAGAGAGATAAAAACACTAATTAGGAATAGATGTGCATTTGAAATGTTGTATTTCCCACATAGCTTATATTCATTTTAAATTTCCAATATTATTCAAAGACCTGAAAGAAGGAAATTTACTAATAACAGGGAGATGTTTAGGCTGCAGACTAAGGCTGCTGTCACTAGAAATTTAGCCATGATCATGGACCAGATCCTATAATAAATGCTAAATTCCCAAAAAAAGATTTATCAAAAGTGTAGATTCTCAACTCTGAGTTTGTTACTAAAACCTATCCATTGCTGTTCAATTAATCTTGGAAATTAAAAAAACTCATACAATATCTTCAGTTATGAGTTAGCTTTTTTGGGAGCTCATCTGGTTCCAGCCCTCCTGCCACAGGGTAGGAACACTTTCCATGAGACCAGATTGCTCCATGCCTCATCAACACTCCCTCCAGCAAATATTTGTAGTCAAGTCTTTGTCCAAGAGAGAAAAAAATGGATTTGAAAATACATATTTAAGTAGTAGGCCCACAAATAGATTACATCTATTATATAGCCATTTTAGAGCACAGCTCTCTAACAGAAGGCTTGCAGTTAGAACCTAATCTTATTGGGCAAAAGGACAAACGCAATATTGTCATATTTTATGAGGCTTGGTTTTGGTTTTGGTTTTGTTTTTTTTTCTAGGAAAATCAATATATTATGCTTAAATTCCTCCCTGTGAGGCTGGGCAGGCCCTGGCACAGGTGCCCAGAGCAGCTGGGGCTGCCCCTGCATCCCTGGCAGTGCCCAAGGCCAGGCTGCAGCAGCCTGGGACACTGGGAGAGCTCCCTGACATGGCAGGGGGAGCTGGAATTTGCAAAGAATTAAATGTACAGGACACTATGTCAGAGAGGACTAGAATCATGAGTTGCTCCTAGTCTCTTTCTTTTTCACTTCCTCCTGCTCCAAATCAAATATTTCCCTGTTTCCAAGAAATGAAAGATATCATGCAACGGAAGGGAGAGCGTGGAGCAGGGCTGGAAGCTGAAGGCCTGTTTGCTTTCCTGCTCCCTTCCTGGCAGGAAAGGACTTCATTCAGAACAGATGGGGTGTTGCTGAGTGTTTTCACACCTGAGATTCCCTGTCACCAGCATAAATGTGTGGGGAATTATGCATTTCATCTACTGTGCATCTCATTTCCCCCAGCTGGTTTCAGCTGGGCCTTGTTCTCTCTGCCCTTCACTTTGCTTGGACAGGAAAACCTTCTTGAGCATATGCTGGGGAGAAAGGAATTAACCTGTGTGGAGAACACCCAGTCCCTTGATCTGTCAATGCAGATAATTCATCCTAAGAATTTCTAGTGCAAGGAGCACCTCCCCTGAAAACTTTCTGTCTGAGGTGATTGCACCTGTCTTGCCTAACCCCATGCTAGGGACACTCACAATGAGCAGCGCTGCTGCTTATAAGAATCAGAATGCAATATTAAGAATACAAATTCTTGGCAAAATCTCTCTTCCAGCATCTCTTCTGTCGCTGAGGTCTGATGCCATCAGAGCCCTCGAGGGCAGCAGGAATTTCTGCTCGTAAGCCAGAAGCCTGAATTTGTCACGATGTCTCCGTGACCTCGAGGGAGGTGGCTTGGTTTTAGAAACCCCTAGGAGTAGATGCTGCCCTTGGCATGGATTTGGCCAGGAAAAGGCATTTCCTGCCTGACACAACAGAACCACAGATGATCCTTTCATTCCTCCCAGAGCTCACGCTCTCTGGTGAGCGAGCTGTCTTTGAGAAACCATTTTTAAACCGTGACCAGAGCAGGATGGATCATTGCCCTGCAGTTCCATCAGCCTGGACCAGAGAGTTCTAAAAATATTTCATTCTTGCTTTTTTCTTTCTTCTTTTTTTTTTTTTCTAAAACATTTAATTTCTTTTTGCTTCTATTTATGTTTACAGGTTTGCAAAGACTAGTATGATCAGCAAGAACATTCAGTGCATAAAAGGTAGATTTCCTGCCAGATCAAAAAATATTTTCAGGGTATTGATTATTATTTTTTGCTGTTGCATCCATGTGATCTCTAGTAATATTACGTGACACAATTTTGCATATTTTAACACCTTTCTTATCTGTCAAAAATTATACATGGTTCCTCTAAAAAAAAAACCCAGTTAATTTTGGTTTCTCAAATTATGTAAGCATCAATAAAAGGGGATCAAATTCAGATCAAACTTATTGTGTTTCCAGCAGATATTTTTGCAATAAATAGGATTTAATTACATAATTTAAAAAAGTTTTTGCCAAAAAACCCCACAAACAAAAAAACCCAAAGAAAACAAAACCAAAATAAAAAAACCAAAACCAAACAAAAAAACCCAACAGACAAACAAAGAAAAAAAGAAACAAACAAAACCCTGAAAAACAGACCAATGCGCTCATTCACACTAATGCACTTTAACACTATTTCATTTTTTTTTCATGGAACTGTGGAATTGTGCACATATTTTCTGCTGTTTAGGATTTTGAAAAATCCTTATTTGAATCAAAACCCCTAACTTTTGATCCTCAGCCCACGGAGTCCCTTCAGCAAAATGCTTTTCAAAAATAAGATTAAAAGACCAAACAACTCTAAAAATGGCTTCAAGAGTCCAAAATGTTGTGTTTATTTATACTTATAGGTGTATTTGATTTTGCTATGAAGAGTTTTCTTCGCTTGTTGCCTCAAGTTCTTTGCAGGAATTAAAACCTCCTTTTCTGAAAAGCTGGGTCATCATCTGTGTCACAAGGAGTTGAAAGCAGTTTTTCTCCTGAAGGAGACTTCCCAAGGAGCAGAGTGGAGTGAATTCCATCTGTTGGAGGAAAATATTTAATAGGAACATAAAAAAATAAGTCAGTGAATAAATATTCTGAGCAAGGCTGTGCTCAAACAATGGGGAACGTAAGGCCTGCAAGAAAAGAGCTTGACATGCATGACTTTTACCATCAATTACACCGATTTTCTTAACAATAGAGTACTTAAAAGGCTATTACTGAGTTGCTTGGCTGAGGAGAAGCTGTGGTGGCAGCAAAGTGACAGAACAGAGCCACTTGCACCCAGTTTTTACCATTCAGGAGTGGTGTGGCCAAGCCAAGAGGACAAATTCAGGTCACACCTCAATCTTGTGCTTCCAGCTGCAGGTTCAGCTCTGCCGTCATCCATCATGCCCAGCCCTCATGGCTCAGCTGCTGTTATTCAGTTAACAGAATAAGCTTTTTCTGATAACAGAAAAAGCAGGCACTTGCTTTTTGTTTCTTTTCTCCTTGCAGAGGCGTCAAGATTTTTATCAGACGTCCAAGCCCTGCCAAACAAGAGTTGCAGGCCTAAGATCTTCCTGTGATGTTGCACGAAGCTCTTTGTCCTCCAAGCTCACAACAAAAGTTATTCACCTCTTTAACATCTAAACACCAGTTGAGCTGTTGTGTTTTGCCCAGTGTGGGATCTAATGGGATCCTGGGGTGCCCCAGGAATTGTGGCCAGAGGGTTGAAGGAAGTGATCCTCCTCTTTGGAAGCACATGAAAGCACAGCTTCCTGGCAAGGACACAGAAGGAGTTTCCCATAAGAAAAGCCACCAGAGCGGCAACTTGTGAAAAGCACAGAAGGGAGGAATTTGTGACGGGAAATTGTTGATTCCTGGTGGAGGCGAGAGGATTGCTCGTGATCCACTGATGTTAAAAATTCCCCTTTCAGGGTAGGTGCCTGGGCATTCCCACCCAAACGTGAACTTGAGTTAGTCCGTGGAACTTTTTGTCTCATGGGCTGCCCCCACCTTTGGCAGATCACAGCTGAGGCAATTACTTCTACCACAGATATTAAAAGTTGCAAAAATCAAGTCTCGTGTCTGCATCCGGGGGTGGTGAGATGTTTCCTCTCCACCATCTGCCCTTATCCTTTCTTTCTCTTTCTTTCTTTTCCTTAAGTATTTTCTAAAGTGATATTTTCACTTCCATATTGTTTCACTTCTATGGATAGTAAAGGCAACAAAAAAAAAATCAACTTGCCTCCATTTCATTGCAGCCAAATTGTTCTGAGATCATCTAGAGAAGGGGATCCCATCAATCCTTACAAACATCTCCAAGGGGTTCCAGAAGATGGGGTTTGGGTGAGCACCACATTCTGAATTCTGGCGTTCTGTGACAGTAAATGCAGCGAGTTCTAAGCATATGCATACCAGACCTTTTTCTCATCTTTATTTTGCCATGGTAATAAGCTCTTGTGGCTGCTTTTCTTCCCCTTTCTTCTCTAAGGTTTACAGAAATGCAGCACTTTGAGGCATAACAGCATGCCCGGGTGAAATGGATGTGAAAGCACTGATTAAGAAGTAATTCTATTGAGTGCACACCCTGGAAGAACAAGACATTAATTAATTAGACTGCCTACTCAATGAGAGATAAGTAACCAAGATCACAATTATCTTTTCATTCTGTGTCTGGACTGTGCTGAGTTATAATGCAAATAAGTAACAATATTAATTAGCAATAGGTAATAAAATTTTGTTCTGATTCTGCTCTCACAAGCTTTTCTAGTGGTGTCATGAATAACTTTACCTGAGATTTTCTAAAGCCTTGAGAAAATCATGTCAAGCACAAACCATGTAATTCACTTTTATTTTTTTAAATTTTTTGGGGTTTTCAGAGGAGAAAAGGCTTTCCAAGTGCAGAAAGGTGTTGACACACAAAAATTCTGGACCCCTTTTTTTCCCCTAGAAAGCACCAAAAAGGCTGTATAAAAATAAAAGAGAATGTCTCTTTTAAGTAAGACACCTATGTGCTATAAATTTTCAGTCTCAGATTCGTGTTACTTCTTTCCTCCTACCAAACAGACTATTTAAAAAAATGCATTTTCTCTAATTTTGCCTGATTCTGAGGTACAAAATACTCTGAACAGCTCTGTTTGTTTGGGGTTTTTTTACTGAGGGCAGAGGAGGGGAGCACTTTTGCCACGTTTTCCTTTTAACTCCCCTGTCCCTGAGGCCTTCTCTGATAAGAGGAAGGAATGCCAAAACTAGTCTGGTTTTTTTTTTTTCCTACTTGCACTCAATCAGAGCCCTGCTGAGGAATACACACTCCTGGCCTGGGCAATACAGATAACACCTTTTTTCCAGAGCACATGCTGATTAATACAGATGTACCTCTCCATCATTAGCTGCTGTAATCCTCTGGTCTGTTTTTCCCAGGTGTTCTGCAAAGATGCCCTGTAATTTCTGGGCAAGCGCCACAAAAAACCCATGTTCCATTGGCAGTGAATTAGCTGAAAAAAAAATTCCCATCAACAAATGGCATCCTGTCTGCCCAAGTGTCATAGCTCGGATCTGTGTTTAACTCTGGGGGCTTAGGAGTAAAAGAGATTCCCACTTTCCAGTACTCCTTGAGTATTATCCTCAATGCAAACCTAGGAAAGCCA
>VWYI01034929.1:137707-160186 GCA_013399455.1 Anthoscopus minutus | reverse complement strand
TGAGCGTCCTGCTGCCCAATATGGCGGACTTCGACACGATCTACGAGCTGGAGGAGGACGACGAGGAGGAGCAGGATGAGCCCGAGCCCGTGGTGCGGAGCCAGGAGCTGCCCCGGCCCCGCGACGCGCCCGATCCCGTAGCGGTACGGGGCGCCGGGCACATCACCGTGTAAGGAAGGAGAGGGGGCAGCGTGAGGGGCCNTGGCGGGGCGGTGGAGCCGGGCGGGAGCGCCGGGAGGGGTGAGGGCAGCGGGAGCACCGTGCCCCGGCCCTGTCGGCCCCAGCCTCCCGCCCCGCGGGGCCGAGAGCCGCTGCCCTGCGCCCCCATCCCCTGCTCCGTGAGGGGAACTGTGCTTTTAACGTGGTTATTTTCCGGTAGCTCGGGAAAACCGCCCCCCAGCCGTGAATGAACAGCCGGAGTTGGCTGTTGGGTGCGGAGGCTGCAGCGCAGCCCTGGCAGCCCTCCCTGGTTGCTCCTCTTTGTCCAAACAATTTGTTAGATAAAAAGCAAAGTCCACGCGATGCGGGGACGAACAGGCTGTTCAGACCATGTCGCTGTGACCCCTGTGTGCCACAGCTGAGCCGGGGAGCCCCCACACTGCACTGCAGAGGAGGCTCCTGCCTGTGCTGTACTTTATCTGCTCCAAACTTAGTTGTGAGTTTGGTTTAGATTGAGTGTTTTTATCACTGGAACACAGTGTGAGCCAGAATGTTTGCTGCTCATTTAAACAGTTGAACAGAAGACGAGCAAGCTGTGTTTCCTTATATGTAATGTTTACTCATAGGGATTTTCTTAGTATTCCTGCTCCAGCAAACTGAAGAATTAATAGAACCAAGTGAATCTTTAACAAGTTGTTGGTTGTCACGTTAATTTTCATGGCAGGAAGGGAGGTATTGAAATTTATGTATTGCAGAGACCCACCAAGCTTGTGTTGCTTTGGCTCTGTCTTTGGATTGCATAAAATTCACAATTCTCTCTGTAAATAGGTGCAGTGTGATCTAACTGCCTGCAGCAAAAGCACTGGGTGGGAAAGGCTCTCCCATGCCATGGGAAGTGGTGTTGGATCTGATCCTGTGTCCTCATGGAAGCCTGGATCAGGATTGAGCTGGTGCCAGTGGGGAGTTGCTCTGCTGCACCGCAGTGCATTTGTTCGTGCAGATGGAATTTCTTTGTGTCCTCACCCCAAATAGCTGCTGGCCTTACTAAAGGAGAGGTGGAACACAAGCAAGATGCTCAGAATACCAAGTACCCATCCTAGGAGTTACCTGATTTGAAGTTCTGAAATGGAAAAAAAACATTACTCACTCACCTACTTTGCTCTCTGTGATGCTTTTTGTGTGTTAGTGGTGTTAGTTACAGTTCCTTCTTGGCTCCAGTGTTGTTTTGGGATGGGCAGGAGCAGCTCCAAGAGCTAGTGATGTCTACATGAAAAAAAAGCACTCTTGTCTGTGAAGTGGAAATCTTTAGCTAGCTGTGTGCCTTGTAACCACCTGAGCTGAATCCCCATCCAACTTATTCTCCCTTTCTCCCACCCCTCTCAGCTTTCTTCCTGTAACAGGACCTACCTGCATGGCAGAAGGCAGCTTTTATCAGCTCATGCTGTATTTTTAAATCTCCTTTTACTGATAAAAACAGTTATTGGATGTTACCAGTAAAATGCAAGCAACCCCTGTATACTGGACTACATAATCCTAACCTCCTATTAAATGGGAGCTGCTTTGCTTCCCAAAGAGTTTGTATGTTGGAACTGTGTCACTTTTTGATCACACAGATGCTGCTGCTGCTTTTGAAATCAGTTGGCTGCAGAAGCAGCCTGCTCCAGTTACTGAAGGCAGAGACGTCATCCAGGAAAACCTGGGTTTGTTTTCTGAACCTGTCCAGAGTACTGCTAATGAAAATGTCTGTCCTGACAAGTCAGGCAGGCATTATCAAAAAAAGAAAACTAGTTGCCTTTATAAAGCCACTGTTTTCCTTGGATTTTTGTTTCAGATGTCTCCTGTTCCTCAACTGACTCCGGCCTTCTTGGGTACTTTCGGTGTATAGGAAAGGGATAATTCTCAAATTCCAGGGTCATCTGCTCCAGCTTTTCACATCCAGCTCTCTTATGAAACTTCCAAGTTAGTAGATGCTGATAGCTCTTGGTAGTTTCTTGCAAGAGACTTTTTATTCTTATGACCTTGTCAGTGAGCTGCTGACTCTAACAGAGTAACTATTCTGCAGTATCCAACAGTACTAAATATAAATTCCAGGAGTTTTCTGAGGGTATTCAGCAGGATCTTGCTTTTCCCACTTTACTTTTGCTAGCCCTTCTACCCCTGTGTGTGGTAAGAGTGACCATGTAAAGTGTATTTGTTTTATTTTAGTCAGAGAGGATGTGTGTGAAAATGGTTGGCAAAATCTACGTTCATCTTATCCAAGATTCTTTGAAGAAATTCTGTCATATTTACTATGTTTGAAAGCTTTTGAATTTTAGCACAGATAAATTCCTAAGTCCTAGTAAATGCCTTTTCTTCTGCAATTCCATTTTGATGGGTTATAAACACCTTGTTTGCTGTTCCTCCCATAGTCAGTGTGACTCTGCTTGCTGTACCCAAGTATCTCCACACAGACATTTGTAGTGAACACTGAGTCATGCCTAGCAAAGCAAAGGCAGTAACTTCCAAAAACAGAGCAGGAGCCAAACTGTAACCTGGTTATAGGGTTGTATTTATCTAGTATAATTTTTCTGTACCATTAAGTCCATGTGGATGGATGGTAATGAGGTAATGGAATAGCCATTAAACATATTTTTGCCATTAGTATCCAGCTTCCTGCTGAAGTCTACAAAGCTGGTTTTGGCTAGAAGTTAGCTTTTGGTACTCTGTCCTGTTTTCTGTAGGAGTGTCCCAGGGACCCACAGTCAAGGTGCTGGTGAAAAGTTTCATCAGCTGGGGAAGGAAGAGCCAGTTGAGATAACATTTGATTATTATCTGGTATTGTTCCACCTTCCACATATTTAAAATAGCAAATGACCTCAGCCTTCCACTTGTTACCAAGAATCTTCATTTTCCAAAACATCATCCACGGGTAAGGATTCTTGGATAGTTCGTTTGGCTTCACAGGAAAATGTTCTGAACTGGAAAATATTTTAAATGTTTGAGATTTCAGCTCAGGGATCTTGAGGAATGTCATCTTTACCCTCTAATACTGGCCAAAGCTCAGCTGATAGCTCATAAAGAGCAGTGTGGGATCTGAGCTCCATTCTTGCAGAGAGGTTAAACATAACCTGGATTAGGTGTGGGGAAAGGAGCTGTGCTCAGAGGGGGTTGGAGAGCTTCACTAAACAGGTTTAACTTGTGCACTCTAGTAAGGCTGATTACTATCTATAAATACAGGAGTGGGAGAAATGAGAATGAGGTGAGGTCAAACAAAATAAAAAGGCAAAGCACCTGTAAGTATTTCTCTTCTTGATGTAAGAAAGTGTTTCCAGAATCTTCCTGTTTCAGTTTTGGGGACAGAAAACCTGCTTTGTAAACTAATAAATGTTATCTTGTGGTACCTGTTGCAGGTGAGGTTTGCAACTGGTGGTTCAAGATGCTCATTTCAGGCTCTAACTGAGGGATTTCTGCATTTCTCCTGTTTTAGCTCCCTAGGAGAAGTTGTGTTCTCACCACTCTACAGATGGGGGAAAATGAGGTGATGGGATTTGCCTGATGCCATCCACAAAAACAGAGAAAGAGGGCCAGAACTGGCAAGTGAGGTCATCCTAGTTCTATTGCAGCCTCTAGGAAACAGTGCCTGGCTTTTGGAGGTACTTGTCATGCAGTGAGAAAAGTGCAAAGGACGTGGGTGACTGATCTGAATTTCTAAATGTTACACTTTGGGCAGCTTGCACTGAGGAGTCACAGAACTGGCCCAGAAATAAATCACCACCAGCTGCTGTTCTAAATGACTTAAACAGCTACTTGAATTGATGTTACAGTGATTTTTAAATACACTGAATTTTAGAAGATTCATAGGCCTCCTCATGCTAGATCACTAGTGTTGTAGGAAGTCTAATTAAGTTAATTACCTCTTGATCAAGACTTTAGATTTTAACTTCTTTACACAAAAGATTCTAATAACATTTCAGTATAATATTATGCAGTTGCACACAGCCTGTCAAGCTGTGCAACTGTATAACATCCTGCTTCAATCTTTTTATTTTATTTGGTTGTTGAGTCACCCCTCTGCTCCATCTCACATGTGTTTAACATTTCTAAACCCTGTGGTAAATAATCACAGAATAGTCTGTAAAACTTCTAGAGATATTCTAGAGATATTGTGCTAAGGGCCATCAGTGATTCTGACTAAATGTGGTATTTAAAGTGTAGTTAAAACACGAGGTTACATTCTTTAGCTACTGACAGGTGTAAGAGATGCCTTTCTATAACTCAGGTTTCCTGGATGTGCTGCAACTGAAGGGAATGTTTTGGCAACTAATAAAACTTTGGGGGTTTTAATGTTTCATGACATCAGCTTTGAAATTTAACCCAAAACATACTGTGGTCTTTCATTCCTAAACAGATTTATTAATCAGAAAGCACTAATTTATCTTGTTCTTTATGGAAATTGGGGTGCAATGGGAATTTTAATTTGTGTATGTGATCAGTGAGGTAAGAGACACAACTTGTGGCTTAGGAACTGTTTGAATTGTTGAAGGTCAGAGGAGGGTTCTGAGGAGTTGCTGGTACATGTCTGGTTTGTTTTTTTTTTTTTATTTCTTTTGCTGTTTCCTAAGCTTCTGCTCCTGGCCACTATAAGAATCAGTGTTGTGGACAAGATGGACCTTTGGCATGATTTAGTGGAACTGGTCTGTTATATGGGTAGAGTAAATAATTCTTGAATTTTCCAGTACTTCTTTTTATTGGTTTTGTCTGATTGCTCCTACTTTGTGAACATTTCAGGTTGTTCCATTGCTGATGCACAGAAGTCTGTGTTCCTCAAAGCAAGCTTGTGAATGTGCTTTATCATTTTAGTCTTTTTTTGCAAGATTAAAAAGACTACTTCATTGCTATCCAGGCTTCCTTAAAACTAAATATGTAACATTATAAAACCTGGAAGATTTCAGCTTAAAAAGAAAAGATACAAAATGTGGAGCCAAATTACAGAGAATGGAAATTGCTGTGTTAGTAACTTTTGTGCATTGCCTAAAATCTTACTGGTTTTACACTTTGGGGTTTTTTGAAATGTTTTACACAACTACTGCTCTTTACAAGAGGCTTTAACTTAAATTATTCATCAGAGGACTGGATTGAACTTCACCAGTGTTGTTGCCAAACATTTCAGTTACTGGGTTTCACGAGTTCTTCTGTTCTGCCTCTCTCTTCTTTAAGGCTGATTGGACTTTTTGTTACTTCTGACCAATTTCCTCTGTCAGTGTTGGGTACCTGGGTTATTGCACAGTGCACAGGAGTGTGTGTGTGATACAGGGATGGGCACTGATGTCCAGGGGAAGGTGTTGGAAACTTTAAGGTCCCTCCCAGCCCAAACCATTCCACAGTTCTGTGATGTTTCAGCAATATTGGTACAAGGAACCAGTTTGGAGTATGGCAGGTGTCAGTTTGACTCTTGAAGCAAAGTTTGTTTCTTCAGTAACTCCTTCAATACCAAATGTGCTTGTGCTCTTCTTTTTGGCAGTGATTCTTTCAGGTATTTTGATTTTTTTTTTGAACACAGATACTCAGCATAACTGACTTGATGTACAATATATTTAACTTTCATCAAACATACAGATTGTAGCTGAGGGCCAACTGCTGCTGTATTTTGTTAAATTACTGAATTGTAGAGATTCAGGAGTTTTGGAATAAGTGGTAACGGGTTTACAAAGCAAATCCAGCTCCCTGCAGCTTGCACTGGTTATAATAAAAACCTTTTGCTCAAACCCCAGAACACTTCAGTGAAGAGCAGTCACAATGATACCCAAAACTTAATTTTCTAGAAGTTCATAGTTGTAAAAATGTCCTCTGTATAGGCTCTTACATGTTTTACATGAGGTACCTTAACTCAGCCCAAAGGAAGTTTTAAAACCACATGGTTACAAATTTCTAAGATGATGATGATGAATGGGTTCCTTAAAACAACTGCATCTGTTGCATGTGGAACAATTGCATGTGTAAGAAGGTAAAAGGATTGTTGAAGCTGGGATTTCATAGCTGGAGGGTTTTTTCTTACAGAAATCAAAGATTGAAACTTGCTGCCATCCAATTGGAAAAGAATTTTTGCACTTCTGGAGGTTCTGAAGTAAGGCACCAAGCTGTATTTCTGTCTGGAAATGACTGATGGTACATGAGACCTTGTATTAACTTAGATCAAAAGCTCGTGAAATAATGCAAAAGGGCAAAAGAAATGAATAGTGATTTCTTTTGAAAGTAAAAACTCTTATTACATTTTTTTTTAATTAAGGGAAACAAAATAAGTTAGGTGGAATATATTTTGTTTGTCTCTTTTGTTTTCAAGGTTTGGCTTGAGCAACAAGTTTGATACAGAATTTCCTTCTGTTCTGACAGGGAAGGTAAGTGTGAGATTAAACTGTTCTTTTGGATGGGAAGAGCCAGTGCATCCAGTGGTTTCTGTGTTGGAGACCTGAGCATGAACCCACTCAAAACTCTTACCTGTGGCCTGTGTGACCCAGCTGCTCTCTGCCCAGTCCCTCAGGGGAGCTGGGAGCAAGAAGGAAGGATTTGCAGTGGTTGTTATCATTACTGACATTCCAAACCCAGCACAGCTCACCATGGATCCCACTGTTTCCATGCAGACAGGAAAGCAACACTCACATAACCTTGCTTTTTAAATACCTGGAGTTTGTGCTCCCTCCTGGGTGAATGAAATCTGTACAAATACTAGAACTCTCTTTTGAGTATGCCTGACAAGCCTTGAGTTTGTTTAGACAAATCTCTGGAAGTGGATCTGTTTTATCTGTAGCTTTACAGAGCAGAAAATAGTGTTAAATCTACAAATTAAGTAGGTTTTTAGTACATTTTCACAAATACTGTTTAGTTCTGAAAATTAGTAGTGACAAGTCTCTTGCTTGCTCTGGAGTCCTGTCATTTTACTTAATGCAACTGTAAGAAACTGTAATTTGTACCTGTTAATTCAATCTTCACTAAATTCTTAGCTTTAAATTATTTTTGTAATTGTATTTATTTAATCTTTTAATTGCTTAATTCTTTTTTCTTTTGAATTTTTTTCTCCCTGCTGTTTCACTCTCTAGTGCTTTGTTTTTTGCTTTGCTTTATATCCCCCTTGTGTATCTTTTCCAGAATCTGGGAAGAAAAAGTTTATTTGGCTCTTTCTACTTAGTCTCATGTCATCCCATAGAGCTCCACTCCCTCTGCAGCCCCTTGCAGAGGTTGAGTCATCCCAACAATCCATAAACACAGCTGGATGTTCCTCCTGCTTCTGCCAGATCCATCTGGGCTCTCTCCTCCTGCCTTTTCACACCAGAGCACAATGAACAAAATCCTCGTGCTGAGGTTGACAGCA
The DNA here is from genome assembly GCA_013399455.1 of Anthoscopus minutus. NCBI lineage: Eukaryota > Metazoa > Chordata > Aves > Passeriformes > Paridae > Anthoscopus > Anthoscopus minutus. The sequence goes on along the minus strand of VWYI01034929.1, from coordinate 152,682 downwards.
GTGCCCCTGAAAAGCAGCTTCTGCTTGGAGTTTTTGGGGTGCTGAAAATCAGCCTGGGAATTCTGCCCTTGTTTTAGGAACTCACTGAGCTCGGGAAGAGAAATCCTACTGATTCCAGTGTGAGGGCTGCTGGCAACACTTGGCATTTCACCACTTTGTCAGAGGATTACTCTTTTCTGGGCAGCTCTTTCTGATCACTGAACACAATACCTTTTGGAAAAAATACAGTTTTATGTTCTTTCACTCAAATTGTAGTTTATTATAAATAAGCCTGTAGAAAATCCCAGGCAAGAAATATTAAAACTAAATTTAATGATATAATTTCACCTCTTCCTGTCTCTAAATTATATTTGGGTTTTTAAAAAAACAAACCTACAGCCAGGTCTATGCTTTTTAACACCAGCATCGATGGCTGTCACGTTTTCCACTTGACTGCCCTCCTCTTGTTAAACAGACAGTGAACAAAAGCTTAATTTAAAGTTCACTTGAGTGCTTGGGATTAATTTAGCAAAGAAGGGAAAGAGGAAGTTCTTCTGCTGGCATTTACCCTTCTTGTCCTGTGGGTGTAATCAGTGCCACAGGAGTGGCATGGGCAGGGGTTTGCTGTGTATGGGGATGCTGCTCTGTTGAGAATCTTGATATTTTATTATCTTGTGGATTTGAGGGGCTTTCTGAGCAAGGAAATGAATTCCCTTTTGTCAGGGGAGAACACCAATCCAACAAGATAATAAACACATTTTTCTTCCTGCCTGCCACACACTGCCATGAAAGACATTAAAAGCCACACTTGTGGGTCTTTTGGTTTTTAATACTTCTGTCAGCTGCAAGAAATAAAGAATCTGCTGTTTCCTCTGGTTGAGGCAGTCAATCATCTTAGTCCCTATTGAAAATGGAAATTCAGTCATTTTTTCCAGTAAGTTTTTCTTCAAATAACCTGTGAAATAATTCAAATTAATCACTTTCATAGTCAATTGATACCCCACTTTAAGATCCTCTGTTTTTAAAATGTAATTATTTTGCTTTTTATGAAATCAAAATTTATTAATAACAGTGACTGGTTTATATTTACAAATTGAGATTAAAACACTTACCCTGAACTTGCATTAGTCCTCAGCTACTCCAAGACAATGTTATAGTTTATTCATATTGCCTGTGTAACATTAAGTTTAATGGCTTTGCTGTCTGCTCTGCATTGATATTAATAATAAATCCCATCTGCTAATGGAGTGTAAGAGATGAAGCCTTCAGATGGGCTTGATGGAGTACTCAGTGGCACTGGTTTTCTTTAGAATAAATACAGATGTAAAAGATGTAGGTTTTTAAAGCAGGATGAAAATCTTAATTAGAGAAAACCCTGGAGCTACACCTTTCTCCCAGAAGCATAAACTTTTGGCATTTATGCCACATTCTTGTGTTAGTAATTTACTTAACCTTCCTGCCCTCATTTTGCCCATCCACATAATGATGGCAGCAAACCTGATTTTCTTTTTCTGAAATCTGGAATCCCCCTCCTCTTTCACCCATTTTCCCAATCTCCCTGTTTTTACAGAGATTGCATAGCTGTTGTAAGTTACCCTAGAGCTATATGCTTGTAATTACATCTTCTGTGTTTAATTGAGATTTAATTTGTTGCTTTCCTTGGGAGAGGTGAATGTGTACATTTGAGGGTAAAGCATGGACAGTAAAATAATAAAGGAAAATCCGAGGTATGTCAGAGGTTTGGCATAGCTAATTCAGCTGGATTAATATTTGTCTTGCAGGATGAGGCATAAACTCATCTGGTTTGTAAATCCCAAGCCAGGCTTCTTTTCAATGGAAAATTATAAGAAAAGATTTGACTACACTTAATACAGAGGCAATATTTAACTTCTAATAATGTAATTGGACCTTGGCCTAAATTGGAATGGTGGTTAAATTTAAATGCTGTGTGCTACAGTTCTAAAGGATTATTAATTCTCTTAAACAAAGCTCTTAACAAAATTTTCTCTGTGATATGGAGCACAGTAGCACACACTGCTCCAGGTGACCAGAAAACCATGGAGGCAGTGATCCTTAAGGGGAAAAGTGGAATTTCCTGCTCTGATCTTGAAACAAAAGGGGTCCTGCCCAGAGAGGAGTGTGCAGTGCAGGGCAGTGTGAGCCATAAAGTGAGGGCTGGGCATTGTGGTGCTGTGTGATTGATAGGGCTGCTGATCACCATGATTGAAGGAGAAAGATCAGGCCTGCTGGGCCTTACTGGCTCCCTTCCTGTGTTTGGAGATCCTCTGCATCCTGTTGTAAAATATTATGACACCCCCTCCTTTCCTTTTATGTTTTTTTTTGTTTTTTTCCTCTCCTGAAAGGAGCTGATGTCTCCTCCCAAGGTGTACAGCACAGCCAGGAGCAAAGTGCTTATCTCATTCTTTTAAAGAGCCAGACACAAACTCTCCAAGAGATTTCCAGAATTACTCAAAACTAGGATTTGTGCAGGAGGAGCTGTTAATTTTGTTTGTTTGATATACATCAGCCCCTTCACATACACCTTTCAAGAGCTGTACCTGCAAGAAGGCAAGAGTTAAAATTGTGTCAGAAAATAAACATATGGTGACTTTCATTTGGATTCCATTTCATTATTAGATTAGAACAGTTATTTACAGGTATTTTGTTCTTAATCACTGTATAACAAAGCTTAACTGTCACTGAGCTGTAAACTGAGCCAACAAAATTGTGATTTTCTTCTGCTTATCAAAGCATGAGGCTTATCTTGATCTCCTTTAGTTTCAGATAAAAATGTGTCATTAATGACAGAAATATCTGTTGTGATTCCATTTCCTAAAGGCAGAAACAATCCATTTGTTTGGGTTAGTCAAAAGCATCTTAAGTAATTTCATCTTATGTTGTAGCCAAGAGATTCACCTTTACATGAAAATATTTGGTGAGTTTGCAGGTAGTGGTGCTTTCATAATATATTAAGGTAAACATTAGACCAAAATTCCTGAAATGGGAATTTTCTGTTCTTACTGGCATCCAGAGTTGGTTTCTGGTTTAGCCTTTTGCTCTGCAGGAAGGAGAGTACTTCAACTTTCATCTTAAAATGTAGGAACATGTTAACCTGAGGTGAACAGTGGCTGCCTAAAAATTATCACAGGAATAGGGAATCTCCTTTCTTTTTAGGTCCCAAATTTTTCTGCCAGCTGTGATCTGAGAATCTGATTGAGTTCTCATCATGTTGAATGTTACCACTGATGAGGGTTGCTCTTATTAAGCTAAATTCTGGGCTGTGCCATTCCATTGTCTTTGGCAGGTTTGTTCAGCTGGATTTGGAGGTTGGGCTGTGTTGTTTTCAAGGTGCAATGAACTTTGTTTCTGAGAGAAAAGGAAACATTCTCTTTTCTTAGGGAATGTCATTACAAAAGTATAAATGGGTTCTAGGAAAAAAAAACCTACTTCTTTTTATATTTCACATAAACAGAAGGTAAAATTCTAGAAGATTTATCAAAGGAAGTGCCATTTGTAGATATGTGGCCCACAAAAATTTCTTGAGGAGTTGAGAATGCCAATTAATGTAGGAATCTCAGTTTACTTTGTGACAGTGACTGCAGCAGCTGTCTGAGGTTACTGCAAAGCACCAGCCCAGATGTTCCTTCCTACAAAACACTCTCCCACGTTGAAGATGAAATGGTTTTGCTCATGTGCATCTGGTATTTGTTATATCCCAATACAAAATCTGGCACTGGCAAAGAAATCCATAAAACCTTGTTGCAGAGACATGCAAGCACAGGATAGTTCAACACTTATCTTTGCAGATGTCCCAGTACAAAGGATCTCAGCGAGTTTCTTTGACCATTTTCCTTTTTTTCTCTAAACTAAGATGTCTCTTCTAAGACAGACAGTTTTTTAGTTGCTCCATTTGTAGATGTAAAACAAACCAATCTATTTAATGTGAGAGGGGGGCAAAAAAAATTACTTGCTATGTATTAATTCCTGCTATAACATAATCACACCTAAATTATGTTCTCTGTAGGCCTAGCTTGTGTGCAAGCCCAGCTGCCCCATGAGTGCCTGGACACCTGAATGGCCAGGAAACAGATGTTGTATTTATTTACTCCCTTCCCCTGCATTGCTTTAAAGAATTCAGCTCAACAGGCAGAGGCAGCAGCATCAGGTCCCCTCCATTTCCTGCCCCGTGGCTTTGCCCCTGCTGAAAAGGATCTTTGTCATTAAATGAACTTTTGTTTGTGTTGCTGCCCTTGTTTGCAGAGTCAGATGAGCAGAGTTGGGCTTGGCTGGCTGGGGGTTGTGGAGCAGTTCACAGCTTTGTGTACAGACTCACTCTAGGGGATTTGCAGCAAGTGGCAAGTAGGTAGGAAAGATGGGGGTTTTTAACTGAGTTGTGCCTGCCTGGTCAAGTCTTCTGCTGGCCCTGATTTATTCTGCTTTGTGTATTTGAATGCTGGATTGTGTTAAGAGTCAAGGATGTCATCTTGGAGTCACTGCCACAAATCCATGTGTGACTTGTCAGAAGTGACTTGGATTCTGGGGAGAGGTGAGGGATTTGGGGTATGTGAGTAGGTGAGAAATGCAGCTGTTGGAGAAAAGAGCTTCTTTCTCATACAAAGTGGGGGTTCCACTGTGACTCTGCAGTGGCAATACAGAGACAAAATACTGACTCACAAAATTTAGTTTTCAATAAGTAGGATTGATTCCTAACCCTGCACAAGGTGCATTGCTCTGCCTTAAATACAATCCAGGGTATTTCTTTCTAGGCTTCCCTGTTTTAGGAAGCAGCCACAAGGGAAGTTGTGGCTTCAGCATGGGCCACTTCAGGAAGTTATTTGTGGGCAGAGCCTTCACCCAGGCACAGTGTAGACTTAGACTGGTGTGACATTAATTTGGACAATATTCTCCCTTTCTGTGACACCTGTTTTTACTGCAGAGCTCCCACATTCCCTTGGGAAGCAGAGATCTGTCATTTGCCATGTTTTTGCTCAGTGTAGGCAGTGCATGTATTGCCCAGCTGTGTCCCAATTCTGATTTTGTCTGGGGTCACTGTTTTCAGGCCCATTGATTAATTACTGGTGCAATAAATATGGATGAGGCTGCTCATCTAAAAGATGTTTGGCTTTTTAATTCAGGTTTGTGCAGGAATGAATTTGTTGCAGGAAAATGACTTTTCATGCTCACTGGGGTCACAGTGCTTTAGAAGACTGTGTAATTTTCTGTTTCATTTTAACCTGTAGAGGCAATTTCTGAGAAAATCCACCTGTGCTGGCTCTCCCTGAAGTTGAGGCCTTGTGTTGCAGGTGGCTCCTGAGGAATTCAAGACCAGCATCAGCCGAGTGAACGCCTGCCTGAGGAAGAACCTCCCTGTCAATGTGAAGTGGCTGCTCTGTGGCTGCCTGTGCTGCTGCTGCACTCTGGGCTGCAGCCTGTGGCCCGTGGTCTGTCTTAACAAAAGAGTGAGTCCATGGTTCATCTTCTTCCATGGATTTTTTTTTTTTTTAAATTATTGGTAGGATTAAATAACTTTTCATAATATCTTCCCCATTTTAAAACTTTGGCTTGGCCTCACGTTCAAGTGGTTGTTCTGGTTTCCACCTTAGGAAATAGAAGAAATTTGAAATTCCACTGAATTACCAGTTGACTCAATAGTTTTAAGAATATCTGATCTCATCTCAGTTCAAGCAGGATGGAATATATGATACCCTAAATTTCCAGGATTTCTCAAGGTCTTAGAATTGAGTGCAGAACTGAACCTTCATGGCCTTCAAAGAGTGGTAGAATTAGACTGAAAAATCACTTTTCCTCTTCACACCTCCTATCCCCACTCTCTCCACCCCCCAAAAGAAATATTTTTAAAATTTAAAAGCAACTTTTTAACATGCAATAGACACCAAAACATTTCAGAGATGTGGTTTATTTGCCATATTTTACTGTGGCAACAAGTACAAATTTATTTTCTAAAGACTTCCCCCTCCCAACAGAGAGTTGACAAGTCCTGTAATGAGGTCCAAAGTAATGATTTTGAACAGCACTTCAGTAATATCAGGTAAATGTGATCTCAGTTACCTCTGTGGTTTATATTTAGAGTTGATTTATCACAACAGTAAATATTGAGGAAGTGCATTAATGTGTTAACTTGTTGAAGTGCTCATCACTGAAGCTGCATCACTAAAAAGTTACAGGACTTGTTTTGGTTTATTTTAACTGCCTTCTTAAATGTAATTATTGCAGAAGTTTATGCCTGAGAGATACAAAAGGAGTATTATCAGTTTTAAAGCTGTTTTTAATATCTCCATACCAGTGAAAATCTAAATAAGTGCCCATGTGGTGGTGTAGTATTAATTCCATGAAATTCTCGAGGCTACAGAGAATATGCACCAAGTAGGGAAAATGATGGCACTTCTGTGGGGATGTGAGGGTGACAGCAATCATGCAGTGGTTAAAATTAAATGTATACCATGCAGGATCAACACAGTTGTCTTTTTGTGACCTTCAAAATCACTGAAACTTGAGAAATCATCTCCTCTCCACAGTTGTGGAAAGAGCAGGACATGAAGGACACATTTGGTAGCCAAGAGTTGAAAATAATTTGTTATGGAGTTTGGTGGTGAGGGTTTCTTTCAAGATCCAAATCACAGTTCTGTTAGCAAAATCTGGAAATTAAATGTATGGAAATGTGTGCTCTCAGCAGAACACTTAGAATGAGTGCAGGATTTGGCCAGGAGAATTTGGGAGACTCTGTTTTGTTGGCTGTGGGAGGTAAAAACACCAAATTCAAAAGGATCTCTTACTAACTAAATGAACTCTGGAAAAGCCACAGACCTAGTCTGGACTGTGATCTTAGAGATTTCTCCAGTGATTCTAAGTTCTAAAGAGTTTCCTTTTTTGAAAAAAGAGGGAGTGGGAGGTTGAAGTGATAAGATTTCCGTTTATTTCTTCTTGGCTTTGTTCTACTTTAAGAAAAAGTAAATTTTCACTTTTATAAAACTTAACTTACTATAAATTAACCTTAGCCAGAAATGCAGTAGTGAGATCCTTCTGGATGAGACTGGGCCATTTCTGATACACTTCTGCCTTCCTTTCCAGACTAGAAGATCAATTCAGAAATTATTAGAATGGGAAAATAACAGACTATATCATAAGGTAAGAAAAGAGTGCTTGTTCTTTTCAGCTTTAAGAATATTGGCAATGAAGGATATTACAGTCTTGTCATAATTCCATACTTTATTCTGATCCTAAATAATAATCCTGATAATTCTGTATTTCTAATGTTGCATTACCCATCCAAACAAGGCTGTGCTAATCCTTTGTTAATTATTTCCTTAGCTTGGTTTGCACTGGAAGCTGAGTAAAAGGAAATGTGAAACTAGCAATATGATGGAATATGTGAGTATTGCTTGTTACTTATTGCTGTTCAGCAGAACTGTGATTTCATGGAGAAAATCCTTCACTTAGTGACCCTGTGCAAAAAAAGATCCCCCAGACAAATGTGCAGTTTGGAATGAGGGAGACCCACTGGGACTTTCTGCACTGGAGCACACACCACACCAGCACCAATCTGCAGTTCTTTAATTCATCCCCCTTTTCCAGTGGGATCCATAATTCCATTGATTCAAATAATTTTGCAGAAATATTGCATCTTTATAGTAATGTGGTTTTCTGGTTGGACCTTTTGTGGTTTTGATTTTTGGGGTTTTTTTTGGCCAGCTCTAAATTTCATGTGGTTGTAAACAAGACAGACCTTGTAGGAAAGCAGAATTTCAAATGTTTCTGTGGTTGTTCCACTCCCCCATCCACTTTAACATGTAGCTGTGAAGGTTGTGTAGGCTTTAAGGAAAGAGATAACACCCCAAAAAAAGCCAAGCACCCAGAATTCCTCTATTTCAGAATGACTGGAATCCCTGTTACCCTGGGGAACATTCCCTCCTAACAAACTATCTCAGATACATTTAGTTTTATGAATTAGCTAATGTTCATGGAAATTGTGCTGAAACTTTGAACTTTTTGGTTACTGTCTTCTGTTGTCTTTTTTTCCCTTCTTCAACAGGTAATATTAATAGAGTTCTTACCAAAATACCCCATATTTCGACCTGACTGAGGAACAACATTGGTCTTTCATGTTACCTGTCATTTTCTACCCTTAGTGCCTTGTAGATGATTTTGGAAAGAAGATGGTCTACTTTGCTGTGACTTAAAAATGTTCTTCAGTAGAAATCTTCCTTGCTGTTACTTTCTTTTGTTAAGAAGAGAACAATTTGCACATTTTTTTATGTTAAACGAGGCTTCTATGTTGCACTCTGAATTTTTAACATTACCAGTAACTGATAGAGTTGCCACTAGGGATCTTAACATCAGTGCTGCTTAAACTTGTTCTGAGCATGCTGCCTTATTAATTTCTTTCTTTGCTGTCCTCCAACATGCATCCTTAAAGCTGTGTCATCCTATATTTCATCCTAAGTGTTGCAATCCTAGAAACCCTCAGTAGGAATGTCCAGGTAAACTCCAGTAGTAACAATTTTAGTAGAACCTGCTTGCATAGAACTTGCAATCAACAGCACTGGTTTTGTCCTGCACTTTGCAAAATCATCATTTACATTTGGGGGGGGGTTCATTAGTTTACCCACTATGGATTTGTAAATATTTGCATAATGTAAAGTGTGGTATGCCAAGGTTTACAGAATGTATTATAGCTCTTATTCTATTGCCAACAGTCCCCCAGCATCTGTTCCATGTGCTCGTTCCCCTGGGATTTTGTACAGCCCCACCCACACTGGTTTTATGGGAAAGCCATAAAGAGTTTGTACATATGTCAGATGTGTAGGGCTCAGTTGCACTTTGTTTAGTGAATGGATGAAAAATGCATTGCATTTCTGTCTTTGTTTTGAAAAGTATTTCAAGGGGTGGTTGCAGCACCTGAAATACGAAGCTGAAATCTTCACCTCTGCAAAAAGCTGCCTTTGTGGGGTAGATTGCAGCTGCTGTTAACAAAATACCCTAAAGTCTCTTTTGAAGTGAGGAATATATGGATGTTAAGTTCTATTTTGTTTGGAAGTCAGGAAAAATAAACCTCAAATTAGAGATCTTGGTTACAAAGGGAGAAGAATGAGGAACAGCCAAACCCAAGCTGAAGTAGCACTATTGTTATTGTTGTGGTGTGGTTGTACTGAAGCATTTTCACAGTTAAGTGACATGAAGTTCCTTCCAGTGGAAATAGGTTTTATCTCAGTCAAAGTGGAGTTTCAAAACATGCTGAGGGGAGGAAGTGCAGCAGCTGCAAGGGCTCCTGAATATGTTTTGGCAGTCAGGCACTGTCTGGAGAGCCAGGAAAGCCTTGTGGAATTCAGTATTATTTTGGATTCTTCCCTGTTTGCCTGATCTCAGGAAGGGAAGTCATTGTAGAAAAACTTCCTCTGATGGCTGACCTTAGCAAGAGCACTCGATAAAAGAAAGCAAATGGAAATTGTTGCAAGTTCCCTGCCTTTTCTAACTAGAAATAACAAAGCCTAGCAGATAACTGAGCATCTGCAAGTTGTGGATTTCATTATCAGTGTCCAGGCATTTCTCTGCAGCATCTTGACTCCCTGCAACATCATCCCAAGTTGCTTTTTAGTTTCAGGGTGACTTGGGGTTTCCTCTGAATGTATCTGCATCTCTCCAGTTTGCAATATGCTATTAAAATACAGTATTTGTCAGACCATTGCATCCTAATACCTGTAGTAGGTCAGATTCCTTGTACACAGTGTTTACAGAAGGCCAGTTTTATGCAAGTTGTTACTCAAAGGGAAATTTGTGCTATTTCCAGTCCCAGACTGATGGTTCCGTTTGAAATCTGCACATTTCATGCAGAAACTTTGTTTAGACTGGTGACAACTAAATGTGTAATTGCATTTATGACATGAATAAGAACCTCCTGTGTTGTTTGAAATTATCATTAGCTACACTTTGCAACTTAGATTTCCATTGCAGAACAAGCAAAGTGTTGTCTCCAATTTATTTGTTTTTTGGGGGATGAGTGTTAACTGGAAGCAGAGAAAATAATGGCAGAAAAAGGCAGAGCAAACCAGAACTGAAATGGCACACCCAGTTCTTTCTTTGGGTTTCCCTGACAAATGAGTTTCTGGAGTAATTCTGCCAGAATTTTGTTGTGCATAAAACTCAAGAAATCTCAGCAGGTTCTGATTTTCTTCTTCACGTGTCTCTGTTTTCTCCTGTACTTTTCCAAGTGGGAGAACAGGCACTTCCCATGGAACCACAGGATGGGATGGGTGGAAGGGACCCCAGAGCTCCTGTCATTCCACCCCTTCCTTCCACTAGCCCAGGTTGCTCAGAGCTCCATCCACACTGGCCTTGAAGACTTAAGCACATAATATTAATTTGTCACGTTTACATTTTAAGTACATAAATCCTATCCATTTTAATTTGTCCTTAATTATTAATTGTGCAGTCTTCAAACCATGAAAGGGTCTCGTCTTTGTGTTTTAATTGACATTTAATTATGTGGCCATAAAGCAACTGGTCGTGAACCAGAGCCAAACCTGTCATTTACAGTAAGCTCCATGTTTTAGTAAGTAGGTAAATTTGCATTAAAATGCAAAACCAGCAGCAGTATTATATTTGCATGTGAAAGACCCAGGATTCATAGCTCCCTGAAAGGTGAAGGCAGCTAGCTGGCAGTACAGCTGTGAACTCTGTACACAGGTTCTTTTTGCTTGGGCTGGCCTTTAATACAAAAACATCACAGGTAATTCTGTCTCCCAAGACTGGAAAGCTCATTTTTGACAGTAAATGATCAGCACGAGTTGGTGAAGTGTTCCTGGAGGATATCTGTCAGAATTTGTAGCAGTGTAACAGATTAATGTCAGCAGAGTGAGTGGAAGTGGTAAAGAAAGTGCCTTGGCTGGTTCCAACACCATTGTGCAGAGAAGGAGAAAAGGGAACTGCTCCCTCTCAGGAGTGGGAGTTTGCAGCAGATTTTTAAAAGCAGCTACTGTCTACCAAATCAGTGTTTATTTCTTCATATCAACATGTTAACACTAATTTTGTTTCTAGATTTTATCCAGGAAATCTTTGGGTTTGTATCTAGAAAGTTTTGTATCTGGAGAGTACTGAAGGAGTGCAGAGCACCAAAGCTCTTCCTCAGTGATTCCCCACCTGCTCCTGCAAAGGTGTTTTCCCAGAGGAGGAACACAAAAGTGTTCAACCATGCACCTCCAAGTCTAGGTAGGGTGTGGGGTCAGTTGAATTAAAAACAGCAAAAAAAAATTACTAAATCTGGTGTGGTTTTGATAAATGCAAAAAAAAAAAAGTTCCTATGCTTTTCTTGATAGGCACAAAACTCCATATGCAAAACCATAAATTGATGTTTATTATTGTCCCACTGACAGTTTACTACATTTTCTTGTCAACACACTACCATTGGAGCAATAAAAAGGTCAAGCTATTAACATTCACTATCAATTATTTATCACTTTAGTAAGCAATGTTATGTGATTCTTCTGCCATTCTTTTGTTTTCTGCTTTTGGTGTTCTTACAGTGTTGTAACATACTTGTATTGCTTCTGAAAAGTGGTTTTGTTTAAGCTGTATGAAACTGTGTTCTTAACACTTTTATTCTGTTTACAAGTGAACAGCCACTTTTTTAACAGGACCTCACATCTGGAGAGTTTTCTCTCTATTTTTTATTTTAAATGAAAATAAAATTCTAACTGAGCTTGCTTTCTACAATTTACTGCACTGGCTTGTGCCATTGAAAGAAGCTGGAAGTCAGACATGCTTCATCACTTTGAGACATTTTTCTTTAATTAAATTTAAAGATGAAAACCTTGAATAGTGCAATGTGTTTATGGAAAAAACAAACCAAACCAATGGAAATTTTCTGTGTCTTTCCCTGCAGAGGTGTTTTAGTGGGATGGCAGCAGTGGGGGTGTGTGTTTAAATGAGACACACCTGATACAGCCAGGTCAGGGCTTTGGCTCATTCAAACAACAAGACTTGGAAAGCTTAGGAAGGATTTCCAAAGATGAAAACTGCAGAATGATTATCATATCTGATTTTCCTGGTGAGCCACCTTCCTGCCAGGACTGTGGTAGAGTGCCCATCCCTGGAAGTGTTGGAAAAGGTGTGGATGTGGCCCTGGAGGACAAGGTTTAGTGGTGACCATGGTGGTGCTTGCACATGGTGATCTCCAAAGCCTTTGCCAACCTTAACGATTCCATTTGGTTGCTGGGCTCACAGACCCTCCCTCCTGAGGACTTCTGAAGGAATCTCTCCCTGCAGCATTCCTCCCCAAAAGCAGAGGTTTTCTCCCACCTCACAGGGAGCCAGCCTGAGCAGGGGCAGTGTGTGAGTGTAACAAATCCCTGCCTTGCTGAGGGGTTTGTGCCCAGCACAACACAGCCCTTTGTGTGCACAACCAGCCTGCCTTTGGAGCTGTGAAAGCAGGACTTAAAAACTAAAGCCTTTGGCTCATCCCTGAGGGAAAAGCAGGCATTCCTGAAAGGGGCACGTGCAGTGTTTTTGTTGGAAGTCGCTTTGGGCAAACCCAGGGCTGCTGGAGCATGGAGCTGATACTGAATGTTGGCTGAGAAAGGCAGGGAATGTTACTGGGATGTTCAGCCAAAACAGGGATGAGGGGCTGAGTCAGGAGTTAATCCCCTTGGGGGGTTTAGGAGATGGAATTGCCCAGACTTAGCAGCAAAGACCTGTGCTAAGGATATTTGGGGTTTGGGCCTGGCTCTGTTGGAAGGCAGTCTCAGACCTGTTGGTAGAGCAGCTTTGCTGTGCAGTCTGTGCCCAGGGTGTTTATAATGCTGTGTCTGTCATCACTTGAACTGTTCTAGCTGAGTTTATTTTTCTAGTGAAGCTTGGAGAGACTTAAACCCTTCCTTTTGTAGACCAAATTAAATGTTAGCCGCCTCTCAAAAGCAAAGTTCTGTTTCTGTTCATCCTGCTTGCATTTATTTGAATTAATTTTCCTTGAATAGGAGTGACCAGGAACAATGTTCCAGTTAGTGGCTCATGGCCAAGGCACCAGGCATTTATTTCAGTGTTGATAGTTCCCTCTCTAGAGTGAAAAGAATGTGATCCATTAAACTTAAAAGGGTCACATTTGTCTCCTTAGTGGCTGTATTGTATTTCTGATCCATAGCTGTTCTGTGATAAATCTGGGGCTATTTCTCTTCAGCCACTTGCAGTTTATACAAGTTCCCTGCAGACACTCATTATCAGTCCAAACTCAGCATCTGACACTTTGTACTGGTGAATCTCTCAATATTTCAATTACTGTGTCCTCCCAGTCCTCCCATTCTCCTTGTATTTGTGCTCCCAGTCTTCCTGCAGAAAGTGTTTGTCAGAGGCTGATTTAATCTGCAAAATTAACACAAATGAGTTTACTGAAAAGATTAGTTCCCAGATTGATGCCTGAATTTTGCTTATGATTTTCTAAATGCCCTTTTACTTACTTAGTCCCTGACCTGCTTTAAATATTTCTATTTTTTCTACATCTGACTGCATCAGTAATTTCCTTGTTGTGGTTTATCTGGGAGATCAAGTCTACCTGGACTTGGCTGATTTACATCTGTTTATTTTATAAACATGCAAACAGCAGATTTGGGTCTGGGCTAAACTGCTGAATTCTACATTTTCCCTAATTACTGAATGTGTTTAAATAATGATCCTTTCAATATATTCACATTTTATTTCACATTCTTTATGTAAATCTTACGATCCATAGTAGCCTTTCTTGAGCAGTAAATTAAAATTTCTGCAGGAAATAGGTTTGTGTATTTGTATTCAGTGATAACCAATATAACCTGAGATTTTGGCTTGAAAAGAAACACTTAACAACATTGCTGGTCCCATGGGATAGGTAATAAAATTGGAAAGAGGAATTACAGTAGCTCTCAGACTAATAAGAGTTTAAAATTAAAAAGCAAATATTAATCAAAAGGTGATGACTGATCTGTATTTACTGTAAATTATAAGGTGTGCAAGCCTGGAGGAGTAATTGAAAACTACTCCTGCTGCTGGTTCTCCAGACAGTTTGTACAGGGATCTCCTTGGACTTTTTTGACAGCGAAGTGCGTGAATGGAGCAACAAAAGTCAAAAGGAATTCTGGGTTTTGATGTAAATGGGAAGAGTGGAAAATGGAAAGCCACTGTTGAGTTTTGTTGGTGAGCAGCACTTTCCCACCTGTGCAGAATTAACCTGGATCCATGGCTATAACCAGGGAGCTCCTCAACTCCTGGTGGTTTTTGGATGTCCAATTCCTATTCAGTTCCTACGGTGAGTGTTCAAACAGCATTCCCAAGGTAGGATCCAGCAGGGCACATGGAGCAGGAATGGACCACAGCCACAGCAGAACCACAGGCTGGAGAGAGGGAACATTTTAATCCGGGATTTTTCTAGCACTGTTTAGTGCATGGAAAAGGTAACTTGCTTCAGGATTCTCTGTAGTTGTTGTGAGCATTAGTGCTGAAAACCAGCTTGCTCTTAAGTTTCCTTGTGGTCCTGATGGAGTTAAGAGCTCTGGAAGAGGAAGAGGGTGCTGCTCCAAACAGGAGCTCCCAGGTGGAGCTGCAGAAGGAGCCTCGGGCGCTGCATCTCCAGGCTATAAAGTTCAACATTCACCGAGGAGCGCTGCACAGCCACAGTGGGAGGTGCAAACCCCACCCAGACAGTCCCGAACGTGTCCCCAGCTGCTCGGGAGCACGGCAGCGCTGACAGCAGTGACACGGAGCGCCGTTCTGTGCTTCCCCGGCCTCCCCGGCAATCCTGCGGGGCTCCTCACGCCCTTCCCTCCGGCTCCGGCCGGGACGCGCCACAGCGCCCGTTCGGACTCTTCTCCGCACGCCGCGCTCCTTTCCGCGGCGAAACCGCAGCGCCTCAGCCTCGCGACACTCCTGGCGAGGGGCCGAAAGGTCGAAATTCCGCTTTTTTGGAGAATTCCGCTTTGTGGGAGAGCCGCGCTTTGCCGGAGAGCTCAGCGCTCCCC
>VWYI01034929.1:85312-137453 GCA_013399455.1 Anthoscopus minutus | reverse complement strand
GGCCCCGGCCGGCAGCGGGCCCGGCCCCGCCTCAGGGCCGCCCCCGGCTGCGGGGCCGTGCGGGACCGGGGGCGGCCCCGCGGGAGGGAGGGACCGGCATCTGGCCCTGGGCCCCCTCAGAGGGACCGGCCTCTGCCTCCGGGCCCCGGGCAGGGACCGGCGTCTGCCCCCGGCCTCCCCTCAGGAGCGCCTGAGCGGCTCTTTCTGGGCGGGTGGCGGTGCGTTATTGTCCTTTAGCAATAAAACTGATGCAGGGAGGTTAACGCGATGCTTTGTTAAGAGTTTCAGTTCGCTAATCACCCAAACCGTGTCAACCCCTGGGCTAACGGGACTGGGATGTGGCCAGCATAAACCACAGGACTTTATTGAAACGTCTTTGTCCTCTCCATACGCTTTCCACATGACTGCTTTTATGTTTCTTCTTCCCTGGCACGCTAAAATTCTATATAGAGACCTTCATAGGTGACTTCAGTTCCTATCTGATAGTTGTCTCTGTTCTCTGAGACTTAGGATATGTATTTTGAATTTGGTTTGGTGTGAGGCATCACCTCTGCAGATGGGTGGTGTTTCTTGGGTTGGGTTTATTTTTAGTTGTTCCATTTCTAGTTGAACTTTGTTGAAAAGAGAGCATTGGGGTTATAGTGCCTTTGCACCACAGGGTATTTCTGTACCTGTGATGCTTTTTGTGCTTGAATTTAGTTGTTTCTTTTTTTCTTTCACTTGAATAATTCCTTTGTTCTTACTGTTGTTTTTGCAGATGACACCACTGGTAAGCAAGAAGATGGACCAATTTCTGGGTAAGTCCTGAGGCTGTTTATTCATCATTACAATACATGGTGTAAAGATTGAGCTTTATTGAGCAGAGCATCGTGAGTGCTGTGGAGCAGTGCTGCTGCCAGGAACAGCAGCCTGTCCTTATCCCATGGGATCATTCCCAGCCACACTGCTGGGGGTGGCAGGCATTTATGGATGTGGAAGCTGAGCTGAATGAGTGGACCTGTTTGATTTAGAACTAACTTTTAGCCGTTTGTTGTTTTTTTTTTCCCCCTCTCAGCAATTAGTTGCAAACCAGATCTATTTTCCAGTTTAATTCCCTGGGAAAAAAACAATGCCCTGAGGATTGGCTTGGTGCTGGCCTGGCAGTGGTAGAACTGGCCTATGCCTTAGTCTGGGAAAGATAAAAACCTTGAGCTTGGGTTAAAATCTTGAGATGCTCAAACCAGCACATTCTGTGAGATCTCTCAAGTGGTGTGGGTAAGACTTGGAGATAAAACCAATGATCTTTTTGGCTTTCTGTGTGTGGAAGGGATTGTCTGGCCTGGCTTATATTTGCTCTGTTTGTAGCTGTGTGTTCTGCACTAGCAGAGCTTGGTCTCAGTACAGGATTACCTGTTTGCCATTTTAAATGTAACATTTTTCAGAAGGCTTGATTTTCACTTGGCTTGTGTGTGTTCAGCCCCTTCCAAAGTTCAGTTTAGTGTTTCTTGTCATTGTAGGTGCAGTGTCTGGAATGTTGAGGTTGTTACAGATACTGTCCTACTTCTGTGCTTAAGGAATATGAAAACTTGTTCAGATAAACAAGTGGTAAAAAACATGGTAAAATGTTACCTAAAAACATCAAATGTACTTTGTGAGGAGGAACAGCTTTTAGGCAGAAATTTACAGCTGCTTTACATAAATCTGCTGTTCCTTGTCACATTCATCTGAATGTAATTTTACTTTACAAGCAGGACTAAAAATCTGAATTTCCAGCAACTGCCTCCAATAACTGCAAAATGCAGGAAGGAGGAATATTTGTAGCCATGCTGGCTCTCTGGTTTTTTCCCTCTTTTTCATTTTTTTTCCCATATTTCATTGTTGCACGATAAGAATCTACCTAAATGAAGAGTTGTGGGGTGTTTTAAGAAAAATCACTCTTTGTTTGCTGTGCTGTCAGCACCTGCAGCTCCAGGGATGCACTGCTGGCTTGTCTGGAGTGTTTGTCCCCAGCCAGGAAGCAGAAATCTGCAAAGTTTGGGATGCAGCATCATTGGCATTCCTGAGCCTAAGGGATGTGGTAGATGCCAGCAGGAAGCTGTGCTGTCAGCAGTGCCCAGCATTATGTTGGCATTCTGGGCAAGTGCAACCTCTGCCATGTTTTTCTGTGCCCAGACAAGGCTGGGGACTTGTCAGATGGTTCATTCCTGGGAAGCAGAGAGGTTAGGGAAAGGCTCCTGGTTCCCAAGTGTCTCTCTGAACTCCAGTTCATACATTTTAATGCACACCCACAGATGCTTCATGTGACTTGAAGCTGAAGGTAACAATTGTCACTCTTCCTGAGCGCAGTCATCTCAGAGTTTTAAGGAGATTCCGGGGTGGAGGTCAATGCTGAGTTGCTTGGATTGGGCAAAAAGTTTTTGGGTCCATCAGAGAGATTTTCTCCAGTGGCGCATGCTTTGGTCCTCGTGCTGTGTCTGCAGCGTGGAAATACCTGGAGGCTGATGTTCCCTCTGACATCTTGGCTGCCTTTTATACCTGAAAGTGTGTTCAGGTGTCACTTCAGGAACTTGGCACCCCTGGGAGCTGTGCTTGGTCAGCCTTCAGCCCAGCCTTCAGCCCTCTTTTTGGTCTTGGCCTGATGAATTTCTTTGTACATGGGACTTCACCAAACAGGGCTTATGCTCAGGTTGTTTGTTCTTTGTTTTACACTCAGTAACTGTTGAGTTATTTTACCTTTCTTGTGTGGTGTTTCGTATCGCTCTGGGGTGGCTTTGGTGTGAGCAGTGTTTGGGTTCTGTGAGATGTTGCCTGTTCCTTTTTGAAGACAGTCCTGTGGATGTTTGTTGTCTGATGTGGAATTTTAAATTAATAGCAGCAACTCCACAAAGCACTGATGGAGAATTAGGTTTCCTTGGCCTGGGCTGTTCTGATTGTCTCTCTTCAAAGAACTCAGAATTATTTTGAAGTTCTACTAAGTTTTACCTGTGACATTAGAAACAAATGAGCTCTCTGTATTTCAGTTCTGTAACACTTGGCACACTCTTCTCTAGCATGTGTTCATCAGTTCCACTTTCTTGCTTGGCTAGTACAATAAACAGTGTTAACATTTGTACAAGCTCTTAAACTGCAGCTAAATACACACCTGACAATTGTTTCATCAGGAGTAATTTGTAATGAGTGAGAAGAATGGGTGCAAAATTATCTGACTTTTCCTTCTGGAATTTTAACTACTTACTATAAACTATTTGTAGAAACACTAAAGTCACTTTTTCCTTAATTTCTCTGGGACAGATGCCTTTGCTGCTGACTAAATGCATGTGCAGTTATTAGCATCCCTAAGGAGGAGGTGAAATTTTGCTGATTATGGTCTTACTCTTATCAGTTGTGATTGTGCCAAATCCAAGCTGAGCCAGCTGCCACTGAGCTGTTGAGTGCTGTCAGGTGCTCTCTGCATGTCTGAAACTGATCCTTCCCAGCAAAAGCAAAGCCAAGCCAGGAGCATGGATTTTTTTTTTGTCAGGTAGTTGAGAGCAAATGCCAGCAGAACAAACACACAAGAAGAATTAAGCATTGTGTGAAAGTCATCTGGGCAAAGACTTTAGAACTGGTTGTAGGTGACCCTCTAGGCTGGGCTTGTCCACTTTGTCTTCTGTGTCGTGGTCACTGTGTTCTCTCTGTCCCCTTCCCCAGACACACAGAATCTGCTCACCCTCTGCAGGACGCTCCCCAGGAGAGCCGGCCCGCCAACAGCGAGGACAGAGAGGTGGCCCAGCACGTAGGTGGCATTTCTGTGCTTCTGGGGACAAGCAGGGAGTGTGAGCATCCTGGAACTGCCTAACACTTTTGTTTGCAGTGTTGGGATATTCTGCCAGCCATTCCCAAAGCAGCTTCAGCAACTCCTTGTCTTGTCATCCTGCCTTGAGTGGTGGGGAAGGAGCCCTGGTGCAGGCTCTGCTCAGACCCTCTCAGGAGGCAGATCAGGGTGTCTGATGCTGCAGTCTGGTAGGAAAAGCAGAGCACAGTGTATTCCAGCTCAGTATTCAGTGTGACTTCTCAAGGACCTAATAAATGTGGGAAACACTGGGATAGAAAGCCCAAAGTGCTGGGAATCAGTTTTGGTTCAGGCTCAGACCTCTTAGAATGCAATCTGGTTGCTTGGTGCTGAAAGAGGAGGAGGGTTCCTTCTCCCTACCCTCCTCTCCTGGACTCTTTGGTGGGTTTCTTTCCTGCCACTGTTCTGCCACATCAAGAGGGTTCATGCAGGGTTCTGACAGACCCACGTGCTGTGGGAAAGGAGGGAAGGTGAGGGACACCTTCCTTGTGTAGGGTGAGGTGCTAGCTTCTCACAAAACTGCACTTGCTGGATAGCTGGAAAAGTTATTTTTCTATTCCTTTACTTTTGTGTCCAGCACTTGGGTTGCACTGGAGTCAAATCTGTAAAGTGAAATGACTTAGGGTCTGGTTGTGCTAAATCAGCCAAACCAAACTCCTCAGCAGCTCTCTACCACAGTTGTGGTGGGAGAATATTTGCCTTGAGGTTCTCGGGTGAAGCCTGCTGAATGTATTTTGGTGGTTTTCATCTGTGGTTGTGTACTCTGACCATGGCCCTTGTGAAGGGGATGTCAGAAAAGCCCCAACTCTCAAAAGGAGTGGGGCAGAGGAACTGAGGGACAGAGTGAAATTCTTAGAGCTGAGCTAAACCTTCCCCACATTCACAAATATTACCCCAAATTTCACGTAGGGCCAAATCCTTAAAGGATGTGGGAATTTCTCCGTGGGCAGCTGCCCATTGTTGTTGAAGGCTGTTCCAGAAGCTTCCTGAGATCTGGCTGTGCTGGAGAATTCTCACTTGTGTGTATTGATGAGCCCCTGTGTGACTGTGCTGTTGCAGGCCCTTCCCAGTGGTGAGGATGATGAGGATGACAGTGACAGTGACAGCGATGACGACGACGTGAAGGTCACAATCGGCAACATCAAGACGGGAGCGCCGTCCTACATGTGGGTACTGCTGGCTGTGGGGATCCCAGCATGTTGGGATGGAAAGGGCATGAGCTGAGAGCTGCTCTGGCTCCTGGGAGCAGTGGCCAGAACACCACAATGGGCTCAGGAGCTGCTGGGCAGCTCTGCCCTGCAATTGCTTGTTGGAGAATCCATCTGTAAAATGGGAATCATAATCCGTGGGGCTGCTGCTGGAAAATTAGCTTACTAATTCCTAAGCTCCCTGGGGCAGAATCAAAGGTGGGAAGTTCTGTTTAACTCATCTGTGAAAACTTCCAGAACTAAAGTCTGTATTGCTGAGAATTTGCATAAGCTGAGAATTTACTAATTTCCAGCTGTCTGATTTTCTGTGGCTCAGAAAAGGCGAGGCTGGATTTGAGAAACAGGAAATTACATTTTTTACAACTCTGCCTAATGTGCATTGAATAAAATTAATAAGACAGCACTTTTGATTGCTGCTAGCAGCCTTTCTCTTACACAAAACGACTTACCTGTGCTTTGCTGCATATTCTAATTTTTCCACTTTATGGATAATTTCCTTCTCTTGTTGTAGAGGTGGTTTCACTCTGATGGATGACTCTGAATAGCAAACCCAGGTGAACTAAAGCATCTCCTGAAGGGTGTCAGAGCTTGAATATATCTTGCATGAGAATCTGTAGCCAAGTAATTTGTTCAAATGCCAACGTAGTGATTCTTTTCCAATAGGGGAACTCCTATGAATCTAAACTTAAAAACGGGTAGAGGCTATGGAGCATCAGCTTCAGGTATTGCTGTTATTTTTATCCTTCACCTTTGCAGTGTTTCACCTACCTGGTACTGATAGCTGCAGCAGCTGCAAATTTTGCTCTGCTTAAAGGGATGTAGAACCAGTGTAAACCAGGAATAGGAAGTGCATTTCTTAAAAACCACTTTTCCCAGCACAGTCTTGAGCAAGCAGGATACAATGGAGTGATTTAATTACCCATCACTGAGCAAGGTGATTACAGTTCTGTTTAAACTAGGGAAAAAATGTATTGATTGACAGTTTTATAGTAAAACCCTGGAATATTTCTAAAATATATTGTTGCACTGGAGCTGAGCATTGCAGCCCCAGAGAAGGACTGGAACTCAGTGTCCTGAGCTGCTTGCAGTGAAGGATGCTAAAAGAAACAAACTCTGGCCTTGAGTATCAGCTGTGCTTATTTGGCTGCTGAAATTTCCCCTGCCATCCGGTTTAGTTTCTACTGTAAATAGAGTTTTGGATTCTGTCCTTCCACATATGTGAGACTGTCCTTTCATGGGCTTCATCTACTCCCTTCCACTAATTGCTTTATCCAAATGAATTATCTTCTGATTGAGAAAATAAGAACAAATTCCCCTTGTAGGTTCTGTACCTGACAAGTTTCTTGCAGACTCCTGTTAATCCACCAAAGGCTGATCCTGAAAAAGTCTCTTGTTATGAGAAAGGGTGTCTGTTTTGGGAGGGGAAAATAAATACTTTGCCTGGGGAGAAAAATAATTTCATTTTATTTTCATTTGGGGTAAATTTCACGTATGTCCTGATTTACTCTGTCTGTAGTACCAATCTGGGTTGAATTTACCTTTCTGCTGTTCAGCTGCAGGTGCTGCACACCCTGTTTGTTTATGGAGTGACTGGAGTCCTTTTTATTAAAAAGCTGATTGTGGTTACCTCCGTGCTCTAAAGCTGATGATTAATTCTCTGCCGTGCTTTGTTTTTGCTGGAATAATTTGCTGAGCAAATGAGTGGATTAAAGGCATTGCATTAAAAGTTGTAACAGTCCCTCTCTCCCCAAAGCCAAGTTGCAGCCCAAAGGTATTGACTTGGATGCCGCAGGGAATATAAATGGATTGCCTGTGATAGAAGTGGATTTGGATTCATTTGAAGACAAACCGTGGAGGAAACCAGGTGAGCCCTCACAGCTCCTTGTGGTAAATATTTTCTGCAGTTCTAGTTGTGTCTCTTTATTTTCACATGTAATTTCTGTCCATTTATTGTTGCCAGGGAACAGGGAAGCTGGAACATTGTGTGTTGCTCAGCCTCTGCTGCCTGGCTAGACAATCAATGGCATTTACTGATTGAACAAGCCATGCTCTACGTAAAATTGGGTTGCATTTATTCTAGTAATTGAACTTCCCCTAAAGGGAACAGCTGGTTTTTTTAAATGGTCTATTTTATTAATTCCTCACTTCCTGAGAACATTGCACTGATGCCAATCCAATAATGTTTGGCCTTAAAGGCATCTGAGTGGGGTCAGGATTTTGGTGTTGATATTTGTTTTCCTCTTCCTGTGCTGGAGCTTGTTCTGTGTCCCCAGGCCAAGCCCAGAGTTGTCCCTGTGGTCCCTCCTCATTTGGGTCCTGGGGCTGCCCACACTTATTGTGTGAGGGATATTTCTCCTCTTACAGCTGTAGGATGCTACAAATCAGCTGCTGTTTTACTTTTGATAGAAAAGTAATTGAGGGAACTAGACATCCAGATTTTTGCTGTGCAACTCATAAAACGTGCTCTGATGCAATCTCAGCTGAAACCAGAAGTCCACTTGCCTTTTCTCAGCCATCATTATTCTCCCCACCAGCCCCTGTATTTTATTTATCTTTCAGCAATATTGCTGTGCTGAGTAAGTAGAGCTTTCCTCAGGCTGCCTGTGGTGTGGTCTGGGTTTCTCCTGCCCACAGGAAGGGCACTGCAGTGCTGAAAGCTCCATGGGCATGTCCAGGTATCAAACCAGCACCAAAGCACCCTGCAGATAGTGCAGGCAGAATGGAACAAAAGCTTTTCTTCTGCAGGAATTTCTCCTTGAGTGCCAAGTGAGACAGAGGGAAATGGGAAGAAAAATGAGTTAGAAAGAATACATTGAAGTTGAAAGATAAAGCATGGACATGGCTGTGGCCATGCTGACATCCCTGGACCAAAATAGAGCCAGCTGGTGTTAAAACAGTGTTGGAATGCAATTGAGGGAAGATTTCTGCAGAGCTGTGTAGTCTGTAAGTTTATTTTAGATAGCAAGTAGCTCATTACTCAACAGCCTTTCAAGTTTATATCCTTTACAGTTAATTGTTCAGCAGCTTGGTATGCCTTTGAGTGAGGAGAGGAAGGAGAAATCCTGTGTGGAAGAACTGATAGAGGTCTGGAGTAGAGGCTGATAAAATCAACAAGTAAATGTGTTGCTGAGTCGCTGTGGATGCAGTTTGCATGTTTGGGTGGCCAGCCCAGGAGATAAACCTCACTGCTTAGACCTCACAGTTAAACCAAGCTCAGCTTGGGCAGAGTTTTGCTTTGCTCTTGGAGCAGCTCTTTGTTTTGGAGTTGGTCTGTGTGGGATTATCTTTGTATGGGGGATGTTTGAGGGACACCTCAGTGGGGCAGGAGGTTCTTTGTAGAGGTGGGAGGGGTGCTCCTGGAATTCCTGCAGCTGGGATTGCCCCTCTGCATCTCTGGTTTCTTGGCAAGCAGTGTGTGGTCACCTCTGTTATTCAGAGGTGCTGGTGCTGAATTAGCACATTGCACAGGAGACTGGCAGTGGGAGATAACACCCGGGGATGGCTAATTAGGGTTGTGGCTGAACTGTAATTACCTGTGTAGTCCAAGATGCTTCAATAAAAACCTTCCTCTTTAGCTGCCTCTCACAAAATGATGGAGCCCCAGAATCTCCTCTCAAAACAGCAAAGGCAGTGATGGTCAGGAGGGGAATGTGTGGGCTTAGTTCTGCCAGGAAGAAGGTTCTGTGGCTCCACCCCGTTTTTGTGGTGGGGGCTGGAACTGTCACTCCTGTGCTGTGCCCAGCACTCAGCTCATGTGGACAATTGGAAGAAACCAGCCTGAAAAAAATCTGTCTGGTGAATAAATGATTGTAGGGAGCTCCCAGTGGCCTGTGGAGGTGCTGTGCTGTGTGTCCCAGGGGTCCCACTGCTGTCCCTGTGTCCCAGTGGTCCCACTGGTGCTCAGGCCATGTCCCCAAGGTGCAGCCACTGTCTCCTCTGTGGCACCCACAGCTTTTCAACAGGGAAAGGCACAAGCTGGGCTCTCTGGAAAACTTCTGTTGCCGTAACACTTTATGTACACAGTTAAAGGACAGCTGGAGAATGGAAGTGTGCAGAACCTCTGTGTTAACTCCTGCTCCCTCTGCCAGGTGCTGATCTTTCTGATTACTTTAATTATGGATTCAATGAAGAAACATGGAAAGCTTATTGTGAAAAGCAGCGGCGGCTTCAGCTGGGGCTGGACCCTGCTCCTCCCATCAGCACTGAGAACAAGATCACGGTGGGTGATGTGGGACTCCTGCTCCTGGCTCCAAGAAAACTGGGATTGTGTTTGTAGTAACAGAGATGAGGGTGTAAGAGCAGGAGATATCTCAGTTCTGAACTATTCTGTATGCTTTCAGCAAGGAGAAATATACAGATGAATCCTTAAAGATTAAGTATCTGTTGAAAATATTTTCTCTGTGGAAGGAATAGTTCCATCAGGCAGGTTTGAACCACTTACAGCAGCAAGACTGCAGTGAATTTCCAGTGGACTTTAGGATTGTCTGCTTAGAAAACCCTCTGGATGAGAGAAGTACAGGGAGGGGAGCTGGGCCCCCAGGGTTGTTTTGCTCACAGCTGATGCTTGCTGCAGTGATGTGGCTGCTTTTTTTTGTGGCCATCAGAACTTCAGCCAGGTTGGCAGTACAGCAAGTATTGCTCATTCCAGTTTTGACTTAGTGACTCCATGGAAAATGATATGAGTTTAGTGAACTCATAACAGGACTTCTGATGGGAGACAGTGGACAGCAGGCTGGGCCTGGAATGGCCACTGGCTGACAGAAGTGGCTGTGCCTTGACTGAAGAACAGGTTGCTGTGATTGTTCCTTTATTTTTGCATCTCCGGCGCTCCACTCAGTTGAAAGAAAGGCACAACACTCATGTGTTATCTATGACCTTCCATAGGTTCAGCAGGGAAGAACAGGAAATGCTGAAAAAGAAGTGGAAAACAACATCATCAAAACAGAGTTCAAAACAGACTTCCTGGCTCTGGTGGGAGGACGAATGAAGGCTGGGCCTCCTCCCAACAGGTAAGAGAGGAGTTAGTTCCTCATGGGGGCACCTGGGAACCACCTGGGCCGTGTCTGAGTCTCCTCAAGCCTCAAAGAGAAGCTTTTAAGCTTGGCAGGAAGCTGCTGTGGTCACTCAAGCAGTGTCACCTCCAGCAGAGCAGCCTCTGCCTGCCCATTCCCCCCTCCTGGCGCAGGGAGGGATTCCTGGATCCCAGCTGATGGGACACATCTCTGGGAGTGGAAGGAGCCAGGCAAACACCTCAGCTTTGAGGGCTCACACTGCTGACATTGCTTGTGCTTGCTTGGCTTATTCCTACTCCCACGATGTTAATCTTTGCCTCCTCAAGTGGAAGTGGATTACGAGTTTGGCAGAGGATAAGAGGAGCTGTTGGTTCCTGAGCCTGTGTGCGACGCTGCTGGATGTGTGGTAAAACAACTGAGTCATTCTGAGGGGCAGCCTCTGCTGGGGAAACCACTTGGCCCTTAGGAGATCAATGGGGTTTTATCAAAAGCTTCAGAAGAACACACCAGGCAAGCCAGAGCTTTGGGCTCAGGGTGTTTCTGTTGCTTCATTTACAAAACAGCTTTTGCACACCTGCCTTGCAGAAAGCAGCCCTGCATCCCAACTTTACCCTTTGTCTGAGAACCAACTCTGTGCTTCAAGGATGAGCTATAAAGCTCTGCTCAGTCTGTTGGATTTGAGCATTTTGGGGGCATTTCTGTCCCGGTGTGTAATCCCTGTTTTTACACCTATTCATGGTAGTTCTTTGGATCACATTTCTGGGTGTTCAGAGAGCCCAAACTCACCCCTGCTCAGAGGGGAATTGTTCAGGAATGCAAACGGGCTTCTACTTAGCTTCTCGTCCCAGTTTGAGAGATGTTTCCCTGGTGGGAGAGAAAGCATGAAAGAAATCTGCTGACAGCAGGGAAAATTGCTCCTTCTGGTGCTTCTGAGCCTAAAAAGATGCCTGTGCTTTGTACCAGGAAGCTGGGTGGGACCATTGATGTGATCGGGGGCCAGGCAGGCACGATCCGCAGGGTGGAAGGGAGACGTCGCGATAAACACGCCACAGAGGAAAACCCCATTCAGGTAAAGCCTCTCTGCTGCCTTGACAAATTGCTGGTTTTATTGCACTTGTGGTGAGCCCTGGGCAAATGTCTGTGTTCCTGACCTCCCGTGTCCCAGTTCATCCCTGCAGAGCAGCAGTAATGCATTGACCCTGTTGAGGTGTGTGCGTGGATCATTCCCTTCTGCAGGCTCAGATAATTTCTGGGTTAAAAGCTTGGTCTTGCTTGGAGCCAGATTTGTCCTTTCAAGGCCAGGTTTCCCTTTGGAATGGTAAGGCCTGAGTTCTTTGATCATCAGCTCTCCCAGAGTATTCCTAGGAGTGTGTAGCTGCGAATCTCATGGATTATTCCCTTCCCTTTCACTGTGGGATTGGAGTCTTCAAATCTGCAGTGAAGTGTTTGTACCTGGGGCTGGTGTTTCTCTGTACCTTAAAGTAACATTTAGTCTCAAATCAGTTGGTGCAGCCCACACCTCAGACTGAGCCTGGATCACTAACTTGTGTTACTGGATCTTTCCCTTGTAAGAAACTAAAGCTTGGGTTTAAAGCTGGTCTCAGTTCTGGGCTTGCCCAGTGTGTGGCCATAACGTTCTGGTTGCTTCCTAGGCAGGAAGCTGCAGGGTCTGAGTACCATCTGCCAAACCCCCTTCCTTTAACTACCTTCCTCCTGCCAGCCCTGCTAACTTTGCCAGAAAAACCTAAACATGGACCCTTTCTCTTCCTAGCCCAAATTCCTTGGGTTTTTCTCTGTGGTTGTGTGGTCCATTTATTTTTTCAGTAGTCAGTTTTCCAGATTTTGCCAACAAGAAGAATTTACCTGAGAGACAGAACTTGCTGGGGAAGGGTTGTTTGTTGTTCCTCCCCCTCTCAAGCACTCTCTTCAGGTCACTGTGGTGCCTCTGCATTTTGCTCACTCTTGGGACATGGCCACAGTCCTGTTGTGGTGGTGCTGCCAGCACTGGGAGGAGCCTGCTGCAGGAGCAAAGGGATTAAAACACTCTCTTCTCATTCCTGTGCCCCCTAAGGTGCTGGGAGACCACGGCAGCAAGCCCCAGCCCCCCCAGCAGCCCCAGCAGCCCTCCCAGCCCCAGCAGCCTCCTCAGCAGCAGCCGTTCGCTCCACCAGCAGGGCCCCCGCCTCCCCCGCTGGCCGGGCCTCCTCCTCCACATTTCCTGCACCCTCCTCCTCCAGTGACTTCTGTTCCACCTCCCCTGCATCCTCCAGGTACGTGTTCACTCTGTGGAGCTGAGCTGGGATGTCCCAGGCTTGGAGCAGATCAAAGGTTTAATGGTTCAGTGCCATGGGATGGGGGAGCACTGGGCTCCTTACCCCTGGTTGGATTTGTTTAGTCTCCATCAGCCTATTCAGTATTTGCCCTGAATGCTTAAAAATGGCAGCTGGTCCTTGAAAGGGAACTTCTGGGCTTAGTTTCCCTGAGGGAACCTTCCCGTGCCACTGATCCATTTGCTTTATTGATAAATGACAAAAAGCAGGTTCCTGTTTCTCTGGAGGAAGCTGAGAACTGTTGCTTCTGGCTTAAATGCACCGGGTTGAATTGAGGGGGGCCAAGCTCAGCTTCTGCTGGTCCTGGAGCAGCAGCCAGGCTCTGGAGAAGGCACCAGGAGCACTTCATGCAGTGACTCCTGCCTGAGGAGGATTTGCTGCAGCACTCACAGGGTCTTCTCCCCAGTAACTTTTCCATGGCAGCTTTTCCTACTGCCTTAAATTGAAATGCTTGGCAAAGTCTAAATGGACACACTGGAGAGGAACCTGCAGCAGGTTCTCCTCTCCAGCTCCTTCAGTTGTTCTGAAGACCAAATCAATTGTTTGTGTGTTCACACTCAGAAAAGGAGTTCTCCAGTATAAGAGAACAGCAAAATTTTAAATTATAAAGGCTAAGAGATCATCATTGGGGAAAATTATATCATTTATAGGCTAATTCCTACTTAGTAACACCAATTTTTCTGCTGTTCCGTTTGCTTCAGTATGTGAGATTTATTCAAAATTGTGCTTTGATGTTTAGCTTGAGGTACAGAGAGTCCATGAAGTACAGAGAGGCCACACTTCCCCTGTTGTCCTCACTTGTTTTCCCTGCTTATCTCCACAGGCCTGCCACCTCCAGGTCCAATTCCAGGTAGGTGTTATCTTGTTCTTAATAACAGCAGCAGTTTTGATCACACAGGTTCAGAACATTTGGACTAAGTAACATGAAATAGGATGGCACCAGTTTAGAGCAGAGTTAATTTGATCAATAAACTCCAACTGAGCATTGAACCTGAGCTGCTTATCTGTTACTCTGACATAAATCTGTATGTCAGACTCACTTGATTTTCATTTTATTCTGATTAGAATGTAGCATGTCTCATCCCAGGAACCACTTTACCTCCATAGGGCTGTTAGAATTAATTACTAATCCTTGATAAATCTTCCATTCAGTATTTATAAGCCAAAATAGAAGGTAGTTTTTGCTTTGTTTTACTTCCCATATCCCTACAAAACTAACAGAGTTTTAGGGTGTGAATTTGGGGAGGAGATCCTACCCTGAAGAAAAATTATTCCGTTTTAAACAGGGCCTTGTTGAGAGTAAAAAGATGCTTTAATGGTTTTTAACTGTGAACAGCACTTGTGAAGCTGCAGGATCTTGGTGCTGATCTACCCTTCTGTGTCTAGGGTTGTTCCCACCACCTCTGGCACCACCACCAGCTCTCCTCATCCCAACCTTGGATGGGTAAGACCACACCTGGGTAAGATCCCACCATGGGAGCTGCTCCTCTGGAGGGAGGAAGGGAGGAGAACAAAATCAGTGCTGGGGATGCATGGTCTGGTCTTGGGTTGGGGTAGGAGGTGAGAGCAGAGTCTGTCAGGAGTCCTCTGTGCATTCACCTGGATCTGTCATAGGCACAGGAAGGAGGCAGTAAAATCTAGGTAAAGCCTACAGTAGCTGATAGCATGATTTGTTACTGCAGATGTTTTCCCTGAAAGTGCTCCAGGCATTTTGAGCAGTGGTGCTTTCCCAGGGTGAGCAGTGGGATTCTGGCAGGTTTGGAAGCTGTGGCAAAACCCGTGAGCATTTCTGGTACTGAGATTCCCATAAGAATGCCTCACAGGGAGAACAGGGTGAAGCTGCAGCACAGCCAGAGCTGTGGGGGTCCCTGATGTCAGTAACTCACCCCCTTTTCTCTCCCAAAGGCAGCCAGCCAGCTACAACAACAGGCAGCCACCTCCCTTCGGCTACAACTCCGCAGGTGAGCACCGGGCAGGCCACATCCAGCTGCTGCTCCCTCTCTTCCCTGGTTCTTGGCAGCCCAGGCTTTCCTGAGGCTGACACACATCGTGTCTGCTCCAGCTCCAGGGACTTGCTGTGTCCCAGAGCATCCCAGTCAGGAGCACACACTGGGTTTGCTGCCCTGAGTGATGCAGTTTTGTGGCCAAGTGCTGAGGCTCAGGTCGCTGTTCCCATGCAGATCGCAGCACAGAGCAGCTCCCCCAGAGCCTCAGCAGTGTGCACACACGTGCTCACCCTCACACTCTCTCCCTTTTCCCCACCCTCAGGGATTAGCACAACCATCCACAACTACTGAGCTTGGCATCTCCTCCCTGAGCTTTTGAATCCCTCCTCCCCTGCTTGACCCTCTCCCTTGCCTACAGGCGCCATCTCCTGTGCTTTTGTAACGGGAGAGGCAATGCCAGGACTTCAGCAGGTTCCCTTCCCTGCTGCAGCCCCAGTTCTCTCTCAGTCCTGCAGTGACCAGGAGTGGCTCCTCCTGGCTGTGCTGAGCAGTGGAAGCACAAGCAGCCCTGCAGGACAGGCTTGGAGGAGTGGCAGTGCCAGCCGTTCCCAAGGAGAGGAGGCTCCCCTGCTGCCAGATGTGGCCCTGCTTTGGGATACGACCTTGCTGGTCCAGCTGGCCACCTCTGCCTGGGAAATGCTGATGGCTTGGGGCTCTCCAGGTGTCATCTTCCACTGGGAGCTGGTGGCCCTGGCCCTCCCCAGGTGCCACCCTGGACCAGAAGGTAGCTGGTGGGAGGTGGGACCTTGGCCAGGTGACCAAGAGCCCAGGGTTGACAGGGGCTGTGCAGTGCTGCCTGTGGATGCCTGCTCTGTGTTTCCTCAGGGAGGAGGAGTTCCCTGTTCTTAGCAAAGTGCTGGAAGTGAAGGCGAGGACAGCAGGGAGCTGGGCCATTGTCACCTTGGATCCAGCTCTGCTGCCAGAGGGGATCTTTGGAAAGGGAGGGACAGAGGGGATGCTGGGCACGCTCTGGATGACAGCATCTGGTTCTGCTCTCTTGGCTGCAGATTCAGGTTTCATCAGCTACCCCCCCATCTCCACGTCCCACACGCCCTGGGTGACCACGGTGGACAAGGGCACGAGCAGCTCCAGCAGCAGCCACTGGGAGTACTCGGGCTCCAGGCGGGAGAGGGAGCGCGAGCGGGAGCGGGACCGGGAGCGCGAGCGGGACCGCGACCGCACCCCGACCACCAGTGAATACAACAAGTGAGTGCTGCTCCCTGCTGCTCCCTGGGGCACGAGTGTCTGCCCAAGGGCTGGCTTGTGCAGGATTCCAGCTGCTTCTCTGGAATGTCTGGGGAAGAGCTCCTTTGGATCAATAAGTGCAGCACACACCAGGGGCTGTGTCACTGATTTCCTGTCTCTGGGTCTGGGGTTTTTTGTTTAAATCCAGAAGAACCAGTTCCTCTTGCTCTCCCACTAGGCCAGTCAATGAAATAGCCCCTCTGTGTTTACTCAGTGTTTCACAGCTCTGTGTGAAGCACTGGCTGCAGGAGCTGCTGCTTCTTGTCTTCTAAATGTCACTGTCAGATCAAAGGACAAACAGGCTGCTCTGCTCCTCTCCTGTGGGGCTGGGAGTGCCATTCCCTGGGAGCCAGCCAGGAAATGGGAGCAGGACTGGAGAGACCACCTTGGTGGGAGCTGCTGTGGCCTCAGCTGACAGCAGTGCTGGGAGCACTTGGGAAAGAACAGGAGGCTGGAGCCTCCCTGAGTTATCTGAGGTGGAGGCTGGGCTGCAGAGGCTTCCCAAACCCATCCCTTTGGTGTTCAGTCAGCGTCGGTGTTTTGCAGGCTCCAGGCTCAGAAATGCCAATAGTCATTCAAAACATGATCAGAATGTGCATTCCTGGCACAGGGTACTTCCTGCTGGGGAGCTTCCCAGCCCAGGGAGGGAGCAGACAGGGCACTGTGCTCCTAATAAATATTTTATTTTTCCTTTATAAGCTTTTGGGCACTGTGGATGGGAGGAGGGGAAAGAGAATAGAAGCCAAACTTGCTAAAATTGGAAGAGCTCAGACTCCTCCACTTCCTGGTCCATGCTGGAGCCAAGGCCTGGGATCAGCACTCCTGAGCACATTGCTGGCATTTCTGGGTAGCGTGGAGCTCCCTGGTGCAGGTCAGAGCAGGACAAGTGGCCGTGCAGTCCTTCAGAGCACTCCCAGCTGGTTGATCCCAGACATTTTCTTGTGCAGCCTTTTTCCAGGAGTGTCAGAACAATGCCTCTGATGTCCTTTCTCCCAAGTCTGAGTATTGTTCCCACAGAGGGACTCATTAACCCTTCAGATTTGACCAGGGAGTGTGGGATGTGTCTCAGTCTGGGGTACACCCTGCCCACTCCTGGGGATTGAATGAGGTGCTTTGGGCAGGTGGAGAGGTGCAGACAGAAAGCCATGCTCACATTTGGAGGTTTTGAGCTTGTGGGGAAGAAAGCATCCCCTTGCACAAAGGGATGAGCAGTTGTCTGGGGTGCCCTGGTTTAGGACAAATTCGGGAAGAAACCTAATGGGGGTCCCTCCAGGAAAAAAAACAGATTCAAGCTGCCCCTCCCCTCAACCTGGTTCGGGAAAAAGATTTCCTTGAAGGAACGTGGAAAAAACCTGTTTATTTAACAAGCAAAATATCCACAGGCATAAAAATGGAATAATACTAGACAGTGAAACCTCTGGCTGTTCAAAGAGATGGCAAATCCAGG
Organism: Anthoscopus minutus; assembly: GCA_013399455.1. Lineage (NCBI taxonomy): Eukaryota > Metazoa > Chordata > Aves > Passeriformes > Paridae > Anthoscopus > Anthoscopus minutus. The sequence continues at coordinate 120,394 of VWYI01034929.1, read as the reverse complement.
GAAGTCCTTGCTGCGAGGTGCAGCTCGGCTCACTCAGTCCCTTCTCAGTCTCTCTGGAGCCATAAAGTGCCCAGGCCCAGGCTCTGGTGGGCCACAGGCCTGAGCTCCTGAGTGTTGTGGGTTTTCAGTCCAGAGCAGGATTGAACAGACCCAAGAAAAAAAGGAAAACCACAGAGCAGGGAACTTCCCTGCCCCAGCTAGCTAAGAACTAACCACCAGCAAAGGAGAACTCTGTCCTGCTGTCTGTGCAGAGAGCTGTGGGGAGCGAGAGCTGTTTCTTCTTTCCCCCCTTTGCTCTCAGAAGCAGCCTCAAAGCTGCAGAAGGCTGTGTGACACAGGCAGAACACAGGGCTGGGGATACAAGCCCCATGAAGTCAGCCCAGCACACTGGGGTGTCTGTGCTGAGGGAAGCCCAGCAGCGGCGAGGAGCAGCCCCGAGAGCGGCGCGTCCGCGTTCTGCTGCGGGCGTTTCAGCAGCACCCAGAGCCCCTGGGAGGTGCCAGGTGCTGCTGCTGAGTGCAATGCAGCCCTGGCCAGGGGCTCAGGACCTGTCCCTGTGCCCACGTGTCCTTGTCCCCGCAGTGACGACGAGCGTTACCGCTACTACAGCCGCGAGCGCAGCTACGACTTCGAGCGCGATTACCGGCGCAGCCGCGACCGCAGCCGCGAGCGCGAGGAGCGGCACCGCGAGCGCCGCCACCGCGACAAGGACGACAGCAGCAAACACAAATCCTCCCGCAGGTCAGTGAGGGCTGCGGGCTCGGTGTGCTCAGCCTGGCCCTGCCCTGCTCCCTCTGCCCGAGAGCCTCGGCTGGGAGGAACTCTCTGGGATATGGAGGCTTCAGGGTGGAGCTCCTGCTCGGTGGGTGAAGGGGGGATTGAGCTGGGCTCAGCCTCCCAGCAGAGCTCCCATCTTAACGAGCACACACACAGGAGCTGCAAGGCCATGACAGAAGCATCAGCTTTTGGTCCTGCTGCTCCTGTGCAGGGCGGAGCTCACAGAATCAGTTAGGTTGGAAAAGACCTGTCAGATCGAGTCCAGCCTGTGACCCAGACAGTGGCACCGAGTGCCACATGCAGCCTTTCCTGAGATACTCCAACACCTGCCTGGGCAGCCCATTCCAATGCCCAGCCACCCTTTCTGTGAAGAACTTCCTTCTGCCTGCACTCAGAAATTGCTTCTGGAGCAGGAGGAGCTGAGCTCTTGCCCCACTGAGGGAGGTGGTGGTCTGCACAAAGCTGAAACTTCTGGGGCAGAGCGGCATGTCCTGAAATCACAGCTTTTCTGCAGAAAGTGGATTTGCAGCAGATCATCTTCCTGGAAGAGCAGGAGGCAAAGCAGCAGCTCTGCTCTCTGGGCTGAGGCAGGTTCTGTGCTCAGATCCTGTGTCACTTCACATCCCATTAATGACTTGCTCCTCTTGCTCTTTTTTCCTGATGCTTCAACTCCCTTCTTTTAGGTGAAATTGCTGTCAGCTCTGTAGGTAGTGACCCTTATTTTGAAACTGGTATCAGGAAAAACTCCTATGTAGTGACTGGAGGAAAAAAGCTGGTTTTATCCTTAAGGAGATGAGTAAGTTTTCAAGGAAGGACTGCTTGCTGAAGGGTTGGAAGCAAAATGATAGGAAGAAAGCCCATAATAAAAACTGAATACAGGACAACTGGAAGCTGAGCTGGTATCAGACAAACAAGTCATTGGCTTTAGGGTAATTTCTCAGCTTCCTCTACTCAGAATTGAAACCATGGAGTAGATACCTCGCTGAAGGAGTCCTGGCCTATGGTCCTCTCCAACCCAAACCATTCTGGGATTCCCTGCTTGAGGCACACTGAGGTTTGAGCCTGTTTGAGGCATCTGTAGATGAAAGGGTTTCATTTCCAGCTTCCTGAACTGAGCAGTCTGCAGGAAATCACTGACGCTGGTTTCACTATTAAAGGACAGTGGCATTGTCCCAGCATAAACCACTGACACACCGGCCACGAGGTGGCTGAAGGTGTTTTGTGGAGAGGCCTTTCATTTTTCCCTATTTTTTTTTTGCCTTTAATGACTGTGAAACCATTTATTAAACCAGTCAGAAAATTACTTGAAGCCAGGAGCTTTTCAGCCAGGTTCAGCCAGTTTTGTGTCTGCTGCTGAACTTGAATTCCAGCTGTGCTAAGAATGGGTCTCTACACCTGTGCCTGCACAGTCACAGTTTATCCTGGGATAAGTTTATCTGCTTGTTCCTGTGCTCTGAACTCTGCCACCTTCACACCACAGTCAGCTCCCAAGAGCTCCCTTGGTTTGAACCTGTGAGAGAAGCAGCAGAAAAATCTCCTCCCAGGAGGGGCCAAACCAGAGCTCCCCCTTTTCCTGGTGGGAGCAGAGCTGCTCCTGGGGCTGTGTTGGCTGCATGGAGCAGCTGGCAGGGCACAGGCTCAGGGCATGCATGGCCTGCTCAGGCCTCTTGTGCCTGGGATTGCTCCCACATCACAGAAATCCTGGGTTATCCCCCGTTATCCACCCACATCTGGAGCACCAGCTGAGATAAAGGAGTTGGAAAGCACGAAGGCTCTGAGGAGCCAGGTCAGGTGTGAGTCAGCAGAACTGGAAATGGGATCTGCCTCCCATGGGGAAACCACATTTCTCTCACTCCACTGCTCCCTTTGCTGCCTCTAGTGCAGGGGTTTCCCCAGGATGTTCAGAGTGAAAGTTGCAGGCACGGGCTCCTCCTGCTCTGAGCCTCGGCGCTGTCACAGCTGGTGGAGCTCGCACGGGAGTGCAGGGACACCGAGGTGTTCTGCCACCAGTGGCTGTGCAGTGTGGCAGTGGCAGGGTGTGACAGTGACAGTGTGTGACAATGTGGCACTGACAGTGTGACAGTGACAGTGTGACAGTGGCAGTGTGTGACAATGTGGCACTGACAGTGTGACAGTGGCAGTGTGTGACAGTGTGGCACTGACAGTGTGACACTGACAGTGTGACAGTGACAGTGTGTGACAATGTGGCACTGACAGTGTGACACTGACAGTGTGACAGTGGCACTGTGTGACTGACAGTGTGTGACAGTGACAGTGACACTGAGTGTATGACACTGACAGTGTGGCTGTGACAGTGTGTGACAGTGACAGTGTGACACTGACAGTGTGTGACAGTGGCAGTGACAGTGTGGCAGTGTGTGACAGTGTGACAGTGACAGTGTGACACTGTGTGACACTGACAGTGTGGCAGTGACAGTGTGACACTGAGTGTGTGACACTGACAGTGTGACAATGTGACACTGAGTGTGTGACACTGACAGTGTGACAGTGTGACACTGAGTGTGTGACACTGACAATGTGACTGTGGCTTTGCTGATGAATCTCAGAAATCCCCTCCGTGCCCTCGGTGCTGCTGAGGTGGCTCCCATGGGTGGGATCAAGGCCCTGTGTCCCTGCTGTGTCCCTGCTGTGTCCCTGCTGTGTCCCTGCTGTGTCCCTGCTGTGTCCCTGCTGTGTCCCTGCTGTGTCTGGTGTCACTTTGTCCCCTCTGCTCCCCCAGGAAGCAGCACGAGAGCGAGGAGGGGGAGAGCCACCGGCGCCACAAGCACAAAAAGAACAAGCGGAGCAAGGAGGAGAAGGAGGCCAGCGAGGACGGTGCCCAGGAGGGCGAGGAGCAGGACACCAAGGAGTGAGGCAGGCCCCTGCAGCCCTCGGCAGGAGCTCTCCTGTGGAACCAGCATGGCATTGGTGATGTTTTGGTTGGGGGGTGATTTTTTTTATTGTTATTTTTTACTTTTTTCCAAGGGAAGAGGCTGCCTGGGCGAGCCACGGCACAGCCAGCAGTGCTTCGGGAGCTGAGGCTGCACAGGCCCTTAAACTTTTTTTTGGTTTGTTTTTGATACAAGACAATACAGCAGTACTAGTTACAAAGCACTGAGCTACTCATCCACATCCCTAGGGAGAACTTTGGTGTATCAGATCCTATGGTTTCTGATGGAAGATGGCTTCAGCTGAAACTAATGCAATTAGGTTGTAGTTCTTGGTTCTTCTTGTCATCATCATTCCTTTTTGAGAACTAGGACAGTAAGTGCAACTTGAAATTTATTGTCCAAAGAACAGCGTGACTTAGATCCCGGCAGCCAGCTTAGAGTCTGGTGGCCAGTAGTGAAAAGTCTCATCCCTGAATAAATTTCTTATTAGCTACAAAAACAGCTTCTGATCGCTCCGTGGCCAGCTGGGCGTGCCAGGAGGAGCTGCAGGATCTGCTCCAGGTGGGCACAGGGACCTGCCTGGATGTGACAGCTTCCAGAAGCTGCTGAGGGCGCTCACACAGCGTGTGCAGAGACTCCAAAAATGGCTTTTTTTTACCCATTGCAAAGGCAGTTCTGTCATGTTACACCTCTACGTGGGGAATCAATGAAGATCCATAGCAAGAGCATGAATTTCTCTTTAATTTCTTTTGACTTAACTATTTGATTTCCTTTTTTTACTAAGAGTTGACTGAATAACCTAGAGTGCAGTAGAGAACACCAAGTCCCAGTTAGCAGTTTGCCCTCGTGGGGTTGGCATTTCTATTTGGGTATCACTACACTCCTGTCCAATGCATTCCTTTCCCTTGGATCCCAAAATAAATTTAGTCAAATTCCAAAGTTTCATTGGACTTAGTATCGGTTGGGGAAGGGGCAACAGAGATTCTTCTGGGTGGGAAGAGCAGGGGAAACAATTTTGAGGGGTTTTGGTCTGTCTGGTCCTTAGGATCTGCCCTTCTGTTCATGTGAGTCCACAAATGTCTCATTTCCCTTTGACTTGTTATTTAACACCATCTGAAATACTTGTCCTAAAATAATATGGTTCTGAAATGTTCTGTATTTTTTGGCATTGTAATCTTGGATGTCTTGAGTGTTCTGGGAGGTGTCCAGCCTGAGTCAGGAGAGCCCTTTGGTTTGGGTTCAACATTGTGGCAGTGCAGTGCTGGGTTTGTAACTGCACAGCTCAGGGCAGGAGGAGAATTGGGATTTCTGCTGGCTTTTGGTTTTCATGGAGTTCTTTTAATGTGTGGGAGATGTGTGTGCACTGAGCCAGGGTTAGCTGGGATCAGGATGTTCCTGCCTCTGCTGGAGCCCAGATTTAGGGATCTCACTCCCTGCTCCCTGGGCAGCTCTGCAAGCTGCAGCAATCCCAGCTCCTGGCACTGCCTGTGCAAGGAGCAGGGGAATCCTCCTGGCAGCTCCTGCTCAGGGCAGGGCTTCAGCTGGGAGTGCCCAGAAGCTTTCAGGAGAATGGGCTGAAGTTGCTGCTCCCCAGGAGGAATCCAAACAAGAGTGGTGAGGAGGATTGAGAAGTGCTTGGGCTGAGCTCCCTGGCAGAGGTGCCAGCCTCCCTCAGAGCCTGCATTTGCTGCTGCTGCTGAGCCCTGCTGGCTTCTGCCAGCACAGCCCCTCTGGCCTTGCTGGGCACCAGTGCCAGGGGGCCCAGGCAGAGCCCCCAGCCCCCCTGAGCCTGGTCCTGCCTGCATCAGGGACGGTGCTGCTGCCCCATGAGCAGGGCCTGGCCCCAGCCAAGGACATTTCTCACACTCTGCATGCCCAGGTGTCCCTGGTGCCTCTGCAGGGCTGCCCAAGGCTGTTCCACACCCACTCCCTGAGCCCCTGCACAGTGACACAGTTATGGTGATCACACCCTGGTGTGGGGATAGGGAATCCAGCATGGATTCACCCCAGGCTGCACCTCCTGTGTTCTCTGAACGAGCTGGACCCAAGTGACAGAACAGCTGAGGTGGAGGGAGGGGACCTTCACTAATGGGAGCAGGCTTTTGGGGCCAGGAGCAGCTGTGAATTTAATGTAAATAGTTTTCAAATGGTTTCTTTTCATCAAGTGGAGGTAAATTGTTTGCCTTTTCTCTCAGGGAAATGTAAAGGTGGGGTGCTGGAAATAATTTGTACTTGCATCAGGAAGCTGCTGCAGGTTTGCTGGTGTTGGGATGTGGGGTTTACTTTTGTAAACAGTTCCAACAATTCCAAAATTCAACTGGTGCTGGATTTTTCCCAGCCACAGTGTATTTCAGGACAGTCCCAGCTCCTTTCCTGGGAGAAGCAAAGACAGCTTCACCATTTCCTCAGGCAGTCTTGCTGAGGTGACCTGTTCTGGGGGCATCAGCTGCTACATGGGAAAAAATTGTAAAGACCACACCTCTAATGCATATTTTTCAGCAATATTACAATAATTTATAAAGGCATCAAAACAAATTCAACATCTATTAACAAGCTGATTTGGGAAACAAAATTTAAATTATGAGGACATTTTGGTGAAGTTGAAGGCACCTTGAAAGGAGATGGAGTAAAAATGGTTCTGCAGCCTCCTCCTCCCTCCCCTGCCAGCCCAGCAGCTGCACAGCTCTTCCCTCCTGCCCTTTCCCCACGTTTGGGGCAGGCAGTGGGAATCACCCTCTGTGTCCACATCAATATTTACTGTTCCAGGCACAGATTCTGCACTTTGATTGGAAAGAGATAAAAAATTGCTTCACGTTTTTGTGTCCCAGCGAGGTCAATGATGCATTTTCCATTGTGGGTTATTTTGCTCTCAGCATTCAGCAGAACAACAGGAAAGCAGCTCTGGAGCCCAGGGAGCCCCAGCTGTGCTGTCAGTGCCCAGAGGTGCCCCCCAGCCCAGCCAAGGCTGCTGTCAGGATGGATCCTGGGTTCCTGCTGTGTCCTGGGCTCTGGGACAGGCCCTGTTGCCTGCAGCTCCCAGGTGCAGTCACTGTGTGGAAACAAAGCCCAGGAGAAGCTTCAGCTGGGGCTGGGCTCCTTCCTGCAGGGCTGCCACGAGGAATTCAACATTCATTCCAGGCAGCATTTGGACAGGGGACAGACTCCTTGGATTCTCACAAAGCTGGGCCTGCCAAAGGTGCAGCACAGGAGGGAAGATCTCAGTGCAACCTGGTTTGAGAAAAACCCATCATTTCTACTGCTCATTAAGCTGCTAAAAAAGGGAATTGCTTCAGGTGGAGTTTGCCAGTAGGAACTTTCACAGTGTCAGAGGTCAAACCACCCTGCCTGGGCTTCAGTTCTTTAGTTCTGAATCTGAACTGCACAGTGGGTTTGAACTGAAGCCAGGCTGGGCACAGGCTCCTTCTGGAGGTGACTCTTCCTGCAGCCAAGGATCCTTTGAGCTTCCCCTGATGCCATGAGTTGATATTTTGCTCCAGCTGCAAGAGGGACATGAACAGAACTGCAGGAGAAATCTCACCTGCCTGAGATCTCCTGCCCGTGCCTGAACTCTGCCCCTTATCACTGGGAACATAAAAATAAAACAGGCATCAGTCTGGGCCAGGGGTGTCTGATACCAGCCCATTCCCCTCACCTTCCTTCTGGGGAAAAATCTGCTTTCATCAATCCTAAAACCAGGGAAACTTGTGTGCAATAAGTGGATCTTGCCCTTGACCTTTGGTACATTCACATTTTGCAGTATCACGTTTCAATGAAACTCCTCTTGCTGATACCTTTGAGAGTGGTTCTTTAAGCTGGCCCTTAAATCCCTTTGCACTAACCCAGTGTAGCTGGCAGGATCCTAAACTGGGATTTGTGACAGGCCCCTCATACAGGGAACACAGCTCCAGCAGGCTGGCCCAGCAGCTCTGAGTTACTGTGGGGTTTTCATGTATTAACACATTCCTGGGCTTACTGACACCTAAAAATGAGGACTGGCAAATCCTGATGGACAGAAGTGCCTAAATTGAGTCCCCATCCTTACAGATTTCGTAGCTGCTTCTAAAAGCTTCTGTTTTAACCTGTTCCAATACTCAGTGGAAAGCAGAGCCCTAAAATCAAGGCAAGCCTCAGCAGCCTCCAGGGCAGGCTGTGGAGAAACACTGGGAAGAGCTTTGTGTGCACCACCAGGCCTAAGGAGCTTTAATGAGCCTGGGAAGCTCCAACAACTGCTGGATTAACCCTTGCTTTGAATTCAACATCCAGATTTGTTGGTAAAATGTTTTCCATAAAAAGGAATCAAGGAGTCTTCATGGCAGTGCACCAGGAGCAGGGGTGGAGCAGTCCCAGTTTCCCTGTCAGGTGTGGCCTGGGTGGTGCCCAGCTGCTGTTGGGTACCTGGAAGTGGTGGGGCTTTGCTGGGGCTGTCACACGAGGCTCCCTGGCCAGGACACCACGGTCAGGGTGACTTTGTTCCTCTGCTCCTTCAGCATTGGGATTAATTCTGAGTTGCTCATTCCTATTGCTGGCACTCCGTTCACTGCCACGATTTCATCTCCACACCTGCCCAAAGACAGATCCAGTCAGGACTGGGCTCATTATTAACCCTGCACCAAATCATCAGCTCCTCCTCGAAGGAACTTTTTTCCCTGCAGTCAGAGGGGAAGGGAGAAGGAGAACACTGCTGGTGCTTGTGTGACAGCAGTGAGGGGCAGGCAGCAGGGCAGGAGCTGTGCTGGGAGAACAGTGATGCCCCCAGCTCAGCCCTGCAGCTCCAGCACTCCCCACAGCCCCACTGCCACCAGCAGAGGCCTGAGTGGCACAAGCCAGCCCCTGCTGAGGGGTGCAGGGGCTGAGCCCCAGCCCTGGCCCAGCACTCCAGCAGGAGCCCGGGGCTCCCACCTGGGCTCTGGAGCAAAGCCCAGCTCCCTGCACCCAGCTGAGCTCATCCCCTCGGTGTCTGGGGCAGCCCCTCCTGCCCAGGAGCCAGCTCAGCTCCCCAGAGATGCCTGTGGGGTCCTGCAGCCCCACCCTGCTCCTCTCTGGGACCTCTCACCACCAACCGCTTCAGCAAAGCTCCAGTTAAGCTTCCTGCACAGGAGTGCTTGTGTTGCTTGTGCTGGGATACTTCTCCTAATCCAAGAGGTTTTATAGAACCTCCAAGATTCATCTCAAACATCCCTTTTTACCTAATTACTCAATTAAACCCTTCACAGTTAGGTTTTAAAGGGCTGTAAATTCTTTCTTGTTGCACCTTTATGGAGAAACCAAAGAGCTGCTTAACGCAGGGCTCAGGTTGTTACAAGTTTGGCAACAGTATTAACTCTGGAAGGAGAACCAGGCCCAGCTGAGCTCCTTCCCAGGCTCAAGGAGTCTGGGAAACCCCCCCAGCCCTGGTGGTGGTGATGATTCCCCTCACACCTACTTGAGTTTCCTGTCCCGGAATGCGGGAGTCCCGGGCACGATGGTTTTGATGAAGAAGGGTTGGTTTCCTTTGCTTTCCTCAAAGCCTCCCACGATGCTGAAGCCCCAACTTTCCAGGTTTCCTTTACTAAGGACAATATCTTGACAGAAGTGAAGGTAGCTGTGTCAAAAACAGAGAAGTTAGGAGGAAAATTGCCTGACCAGGAATTGATGTTTTCCCTCATGGAAAGCACAGCTATGAACAGCCTCATTTTCCTGTTTTTTAGGACTTGAGACACCCCTTTGCAAGGCATGCTCGAGGGTTAATTCTCAAATGGGATGATGCCAATCCTTTAGAAATCTTTCCTCAGTGTTAGTTTAAGAGCTAAGAGGGACTCACCCGGCTCTAAAGGGGTTTGGGACCTGCAAGACTCCTGAATAACTTCGTGAATTCTGCTAATAAACACCCAGTGGCAAACCCAAATTAACGGCGAGCCACGCCCATGCAATTAATGAGAGAAGAGGGTTTTTTATCCCCTCGTGCACGGCATTGGGGCGAGGAAGGTTTTCAGCATCACTGGCAGCAAATGTGAGGTGCAGCAGCTGCCAGACCCCAGCAGGGAAGGGCTTTCCTGCAGGATCCAGGATATCCCGTTCCCATCCTGGGCTCCTCGGCCAGCGAGCTCTGCTTGGCGAGGTGACACAGGAGGTGTGGCAGGAGCGTCCCCGTGCCCTGGCTCCAGCTCCGGTTACATCCTGGCACCCGGAGCTGTGAAACTGCTGCTCATCATCACCCCGCTGAGTTATTCCAGCAGCTAAACTTTTCCTAATAAACGTTTTTGCCTCAAGGGCTTTGCCTGAGCAGCTTGCAGAGGAGTTTCAGATTTCAAAAGCCTTCCCAGTTAACTTCTCACCAGGAGAAAGATCCAATTATCTACTTTCAAACTGTAATTTACTTTTGTAGGAGTTTTTCACAAATAAACTCCAGAAGACCCAGCTCGAGCTTACTGATTCCTCCATGGTTTCCTTCCACAGGTACCACACAAGTGCAAAAACACAGCTCTGAGCCGTGGCTGTGGCAGCTTCTGCAAATAAACAGCCCCAAGAGCAACAGTGGCAAGAGCTACCTCAGCAGAGCACATAAATGAAAGCATCAGGCACATTCTCCAGCAGCTGGAAGGGGCTGTTTGCTAGGAATCAGTTTTCCATATTAAAAAGAGGCTCTAGGAAGAGAAACTTTCATTTACTACAATCAAAAATGACTGTGGGAAAAGAATTTGGGAGTTTAGGGAAGGTTGAGGTGCAGGTTTTATGGTGCCAAGCACGCTGCTGAGCTGGCAGTTCCTGGTCCCTGCTGGAGTTTGGAGCTGCAGCAGGGAGCTCCACATGGTTCTTGTGGGAAGAGTCAGGCTGGAGTCAGATAAGGGAAGAGGGCAGCAGGAAAAGCAGGCTGCTTTTCCTCCCCCAGGATTTCTCCACAAGCCACACACTGCCACATGTTTCCAAGAGACAAAGGTTTCAGACAGAAAAGATAAATCAATCTGTAAACTTTTGTTTCTGGCACCTTTGGGATCCGGGGTGTGTTGGGTTAGAATATCCACTCCAAACCAGCTTTTGAGATGGTTACTTTATACCATCAGTGGCTGGTGTGGATTTAACATAATGCTAGGAAGAGATCAAAGTTTCTGTTTGACAGAAACAGAAATCACAAGAATCGAGGCCTGAGTGCAGCTCTGTGGGCTCAAGTGTTGCAAGGATCAAAGACACTTCCCTAGCCTTGAGCACTCATTTCAGCTCACACCTTTCAACATCAGGTCTGGGATCAAACTAGAAAGAAACACATTCCTCTAAAAAGAAAGGGGCATTTCTGCTGGAGCAGAGGAATAACTGAGAGGGAAAAAAAGCTGAACAAACCCCAAATTGCACATGCAATTAGCTTTGAGCTTTCAGCCTGCAGGGCATTCCAGCACAGAGGCCAGGGCAGCCAGAAGGAGCAGATCCCAGGGGAACAGCTGGGGCTGGGTCCAGTCTGGGCACATTTCTGGGGGTTTTCTGTCAGTGTGGTGCACACAGGGTCTGTCAGGGCCACAGTGCACTGGACATTCCCCTGCAGCTCTGGGGGTTTGGTTCCGTGCCAAGGAAACCCAGTTTGGGTCAGGACCTCTCTGCAATGGGAGCCACAGCACAGCTGGGATCTCACTGGGATCACACTGGGATCTCCCTGCAGTTCCCCTCCCTGAGCCAGCCTGAAGTGCCAGAGGCACCCTGAGCATGCCCAGGTGACAAACACGGGCTCTGTGGGTGACCAGGTCCCACTGGGAGCAGATGGGAAGAGCAGTGAGGAAGCACAGGAATCACAGACAGCCCTTTTTAGTGCTGGAAACGAGAGGAAGATTCTGTCAGATCCCAAAGTGGAATAACCTTGCTGTGTGCCTCCTACCAGCCCTCACAGCCAGAGCTGCAGACACATTCCAAGGCCAGAATTCAGGCTGGAGGAAAAGGAAGAGGAGAAAAGGCACCTGGAATCACTTCTTGCTTCAGAGAGTCAAATGAAGGGGGAACATCAATACCAGCAGCAAAGGAATCTCCAGCAATGCATTAAATAGAGGTAATCCCAGGACACTCCTGAAATGAAGGCAGGAGATCCAGGAGCACAGAAGACTCCAGTCCCTGCAGCAGAGTGTGGGGAAGCTGCAAGTCACCTGAGAGCCAGAAAAATTGGGAAAGAAAGAAAAGAAACCCAGCCAGGCTTCTCCTTGCTGTAGTTCCCTGCAGCAGCAGCACGAGGAGCAAACACCAAGGCAGCAACTGAGGGCTTGTGCCCAGCTTTGGGCTCTCCTGGTGCAGCTCAGGGCCAGATCACACCAGACCTGCCTGGAGCAGCCAGGCCAATTCCTGGGGGAGCAGAGGGAGGTGCTGAGCACAGACCAAGTACAGGAGACACGAAAGCTGCCTCTCCATGGGCTGGTTTGTTGAGCATTTACAGGCTGCTAAGTAACACAACAGAGGCTTTGTGTGGTTCTTCTCTGGGTGTCTCAAGGAACAAGGCTGTACATGATCCAGGCTTCCACAGCAGGTCTGGCTTTTATGTTCCACCTGCAGATGCTCCTGCAGTCAGCTGGGACAACAGACTCTGCCTCTCACAGTGTTTTGATGTAACTGCTAAAGGGAGGGAGCCAGAGGTCCTGGAGAGGGAAATTCAAGCTTCTCTTGGAATTTACCAGCTTAAAACCTGAGATAAGCCTGTGCTGCAAAGCTTTGCAGCAGGAAAACTCAACTGCAGAATCATTTCTGCATCATGCTGAAGATGGCACAGTTACAATAGCCAAGAAGAGCTGATGTCTGTCCCTAAATGAGATGATGAGATTAGAAACTCCCAGACAGCCCAGGTGTCTCCTGGCTGGTGTTAGGGGCTGCAGGGAGATTTCAGTCAGTACTTTAGCAAGGGCTGTATCTAACATTGGCTGTTATTGGGAGCCTCAGGGCTTCCAAAGTGTGGTTACTGGCCAGCAGGAGTGTGGGAACGATGGGTCACTCCAGAAAAACAGTGGGAGTTCCATTATTCTATGATCTCATTGGCAAATGAGGCTTTCCACTGCCTTTCAGCTAAATGGGAATGCCAGAAATGCTTCCAAGTTCATCAACAAAGTAATTAATTTCTAGTGTTTGGGTGATAGTCAACCCTGTAATTAGCAGCTCTCCATCCAGTCCCTGACAAACATACCTGGGCAATCCAAGCCACGTGATCCAGAGGGGAGACCAGCTGAATCCCTGCTCCCTGATGTCCAGGGATGGCTCTGGGGAGTTCAGGGAGAGGATTTCCAAGGCTTTCAGTGTGACTGAGTGGGAAGCTGCATTGGATTTCAGTGCTGACACAGCCTCATAGTAGTTCAGATGAGTCAAATCGATGCCATTTATGCTCAGAAGTACATCCCCTGTTGATGAAATAAAATGGGATTATTACAGACCTTTGGCTATGGAGCCCATTTCAGCCTCAAGGGGTCATGGGAACCCTGCTTCCAGCCTCTCTTTAGTCCAAGTTCAGTTTCCACTGATAATAGCCCACAGTTCCTAAAGGATAAAGGGTCTGGGAGCCTCCCTTACCTCTCTTGATTCTGCCATCTCTGAAGAGGCACCCAATGGGCTGCACACTTGTCACATAGATAGGGAGTTTGTTTTTGTTATCCCTTCCACCTCCAATTGTGATTCCCAAAGATTCCTTTGGCTCCTTTTTTATTGCAACTGTCTTCTCATGACTTACATATCCCTGAGGCAAATCCTACAAAGCAAGGACAGCACAAAATGCAGCTTCATTAATGCATTAAACAGGAGAAGCCCAGCTCTGGCAAACAACAACATTTGCTTCCTTCATCCAGAGCATCCCAGAAATGTTGCTGGAGGGCAAAATCAGTTTCCCATGTCCTTGCTGTGGGTGGGAATACAGAGCAGCATTTCTAAGGTGAACCATCAGTGATGGTCCCAAATCCATTTGCTGCAGGGATGCTCCCTCTGAGGAGGGGAATTTTGCACTGAGGCAAAAGCTGTGAGCTCATCTCAAGGCTGCTCCTGCCAAGCAATGAGGCTCTCCCTGGTGCAATGTTTAGGTTGCAGTGGAGGCACACATTGGAGCACAGGCTGTACAACAGGGTGTAAATGCTACTCAGGGATTTAAATGCAGGAGCCACACTCCAGCCACACAGGACAGCAACTCCCTTAGCTCCAGGGACACTGAACACACCACTCTGAGCAGCTGCAGCAGGTTTTCACTCAGCTACACACACAGATTTCCACTCAGTTCTACACACAGATTTCCTCTCTGGGTTCAGCACACTGGGGACTGTCCTCTTGCTCCTGCTGTTTGTTGTGTCCCACACCAAGGGGTGGCAGACCCACACAGCAGCACCATGAGGCCACCTGGGGATTCTTCTCCTGGACCATAAAAAGGCCTCTGGCTCCACACCAGCTCAACTGGGTGTCACTGCAACACCCTCAGTGTGTGGGGCTTGATGGATGTCAAGAAGCAAATCCCAAAAAATTTCATGGATGGCAAATTTCTTTCCAGACAACAAAGGATTAATCACCAGCTCTGTGTCAACACTGAAGAAATTTTGTCACCTTTTTCCCTTAAAATGCTGCTCCCCTATAGATGACAAAATGGTTCTTCAATACGAAAAGCCCCAAACCTGCCCAAGCAGAAATGGAGCTGCTGCTCAGCCTTCTGTGATAAAACACCACCACAGAACAACACAATGCATTCACTAAACCAGGAATAGGCAGCACCTGGGCTTCATTTCCCAGCCCCACCTTCTGGTAGCTGGATTTTCGTCTGTAGTGGTTCTGGTCTGGTCGCCTCCGGTGGTGCACTGGGCTCCCCCCATTGCTGCTGCTGCTGCTGCTGCTGTTGGAGGTGCTGCCATCCTCCACTGGCTCCCCCAGCTGCACCCCAGGCTGCCTCAGGATCACAAAGTTCACTCTGGATTCTGTGGTCTGCTCAGAGAAACAAGGAGTGGAAATTAAAAAGACAGAAAAATGGGTTAGAAATGAAGGACAGCCCTCATTGCCTTAGGGAGAGAGAAAGGCTGGCATCAGTTCCTACAGAGGTTCTCCAACATCCCCAATGTGATGCAAAAGTCTTTTGTGACAAGCCAGGGAATGTGATTGGAAAAAGAAAAAGGGAATTAGCAAACATGAGTCGGATGGAACAGGAGTAGAGGCAGGCTTCACTCGTGCCTCCCTCCCCCACAAATACCAGAGAAGAGAAGGTGGAACGGGATGATTAATTCCTGCACTTCAGTACAAACAACCAAAATAGCATCTTGGGTTGTGCTACAGAGTGAACAGAGCTGGAACCCTGCTGGTCCACACACAGCGACCATGACAAGCCCTGGATGCTTTTACTGCATGGGAAGTTGTTAAAGCTCTTTCCCTCCCAGCTTTGTTCATCTATTGTTCACCATCTCCCATCCATTTTTTTCCCCAGAGTACCTCTGGTTAAACACTTCAGCAGCTGCATTTCTGGCCTTGGCAGGGCTGCAGGGGAAGTGCTCCCATTGTTCCTGCTGCTCTCTTTGGGTTTGTTCCTTCAGATCACCTGACAGAACCTTACTGTGAAGGGCTCATTGGGGGAAGGCTCACGTGCTCACTCGGGGCGTTTCCTGCCCTGGATGACAGAAATGCAGCTGCTGCTCTCCCTCCTTGCCACAGGACCCTGCTTCCCTGGCACCAGAGTGAATTCCCTGGCCTTGGAAGAGGGACTCTTTAAGTTACACTTAACCAAGGATTTCAATCAGCCCTCAGAGAAACCGTTCATGTTTGGAAAACTGTCACAGTTTTACATAAATGTCACTTCCAAAGAGATTCAGCCCTTCAGCCTCATGAAGCCAGTTCTGAGGCTTTGGATCCAGTGGGTTCAAAAGAGCTTCTCACATGGGAGTTGTGTGTGCACATTGCAACAGGAATGCAGCAGCACCTGTGAGATGCAAACTGATTCTAAGAGGTCACAGAACAGAAGCATGACATGAAAAAGGACCTCAGTGCTGGAACTCTGCTCTTTCTCCCATGGCACTGCACTCCTCTGATAACTGTGAGGAGAACTGGCTCTCCCTCCTGCTGACCTCACTTCCTTTCTGAGATATAAACAGAATGGGATGAGGTGCATTGTGTCAGGATCTGTAGATAAAAACACAAACTGGAGGCACTCGTCTGGGGAGATAAAGAAATTTCAACTGATCTATGAGATATCTGCTGCACATGCAGCAATCCTTAATCCTTTAACTAGAATTATTCCTTGCCCACTCCTTCCACCAAAACATCTGGCATGCTGCAACAGGAGCACATTCCACAGGGAAAGACCACCCCTCTCCTACCCATTTAGTACCTTGGAATGTGTTTAGCCTGAGGTGCCCCACGTTGTTTTCCAGTCTCTCTTCACAAGTACAGGTAAAATGGGGAGAAAGGGCTTCAGATCAGTCCAGAGGGATCTGCTCTGTGCTGCCAGCCCATCCCATCTCCCAGCCAGCACCTGCAGCCTGACTGCTGGAAGCACAAGAGGCTGCCCTGATCCCTCCCTGTCTGCTGCACGAATCCACACTGTGCATCCCAACATTCCCGCTGCAAGGCTGAGAGGCTGCAAACACCACACAGGAGATGCAGTCTCCTCAGATGAACTCCTGTGCCATGAGCCACTGCTTCCCCTCAGACCTGTCAGGGATGACTCACCATGGATTCCCACTCTTGTTGTTTATCTTCCTTTGGAAGCAGTGCTTCCACACGTCCAGAGGGGAGTCATTTTCCAAGGGAGGGATTTGGGGGAATGCAGCTTACCCTGGTGTGTTCTGTTAGCCCTGGCTCAGAACAGGAGCCCTGCCATCAGCCACTCACAGCCATTTCCACACAGCCTCTCCACGTCTGAACTCACCTGGATTATCTGGGCAGCAGCCTCAGGAGTTCCTTGCCTCAAATCCTGGCCATTTATTGACAGGACTCTGTCATTCCGACTCAGCTTCCCGTTCTTGGCTGCCAAGCCTCCCTCTAAGAGATCCAGAATAAAAATCCCAGCCTCGTCAGTCTTCCTGATCAGTTTGATTCCCAGGGGTTCGGATCTGTCTCTCTTTACCAAGGTGACATGGATCACTTCCTGGTGTGTGGAGGTGGAATCCTGCTGGGCAGTCTTGTTGGAAAAGCCCTTCTCCTGCAGGACCATGAGGTGGAGAACAGGGCCTGGGTGGCGCAGGAAGGAGACAGCCTGGCAGTGAGTCACACTGCTGATGTTGACGCCATTCACCTACAAAGACAAACAAAGCACTCACTAATCAGAGCCCACGTTAATTAGGCACTGTCCACAGTGTGGGGCATGGCCAGGCTGGAGCAGGATGGAAAACTCCCTGTGCAATCTCTGATGCACAGTAGGGAGCAAAGTTTTCTAAACAAGAATGAAGAAAGCTGATGGAATTAGACTGTAATTGGTGAATAACTGAGGACAGGGACAAGACAGGACAACCCACACAAGGAACAAATCTAAAAATGTTCAGTCATTCCTTCCATGCCATGTAAATGTAGATCTGCTTTTCCTTAATTTCCAGCATTCAGTACAGGCTTGGAGAAGATCCAAATCTCCACTTTTGAGTGGTCCATAGTCTACAAGCTTCTAGAATCATCCATCTAATTAAGCTTTTACCAGGGTGACTGAGAAAGGCAACATTTTGCTTTGTCTGTTGTCACATAAGAGTCTGCAGTCTTTTAGGATGTTCTTAGGGCTCCTAAGTGCGGGGCCTGTCCTATTTGCTGAGACTGAGACATGGACAATCCAACTGGATAAAACAGGAGTCACTCCACTGGTCTCCCTGAGAAACCAACTCGGAGATCTCATCAGCCACCTGTGTGTGGGGGCTGCCAGCCCTTCCTGATGCCCAATCCCATGGGATAATGAGGATTTATGGCTTGGCAGGTGATGGGGCAGCCATGGCTGGAGGTGCTAACAGTTGTCACCTCGGTCACCCAGGGCCACCCAGCCCTGCTGGTGTGGGCAGTGCCCTGGCTGTGGGTTGGAGCTCTGCACTCACTCACTCACATTTTGGAGCTGATACTCACTGCCAGTCAGCAGCTCTCACCCTGGACCTGCCCATGGAGAATATGCACCTTAAGCAACACAGTGGAACAAGCAATTATGAGACTTCCTAACTAGAGCAGAGAAATGGGGCTGCTGTGTGAAATCTGTCAGGCAGGAATCTTTTACTTAATCCAAAACAGCCGAAATTTCAAAAAGCTGTCAAATATGCAAGAGAAATATGAGTCTGGCTGGAAGGAATGCCAGAAGCGTTCCTGAGCCCCAGCAGACACACAGTGCTGCTGACACCGTGCTCTAAAACCCTCAGTTTTCCCAGGCACTCTCCTCCCACAGTCCAGGGAAGCAATGGGGCTGCCAGGGGGGTTTCCCCACCTCAAGGATGTGGTCTCCAGGAGCAATTCTTCCATCAGCAGCAATCACAGAGTCCCGCAGCACCTCCTGAACAACGATGTTCCCTAGGGGGGTGTCCTTACCCCCAACTATCCTCATCCCCAGCTCTTCCTCCGGATCTTCCCGGTGGATTTCGATGGTGGTAGTTTCAGCCACAAGACTGGTTCTCTGAGGAAGGTCTGGTTGTGGAAATTGAAGAGAAAAAGTAACACATTAACAGAATTTTCTTTTTCACAGCACCCCAAGGTTCAAACCCCTTGCAGGTTGTGTTCAATGTAGCATCTGGAGGGAGAGAAGCTATCAGGAGGCCTAAGGTTACATAAAAAGCTTAAAACCTCTCTGTTTCTTTAGAGTTTCTCCAGAATTTTTCATTTTCTCCTAGCTTTTGGTGAATTCAAACTCTTTATTGTTGTTGCTTGGGGTTTATTAAAAGGCATTCAGTATGGTTTGGCTATATTTAGAGATTTATTTTTCTCCTGTGACAGCTGGCCTGCTAGAAGCATGCACATAACAAATTCCAGTTTCCATGATGCCAGTGAGGGAAAGGGACTACCCAGCTGTAATTACTGCTCTGCAACTTCCTTCCTCTAATTTCCTTTGCTCCCTTCTCCCCATCCCCCCTGTAGAACAGGAGGAATGTTTGGCTGTTTCACAGCACACTGGAGATTAAGCAATGCTGCACTTTGAAGATGAAAGCTGTTGTAGTGGGCTGAGATCTCCCAGCACGGGGACACTCAGGCAGGCCCAGCACTGCCCAGAGAGGGGCAGGTGTCACACCAGGGATGCAAAACCTGCTCCAGGTGTGCTTTGGGAAAAAGCCAGCAGGGAACTGAACTGACCTGTGAGTTACCTCTGTCCCAGGCACAGGGCTTGGAAGCTGAGCCTAACTCTGACACAAGGCACTGAGGTTTCCACGCTGCTGCCTCCTACCAAGCTGAGACAAGTGCTGCTACACTGGAGATGGTGATTTGATCTGCAAGGCTTTCAGAGCTGCCTGTTAATCCAAAACCTAACTTATGCTACAAAAAACACTAGGAGGGAGGTACTGACCACTCCAGGAAACTGACTGGATATTTAACTTTCCTAACAAGATTAAAAAGAACATGGAACACTTCCTAGTTACTAATTACCTGGTTTCTGCAAGGGCTTTAAGTGCTCCACTGACAGGGACTGCCTTTGTTTCTCCATGGAATACTGCAAATACTCACTGCAATCTCAGGGAGTTTCTCCAAATGGTTTTGTACAGTTTTGAGCTTGTGAGCAGACTCTGCCATCCCTGATGCACATGAATGCATCTCCCTTCTGCTCAAGGAAGAGATGCCTCTCTGGCTACTAATGGCTGAGTAGCATTAAGGATGTCTGATAGTGCTGGGGACACTTAAAAATTGAATTTTATGAGATAATTGCCTCATTTGTATACTAAGAAAGGTAAATACATAGTTCCACTTCTGTACCAAACTCTCACCTTCTTCAGTCTCCTCAAAAGCTGGATTAACCAGTCCAGGCTCTGCAGTCCCCAGTGACACCACAGCAGCTCCAGAGCTTTCTGCCACAAGAGAGGAGCCTCCACTTGGGACCTCTGGCTCCTTGGGTGTGTTTGTCTCCCCCTTGGCAGGAGGATCCTCCTTCCCTTTGGAAATGGGATTCTTTTTCCGCTGGAGTTCAGATTTGTATTTCTTAAACCCAGGACACCTGGAGAGAGATTGGCAGGGAGTGTCAGTGACTGTCTCTGCCTGGGCAGGGGACCCAGCACGTGAAAGCTCTGACAAACCTGTGGGAAGAATCTCACCAGTGCAGTGCTGGCTTCTCAGGTGATCGATTCTCATTTGACCTTCAGTTTATACTTACACAAGAATCAGCTTAAGTGCAGGCTTGTTATTTCATTACTTTTGAAATTATTCAGCAAATTATTTGAAAAAGAAGAACGTAATAGAAACAGGAGTCTCCCTTGCTCAATATTTACCTGGCAAACACTCCATGAAGAAAACAATCCTTCTTAAATATAAGCAAATACTGAGCTCTGACGTTGTGGAGATCACTGTGAACTGGACCTTGATGCAAAGAAAGTGGCTCAAGTTTCAAGCTCAGCCTTGAGTTAGGCTTTGTTTTAACACACCAGCTACACACAAGAGCAGCAAGGGAGGATTGGGCATTTTCTGTAGTGGAATGAGACCTGACCCTGGACCTGGGGCACTCCCAGTCCATGCAGGTGATGGCTCCACCTGAACAGGAGCAATTTAATTCCTAATCCCACTGACTGCTCCCCACAGAGACCCCAGAACTGGGAGGTAACTGCACACACAGAATGTGCCCTGGGTGCAGATACCTCACCAGCCTGTCTCAGCACTAATGGGTGAGGAAGAACAACTCTTTTATCAGCATTTATAAAAAAGGTGACAGGTGAGGAGGTGATAAATGCAAAAACATCACTTTCAGAGACATGAGTAGTACTGGGTGTTTATCAGAGTCACTTTTCAAATTAAACTGAACTATTTACATTCTGGCTAAAGAAGTCTCATCCCAGTATTACATCCTCTGGCTTATTACTACTCATTTGTTCTCCAAGCAGTAAAATAACCCTGAACTTAATGACAGAAGCTGAATGATCCACTTGTGCACATGTCCCTCTTAAGATATCAAAACACAAATTCAATTTGCAAAAGGCAGGGAAAAGAAGTTACTATGTGCTTCTTCCTTCCTTAAATCTTCTCCTGACAATTAATCTCAAAACAAGCAAACACTCAAATCCCAGTGCAATTTTCTTTTCTGGTTTTTTTTTCACTCTCTTTTTCAGTCTGACTGTGCCCACAGCCCAGGTGAAATAGCCTTGAACCTTAGAATAGTCTGTCCCCAGGAGAGATGCAAACAACTGTGGGATATATAAATATAAATATATATATAGAAGAGAAATATACAGTTTCCAGGCAGGTATCTAATGTAAACATCTGAGGTGCCTCCCTGCCTCCCCTGTGTGTAATTCCTGTGCCAGAGGGATTACCCAGTGACAGGAGTTTACTGATAGCAGGGCAGATTTGCAGAGCAGAGGAAGGCCCAGCCCTGGTGTGAGCCATGGCCCCAGCCCTGCAGGCTGAGCACTCAGCCCAGCCTGAGAATGAGCAGCCAGAACAAATGGGGGCTTCAAGAAAAAGGAGGTCATAAACTTTCACTGAAGGGAAAGGGGCACCTAAACACCTTCCAGCCCTTGCCCTGGCTCTTACATGAGCTCTCAGCTCTGGGGACTGAAGTCAAGCAAAAACCACAAGGGCACATCCTTGGCTGGAGCTGCAAAGGCATCCTAAGTGTACCTGTTCCCTGGATGGCTTATATTTAAAATATGTCATTGCCACAACAAACAGCAACACAGCTGAATGAAACAAGCCTGTGGCTTTTCTCATTGCTGACAAATACACCCTGCCAAAGAAGGTCTGTTCCACCTGCAGCAGGGCTTGCACTTAGCTCCCCTCCCTGCAAATCATTAACCAGATAGGAACAAGGGTTCTCCACACACCACAGCAAGAGCTCTGTCACCTGCTCTCCTTTTAAAGTGACAATATCCTGCCTGCCAACAGCTCAGCCAGCAGTGAAGCACCAAAAAGTCTCCCTTCCTCTACACAAGAGAAAAAAAAACACTGTAATTTTAATTTGCTTCTCTTCCTCAGCAAAAGAAAGAGTGAAGATAATGGAATTACAAGTAGGTGATTTAGCAAGTGCATAATGTGCAGCTTGGAGGGACTTGCACTATTTGAATCAAAGACTTATGTATTGCACATCATAATTGGACCAATTAAACTGGCAGCACTGCACGATTGTTGCTTTCAGAGCCTTGTCTTTGTGCCTTTCTTCTCTCACAAGGGAAACAAGAATAAGCTTGTTTGTAACAACTCCAGAGCTGGTGCCCCAGTTCAGGACCCACAGATGTCTGGGTATTTGACAGGTTTAGTGTCTGCTGACAGCCTGAAGGTGAGCAGCTCACCCTTCTCCTCCAGAGCACACACACAATTACACTGTCCTCACCCACCCACCTCTGCAGCCTCACCCTGGCATCTCTGCTGTCCCACCTTGCCCCAGTTCAGGAGCTGCTCCGAGAACAGACGGTTCTGATGAGCAGCACAACAGCAATAACAGCACAGAAAGGAGAATGCACCTGTTCTGCAGGTGAGCTTCCAGCTCACAGCGCTGCATGGTCTGCTGGCACTCAGCCTTGAAAGGACACAGCACAATCAGCTTATCCAGCAGGTTCCTCACCAGGAGGCTGGACTTGTGGCACTGCTGGAAGGAGAGCTTCTTGCGATCCATGGGGCAGAAGCTGTACTCCTGCATGAAGTTCTCAAGGCACTTGAAACAGTACGTGTGCCCACAGGGCGTGTCCATGGGCTGCAGCAGGGGCTGCAGGCAGATGTGGCAGATGAGCTCATCATCCACCTCGTCCTGGAAGTTGTACAGGTGATTGTCCAGCAAGGGGTGGGCCTGGCCACACTCGCAGCACAGCTCCGGAGCTTGGGACGCGCTTTCCTCGGTGACGGGGTCGGCCATGGCAGCCAGCTCCAGGGAGGGGATTGTCACACAGCAGCTCTGCCACAGACCTCTAGGGAAAGGGAGAGAGAGAGATTTCCAGCCAACTGCCTGCTTTGAACCCAGCCAATTCAAAATTCAACTAAAAACTCCTGCCTTGAGCTTCCTTCCCCAGAATCTGCACCCCCGGCTGCCCCTGTGGGGCTCTCCCTGCTAGAGCTGCCCTGTGAATGAACAGCCCAGGGATCAGAGGATGCAAGGACCTCATTCAGCACAGGGTTTAAGCACGTGGATAAACTGAGGCTTAAACTTCACACATACACACCAGAGACAGACTAAATAAACCCTGCCCAACATAGGGATAGAAAAGCTGAGACAAAACCTGCGTGTTCTTGAGGGAGAACAACCCAGAGAGGGAAGGATACACAAGACAGTGATTCTTAAACTTCTGGCTTTCCAGATTATACCAAATCTTTTAAAGACCTGTGTGGTGAAAAGCCAGTTTGGGGACTTCTGTTTGTTAGGAGTTTTGGTTTGTATTTGGGGAAGGGGGTGGGGAGGATGAGGCAAAAGAAGAGGAAGAAATTTCAAAAGAAACTTAAATCTAAACCACATTTCCTTCCTTTCAAGCCCACTCCCTTCAAAAAAATTTGTTTTAACAAACAATGCATTGTTCCTCACTCATCCATGCCTAAGTTCCCCCATGGAAACAAATTTCCTATAAAAAGACTAAAGCTTCCTAAGTGGAAAAAACGTAAAGAATAGTCCACATCATTTTTTGTAAGGTTAGAGGGAGGATTAAGGCTCAGCTCCTTTCAGCCAGGGAGAGTAGGATAAGGGACAAACTGACTCCTTGTAGCTGCTGCTCCAATTTTAACAGGAACATCTTCAGTCACATCCATTTTGAATCTTGCCTGTTGTAATTAAATATAAAAATTCACTTGAGTTTCCTAGCAGATTACAGGCACAGGGATGACTGCAGGGAGGATTTTTTTAACCTGGCAATTACTTTAATGAAGTAGGAAATGTGGTATTAAAGGAAGCAAACTACATTACATGGTATGGGGGGGGTTGTGGTGATGTTTTGAGGAGCTTGTGATTGGTGGGGATTTTTTAAATAAAGAATCCCAGACTCTGAAAACAAACAAACAAAAAAAAGCAAAACTGTGATGAAATGGAAAATTTCTGTAAGATGATGTGGAAAATACCTGAAAACAATGACTTTATCTGGAACAGGTAAAAGCCCAAGCAACAGGGAACACTGGTCTGCACCAGTGCCTGGAGGACACAGCTGGCACACAGCATAGCTCAGGAGGGGGTGAGACAAGAACAATAAGATAGCAGGAACGGCAAGAAAAAATTAGTCATGGGTTTCTAATAAAAATAATACATCACTCCAATTAATTGTCAAGGTAAGTCAGCTATTTAATTAAAGGGAGAACATATCACCAACAGAATCAGCCATTTCACAGCCATAGGAACTTGCTCACTTCAAAAGATTAAAACATCACTGTCAGGATTCCAGGTGGGTACAACAGGAGCTGTTTGCTCCTCTCTCCCCTGCTGCAGTGCCAAGAAAGCATCTTCCCCTTGAGGGAAGCACTCAGGCTGGGTGAACACCCCTGACTCTTCTGCTTGCACTCCCCCCTTAACTCCTGCCTGGCTGACTCAGTGCTCCCAAAACAAAGCACAGCTCTCAGACAGCAGCCATGGACATGAGAGCAGATGTGTCCATGCCCTCCTCTCCCACAAGTCCCCCTGTTGTTTGGTGCTTGCCTCCACCTGAAACAGGCAGCCCTTCTGTTTGCCTTTTTGCAGCCTTTGGCTGATCTTGAACGATCTTACAGGTGCAAAAGGAACATTTCAACATCAGACCATCACTTAACATCTCCTACCAATTCCAATCAATCAGCTCAGCACCAGCAGTTAATGAAAAAAGGAGCTTCCAAGGCAAACACTACCCATCAGAAATACTTGTGCTTCGGGTTGGACTATTTGCATAAAACTTTGGCAGGTGATGAAACAAATCCACTTTCTCAGCAAAAACAAACCTCACAGTAATTTTGCTGATAAACTACTTTTATTGGGGGGTTTTTTCAGCTTATTTACCAAATTCATTCTCTGTGTTTAAAGGTTACACAGGATGAATCCCATCGATGAGTAACTTCTGGTAATAACTCATGGAAGATAAAAGTGTCACCACAATTCTGCTGCTCCAAGCTGATCTGCTGTCTCACTCCTAGACCCTTGAAAACAAGGGGTGAAGATTTCATTTAAAGGTGCCCAGGTGAATTTTACTTTTCCACCACTGTCCCTTCAATGAGGACACCAGGGAACCCAAGGCTGACAGCTCTGTGATGAAACCCAGCCCAGAGCCTCGGGCAAGGCAGGGCTGAGTGAGCAGCACGGGGAGGGCAGCAGGCTCAAACAAGCCTCCCTTGCTCAGGGACTCAGGCACAAAGCAGAGCTTCTGCAAGGGGAGAAATGCTGAAATCTCATCCAGCACAGATGCTGCTGCAGCCCATCGAGGCACAGTTGAAGTGTGTATAAAATCACTGTTCCATCCTAACAGGCCTGGCTCCCCACAGCTTCAACGAAGCCACTCTCCAAAGTCAGTCCAGAGAGTCCACAGGATTCCAGCTTTGGAGGGGAGGTTGGATACAAATTCATTCCTTTGCAATCTAATCTCAGTTCCTCTTTCTAACCTCCAAAGGCCAGACCGACCCAGTCAAGACCTCCATCCTCGTGCTGCTTTTTTTGTTCCATCATCCCCCACTCTCCAGCTTCCTTCCAGCAAAGGGTGGCACCTTCCCTGCTCCTGCCTTTCTCCAAAGCACTGGAATCTCTGTGTGGCTTTTCACTCACATAAGGAGGGAACCACAAGGTCAGGATCCAGCCTGGCTCCCAGTTCCAACACTGCATGAAGTTGTTACAGCCTGACACGTGCATGTGCTGCTCTAATGGACTCTGCTGTTCTAAAAGGGCAATACAAGAAATGCCTCTGGAGTCAGAATTCTCTAGAGAGCAACACACCCCACCCCATGTGTGACACAGAATTGAAAAATCCCCTAAGGATTTCTTTGAGATCACCTCTATCTTCGCTGTATTTTTTAAAAAAATTAGAAAAATCACTGTTGCCTTTTTTTTTTTAAGTAGGACTCCTGTTACTGTAACACTGACTCAAAGACTAGACTTTTATTTTCTTTTTAAGATGACTTATCAGGCAGTCTAATCTGTATTCCTGCCAAAGCAAGACTATTCCTGACAATATTAGCACATTGCCTATTCTTGTTTTAGCTCTGCCAGGGCCCAGAGCCTCAGATCTGCCCCCCCTGCACATCTACAACACTGTTAATAGCTCTGGCAGGGGTCTGCCAAGAACCACACCAGCACTGAACCCCTTGGCACCATTCCTGGTGGGCAAACTGCTCTTTCCCTGCTCAGCAGCCCAGACTTGGAAATAGAAATGATGACTCACTTCTACAGCTTGCAAGAAAAAAAAAAAAAAAAAAAAAAAAAAAGCATGATTATCTAAGAAATCTTCCCAAGCCTGTGCCTCCACTTGTGCTGTGACTGAGCAGGAGCTGTGCCTGTGGCACCTGGCTGCCCCAAGAGCAGCATTCCAGCTTCCCAGCTTATCACCAGCATTCCCAAACACAGCTCTGGCTCCTGCTTTTAAGGCATTTCACAGTGCCAGCCTTAGTGTGGAGCACAAATGAAAGTTTCATTCTATCCAGGCCTGTCTGCTCACACAATTCCAGCATTTGGGACAAGTGAATTTTGGCCATAATGTATCTGCCTGAATTTCATTTCTTTGAGGAGTAACATTGCTGCTATTCCCATTTAAACACTGAGAAATTACATCACCAGAGGATACACCAGACCCACAGAGGCACCAGCTCCTGGGAATTTAACACTTTGTTATGGCTCTGATGAGGATCTCAAGGGACTTACCTAAGACCATATAGGAAACTCCCGGGGAAAAAGAACAACCCAAACAAAGAGGAATAAAATCAAGCCTGTTTCTATGAACTGCCTGATTTCTAAAACCACAACTATGGTGAGTAAGCAGAGCACATTCCATATTGCAAAACACAGAAACATGCAGCCAGTCTGCAGCAAGGACACAAAAGAGAAGTGTAAAATTCTTCCTGAAGGATATGAGTAACTAGAAAACGTCTCAAACAGCTGAAGTTAAGAAATAATTATCAAAAAAATCATCAAATAATTGGTTCTCAATATTAAAGAGAGTTGTATCGTGGGAAATATTTTAAAAATGCTATGGTTTATGCTTGGGGCAGCTGTAGGTTAGCACTGACATGTTGATACAGAAATATTGGGCTGAAAACCCAAATAAAGGCTGGTTTGGGGACTGCAGGGCACGTGCCCCACGTCTCCTGCTATGTAACATTTCGCTGCAATAATGATGTCAGTTATTATATTTATAACAACATTTCCCTGGGAGACTGGAATTGCAACATTCCAAACAATTAATTCATTTTTTGGGGGGTGGACAAAACAGCACAGCCAAAACAAAAGCCGGCACAATCTGGATGAAGATGGCTGAGGGCACACACCAGCAGGGCCTGAAAGCAAGTTCTAGATGGATTCTGATGGAGCAAATCCAATCCTCTACACATAAAACATGAGAAAAAGGGGCAGAGCTTTCCCTAAACTTTCTTCAAACCATTTTCACTCAGTCAAGAAATTTTGTGTTTCACAGAATGGCTTTTTTTTTCCCATTCCAGGGACAGAAAAGTGCATTGAAAATGTGTGCTGTAACAGGGGGGATTTGCTGAATTGCATCACTGCTGTGAAGAAGAGTTCATGAAATGAGACAGGTTTTATAGGACAGGCACCACAATCACCACTGAACACTTCCAGTGTGTTGCCACAGCGTTTCACAACCATCACTGGACTGTCCTTAGTTTACAACAGTGGCACAGAAAAGTGCTGAAATAGCAGAGGATTTTTATAAACAGTACTGGAGGTCAATTTTACAACAAAACACAGCACCAAACTCAAGAATGGTTTCAGGTGTTGATACAATTTCCCATTACCTTTGTTATTTTCTGAGATGGCTGAAGATCAGGCCACTGAATGTAAAAATCTTCTAGAAATGGTGCATTTATACACCAGCTAAATAAGAAGCAACCCTTTCACTAATTGAGTTTGCCTTAAAGCCACAGGATTTCCAATGAGCCACCTCCAAGAGGAACTGCTCAGCACTTGTGTGAACATTTTGACTCAGAAACTCTAAATCAAAGCTGCTTTACTGTAATCAGCATCAAGAAAAATGGAAATTTAAGTTTCCACTGTCCCCATAATTTTTTATACTCATTCTTTAACCATAAACGTGAAAATAAATTGTATTTAGCTCCCTGGTGTTTCTGTGCTCGTTAAACAATCTGGTATTTTATCTGCCTCAGCTTCTGGGCAAGTATCTGTTTTCTCCACCAGAAAACAGAAAGCCAATTGTATTTTCATTAATTATAATCAGAATCATTATCCTGTTAGACCAGAAAAGAGTTATTATCCCAGGAAACCCTATCCTGAGAGATGAGCTAAAAGGCTTGAGCAGAACAGGACAATCCCAAGGAATTTTCTGCAGAGCAACTTCTGCAGGATCTGCAGCACTGATGGATTTCCATTTTTAACATAACTCACTTCCAGACAGATCCATAAAACTTTTATAAAAATCTTCCAGACTTTTATGACAATCCTGTCTGGTTAGCATATCTGAAAGTTCAACACAAGGAAAGATTTGTAATACTCAGTTTAAAAATCTTGCTAGCAATCAACAACTTAAATTGCAAGCATTTTTAATTTGAGGAGAATGAAAAGCTGACATCAAAACTTAAGAAATTGGTACTTATAATTTATTTCTCTCACTGCCATGTGCCCAGAACATTTGCTTCTCTCTCAGTTAATGATTGCACAGAACAGTAACTGTCTCACAGGACCCAGAGTGCTACAGTAGCAGAGCTAAACAAATGTAATCTCAAAAATTAATCCCAGTTCTTTCTGCAGAGCAGGAAGTTCTGGTGATATCATTCTGCTAATATTATCTGGGCAATGAGAGCCAATAAATTTCCTCTCTCCTCCCTTCTTAAGGAATTAAGCTTTCCACCTACACTCTTCTTCCAAAGGGGATCCAACAGTGACTATTTTAACATAGTGCTCAGAAAAATTGATACATTAAATGCCATCAAAATGAAGACAAGTGCTGCAGAAAAAGCTGTTTTATTGATGTATTTCTTCCTGCTTTCTCACCCTTGCAAGATGCTTCCACCCTCCTTTCTACAGCATATTCCACACAAACAAACAAACATTCAAATTGCTCATTTTGTGCTTGCAGGAATTCTTCAGTCACTTAAATCAATTTGCTTCTTTGCAGAATTTGACCCGAATATTCCTGTGGAAGTTTTACCACCCCAGGGATGGACTGTCTCTATTTTTTGTCTATTTTATCTGTAATCACCTCTCTCCAGGAAATTAAATACTCCCACCTCCACCCTCACCTACATTTTCAATTTGGCAGCTATCTGCAACTCTATCCCTAAAAATCAGTTTGATGTTTGTGGGAGAAGCTTTCTACAAAGAAAGAAGGAACCCAGCGCTATTATTTAAGGATTTAATCAGTAATTAACAACCAAAGCTTCTGCAACTCAAACAAAAAGCCCAAAACCAAACGAAGAGGGATTAGGAGATGTGAGTTAAGATTTGGGTTCATCTGAATATCTGGGAGCACACTCACTTTCCAAAGAGCTGCGTTTGCTTCTGGGAACACGAGGTAAAGATGGAGTGTTTACCTCACTCCATCTGAGTTTATGGCCACGAATGAGTATCAGGTGCTGTTAGCTCAGCTGTGTGTTTGTCTGCCTCCAAACCCCCCCTGCACACAGAGATGGGAGCAAACCTGCACCCCACTGCCCACCTGTGATCTGCATTTGTCACACGGGTCAGGAACAGGCAGTTCCCAAAGGATACAGGGGAAGCAGCAGTTTTATATGATTGTGCACTCTGTTTTCTGTAATTGGATGTTTCAAAGGTCTGTGTTTGAATTTCCTCACCGGGGTGGTCACATCAGAGACAGTTAAAAGTTATGTGAGAAGAGAGGAGGTGGGAAGAGAGAGACTTTTGCTTTTGGGAGACAAAAGGTATTTCTGTAGCTTGAAGCCTTGCTGTCTTGTGAGAAACTCCTACAAAGCTTTAATCTTTATCACATTCTATCAAAGTGCTACTTTAAAATTAATTTCAGTTAAAAGAAATTAATCTTTGCTACTCTCAGCCTTAAGCATGAAATAACTCATTTTCTAAGTTTGTTAAAACACAAACAAGGAACTCTTGTTTTCTACAAAACTTTACCACAAGCAATCCAGCAGCATGAAAGCAGTTTTGCACCTGGAGATAAAATATTTCCTATCAACAGACACAGTTTTTAACATCAGAAACACCAGATTAGGGCTTTGGGGCAGGATAAAAGTAGCACAGAACTCCTCATTAACTGGTCCAAGTCTCAGTTTCAGTAGCACCGTTTGATTTTTTTTTAATGGTGTTCTGTTTAGAGTTTGGCACTTGGAATCTCAGCTCCACAAAATTAACTCAAGACAGTGTGGCTGAGAGTCATTCCAGAGGGACCAGCACATTTCCCCTGGCTGGCTCCCCTCTCCCAACAGCTCCTGTGCCCGATGCCACAGGTGACAGCAGGGTGACAGCAGGACACATCACCCTGCTCAGACTTCCTTTCACGGGCTAAGAGGGCTTTTTATGCAAAGTACTTTCCAGCCCAAGCTTGCTCACACTAACTAAAAAAACTGAATTAAGAGCTAATTAAGTCTGTAATTCCCCTTTACATTCCATCTCACCCTCAGATCGTGGTAAAAGGGAAAGAAAGAAAACAAGTTACCTTCATTTAAACAAAATGAAAACTTCTCAAACTGTGGCTCCCCAGGGCAGCAGCAGCTGAGTTTGAAGTGAACTTAAACTCTGCCAGTGCCTCTGGGTAGGCAGAGCTGCTGCAACCAGTAGCTGAAATGCCCTTCACCACAGGTGACAGCTCCTAAGTAAATAATGAAACAGCAGAAGTCAAAAAAATAAAAAATAAATCTGGATTAAGATTACCTTCTCCTAAACACAGAACAGTATTATATCTCATTTTTAGAAGACTTGAGATATATTCTGCTGGTTAAGACATCTGTGTTAATGGTTCATGAGCTTAGGCAGTTGCACATGGAACTGAAGGTGCCTTTTCATCCAATTTCATACAGTTTCTCCTGGTGTATCTTACTGACTTCAAATAACCCTCACAGCTGGGGGAAGCAAAACTGCAAGAGGCATTTTGTATTTGGGATGCCTTTCTTTCTTTTCAGATTAACCCAATTTAAGGCTGCCCAAACTGGTACCAGGAGTTTAAAACCCATTGTTATCTTGCCGTATGGGGCACATATTTGCAATATGCGTGAATTGATAATTATATTTTCCCTTGTTCTAAAAATAATTTTAAAATGGGAGTGGCTGCCTCATCAGCTAAAGGAGCTGAAGCAACAGAGCAAAGTCCTTGAGCTGTTCCCAAATCAGCACAGCAGCCACATTCCTCCAGAGCTGGCCCTGAACGACCTGCTCTGTGGGGAGGAAAGGGGGAAGAATTTCCTTCCTCCATGGAGTTTTCAACCCCCAGAGGTTCAGACTAAAGCAGCCCCAAGTGTTGCTCTCACAGGGAGCTGGGGTTTAGCCTAAGAACTAAAAGGGGCCCAGGAGAGCCATCATTTTTATTTTGATGTATCCTCCTCGAAATAATCAATTTTTGCTCCCGAGCAGTTGTGATCATGTACGAGAGGAAATCCTCAGCTCCCAGGGCAGGGACTGCTGCTGTTATTTATTTGCTGGGTGCAGATCTGCAATAGCATTTATTGGGTGAGAAGAATTTCTCTGTTATCAACTCCCCACCCTTAGGTGAGTCTGAGAACTTTACAAACTGCACTGCTTGTGATTTACTGGGCTTTCAGCAACCGCCCCACTGATGCCACAGGTGAGTCCCTTGAACCCTCAGAGGAACAGGGCAAGTTTTATCTCAACTCCTTCTTAACTGTCAGAAAAATCAGCTTTTAAAGAGACCTGCTGCAGCTGTTTATAAGATTTGCATGATTTAAGGTACAGGCAAAGAGTAGGCAAAGGTAAGACACTTTTAAAAAATACATAATCCCTTCTAGTGCCTCCCTTCCAGAATATTCCAAATAAGGAACACCGCAGTCTGCAAACAAAATTTGCACAGGGAACCTCTAAACTAAGGGGATCACTATATATATATATTAAAAAAATTGTAAAAGCCTTTGCCTGTAAGCTGCTGATTGTCTCTCCAAATTTGTCCAGCTTTATTCAATTTCCCTCCTTCCAGCCTTAAGTGCTTTTTCCTAGGCCAGCACAGTATTTCCTACTGCTCATCCATCTAAATCCCCTCTAACCCTTTAGATGGCTTGTGAGACACGGACTCACGGGCAATTTCTTATCTGAAATATCAGAAAAACTGCCAGATATTTTCATATTTCCAAACTTCATTCGTGTCAAGAAATTTCTAAGCCAAGAGCAACGTTTTATGTGCTATAAATCAGGGACCTTAAACTGATGAGGGACTGTCAGATGCAATTCCTAACAACTGCATGAGCAGCAGCACTAAAGTAAACTGAGAAGGAAAAGCCAAACAAGAGGGTTTTGTATTAAACCAGCACAACATATTCAGGCCTGTGAGTAAGGCAACAGCTGCAACTCCTCTGGGGAGATCCACACGAGCAGAATGAAATGATGCAGCTTCATTTTCAAAGTGAAATCAATAGAGCTGTTGCAGCAGGAAGTTTTTATTTTAACGCAGAAAATAAGATGCACATGGCAGTGCAAGGAGAAGAGAAAATGCAGCAGGCGTGTTTTGTGAGCTACAGGTATTTTATTATGCAGTGATATTTATTCTTTTAGGTATGGAAGTTTAAGACTCTACAATACCATACATGTGTAAATTATTTTATGAGCCACATTTGGGGAAGTACTGCGCTACTGTAGTTTACAAACTCATTAATTAAAATTTCTAGGAGTTACTGGAACTGTCATTCAGGCAGCACTAAGTTTATCCAGAATCTCAATCTTAACCTGTTTCATCAGGTGTCTTCGAACCTCAGGGGTTTTTTGGAGGCCATGTAACTGCCAGGTCCCTTCTGGAGCTGTTTCTTCCACCTCTTTGAGCCCTCATTCCCCAGGCCATATGGCTGGGTTGGTTTCTTAACTCTTGCTCACCTCCCTCAGTATTGATTCAGTCAGAAACTTGAAATTTGTCATTCAACAGATGTTCCTTTCTGCTGCACACCACAGGTGCTCCTCTCCCATCCATCCCATGGGGCTTGTGCCAGTGTATCCCTGTTATTTACATGAACCCCATCTGCACCCAGCTTGCATGCTGACACTTAGACAAGGGAGAGTGAAGGTGTGGGTTTCCAGCACAGCTGAGTTTTCCAGCTAGGGAGTCCCCAGAGAAGCTTGGCCTCCTGTTTATCATTTCCCTGCTCCATCCCCAGCCATATGACCCCTTTGTTTTGCTCTGCACAAGCACTGGTGCTGTTCTGACTCCATAAGCTAGCCCAGGGAGCAAATCCCTTTTGGGGGAGGGAATAAATATTCCCACTGCTTTAGGCCCTTTCAGCAGCAGACACGCTACATCTGCTCAGGGAAATTGTGAAAGGCCACTCGGAGCGTGCAACTTCAGAGAAAGAAGTTTTGTTTTGAAGGAGCCATGTGTGCAATCTGCTCTCCCTCCACTGGAGAGCTGCCAAAAGAGCTCCGGCATCAAGGACAAACGTCAGCGCCGTCCCTCAAAGGCACAGCACACAACTGGCGCTGCTGCAGGAGAGCTCCAGCTCTCTACACCACCCAAACCCCGGGCTGCTTGAGCCCCCAGGGCCTTAAAGATTACACAGGACAACCCTGGGGTTCTGTGACAGCGACAGGAACTTCTCTGCGCTGCCAATTATCTCCACTGTGCCCCTGCTGCGACACACCCTCTGCACAGCAGAGACCTCCCTCCCCTAACACTTATATCTACACTTGAGCTGGAATAGTTTTTCCTACGGAAACTTTTATGTTCTGGTCCTTTCGCCTTGGCTAAAAAACTGGAGCAGAAGCTTAAATATGACACTTTTTCAGCTTGGGAAGCAGCAGGGAAGCACTCATTTTTCATTTCTTACTTTCCCGAGGTAAAGTAGGTCCCAAAAACCGCTCATGGAGTTGAAAGTGCTGTTTCAAGCGGGGCTTAAAGCAAACTAAGCCTGCAGTGCCACCGAAAGGGGCAGTCCCGCTGTCTCTGCCACCTCCTGCGCTGGCATCAGCTGGCTGCTGCCCGGTCTGCTCCTTCTCCGTCAGATCTCGCTCCTTCTGATATTATACTCGAGATAACAAGTGCACCCAGCCAAGCAGAGGAGCATCACCCCTTCAGCAGCACACAGCCTCATCCCGCTTTACACCCCTCATTAAAATACCCTTCTGAAATAAAAATCTTTGCAGAAAGATGGTTACTCTTTGGGTTAAACTAAGCCTTATCATCATCACCTGTACTTCTTACCTTTAAGGTATTTCCAGAATGTCCATATCCTCACCTTGCTATGCTTTGCTTGTTTATCTCAACTTCTATTTATAGGCTTTTTCCCCAACCCCCCGCATTAATTATCAGCAAACTCGCCGACTTTGCAGCTCTCCGTCTCCTAGTAAAGACATTTTTGCCCTGCTGCCTCTCTGCGACCCCCACAAGCAGAAAGTCGCCGGGTTTGGCGGGTCTTGCCCAGGAACGAGCTGTGAAGAGTTAAACCCCGGGGCCGGCAGCCTTCACCTGCGCTGCCCGTGTCACCGATAAGGGACACTGGCTGCGGCCCCGAGAGGTCACGGCCGGGAGCCCTCCGCTGGGAGAACGGGGAGCTTCGGGGATCCGCGACCCCCGACCTCAGCCCGCCGGGACCCTCAGAGACCCCAGCATCCCCTCAGGGACCCCCGGCATCCCCCGGGGACCCCAGCATCCCCCAGGGACCGCGCATCCCCTCAGGGAGCCCCGCGGGACCCCCCAAACCCCTCAGGGGACTCCCGCCCTCGGCCGGTCGGGACCTCCCGAGTCGCTCAGGGAACCTCAGCCCGATGGGAGCCCCTCGCCTCCTCAGGGACTCCCACGTCCCTCAGTCCCAGCAGGACCCCCTCCAGCCTCCCAACACCGTCCCCGCTCACCTGCGGCCGCCGAAGGTAGGAAAGGGCTCGCTCGTCCCCGGGATGGGGAGGGAAGAGGCGCTGGAAGCCCAGCGCCGACCCGGCCTGCGACGGCGGCGAGTGCGGCGCCTCCACCAAGTTTCCGGGCGGGGAAGAAAGTCGAAACCTACGTGAGAGGAGGAGGAGGAGGCAGCGCAGCCGCCCAGGTGTCACTCGCTCACTCAGCCGCCCGGCACGGCTCAGCTCAGCCCTGCCCTCCCCTCACCGCCTCCGCCTCCTCCGCCGCCGCCTCCCCGGGCCGCGCTCACCCGGAGG
>VWYI01034929.1:20572-85288 GCA_013399455.1 Anthoscopus minutus | reverse complement strand
CCCGCTGCCCTCAGGGCACCCCCGCTGCCCTCGGGGCTCTTCCCAGCCCTCGGCTTCCCGCTGCCCTCAGGGCACCCCCGCTGCCCTCGGGGCTCTTCCCAGCCCTCGGCTTCCCGCTGCCCTCAGGCATCCCCGCTCTCCTCAGCGCAGTTCCCCCGCGAGGTAATCCCTCTCCCCTCAGAGCACCCCTTCTTCCCTCAGAGTATCCCCGCTGCCCACAGGGCGATTCCCATCCCCTTCGGGGCATCCCTGCTTCCCTCAGGTTAATTTCCCTTCCCTTCGCGGCAATTCCCAAGGCCCTCGGGAAAATTCCCATGGCTCTCGGGGCAATTCCTACTGCCCTCAGGAGAATCCCGCTGCTTTCAGAGCCATGCTGCTGCCCTTGGTCCATTCCCGTTCCCCTCAGGACAATTCCAGCTCCCCTCAGAGCATTCCCACTCCCCTCAGGGCATTCCTGTTCTCAGGGACAATTCCTACTCCCCTCAGGACATTCCTATTCTCAGGGACAATTCCCACTTCCCTCAGGGCATCCCTGTTCTCCTCAGGGACAATTCCCACTCCTTCCAGGGGAAGGATGGCACTGGATTCCAGGGAATGCTGATTTCCCTGTCGTTTCTATAAGGTCCAAGTAGGTCCAGGTTCCAGTGTTCCTATTGAGGCAGCTCCTGTGAACTCTCCTGCTTCAAACCAGCAAAATGACAAACCACACAAATTGGGTTTTAAAGTTTCCAAGCTGTGTTAGCACTATGTCCAAGACTGGAATTCCTCCCAACACGGCAAGACCCAACCCATCATAATTTCCTGGTTATAATTTCTTTGTCTTGTTCATCACACAGCCTTGGAATTGCCCTTTCTGCAGACAGGAGGGTCATGAAGTAATAAAGATGACGTTTCTGACAATAAAGAAAAGAAAATGGAACTTTAAACCAGCAGTTTAGAGGAGGATTTATTAGGAAGGGAACCTTTGTACACTGAGAGGTAATGTAGTTTAGATGGAAGTAGCACACACCTGTCTGCATTTGATCATTTAGGGTATCCCAGAATTGCTGATACAGACCTAAACAGAGGAGAAAATGCTTTCCATGTCCTGAAAACACCTTCTCTGCTTTAATAGGGCTGGGGATCTATGTTGTTCAATAACATTAAATAAATGAGAGAAGAGACCATCTTTCATCTGGAGGCTGGAACTAAATGGTCTTTAAGGTCCTTTCCAATCCAAGCCATTCTATGGTTTCTTACCAGTTTTTAAATTCAGTTTTTCTGTTTTGTGTCAAATTTCCTATGGAGTCTTTCTGGTTCTTTGTTACCTCATTAATTCCTTCTGTTCCCTGTTTTTGCCTGTTGACATCTTCCAATGAGAGGCTGTGAGCTGTGCTTGGGAGTGGCTGAGGGATCTTTCTGTTGCACATGTGAGGCTGTGGGAGGTACACCATGTACTGAAAAAGCAGTAAAACCCTTTCATTATTTTATTTAGGTTATTGTTGGAAATCTAATGGAATAGAGGCACACCAACAATCCATCTTTGCCCACATGAGATCCATGTTTCCATAGGACATGAAGTGTAAGGTGTTTTTGTAAGGCTCAGCTGAGAGCTATGATCCAGCTTTGCAAACACATGGATTTTGGTGAGGATAAATTAATTATGTCAGACAGGATTTCCTCTGAAGCAGCAAGGCTGAGGAGGCTGGGTAGCATCCATCACATCATTGTGAACAAAAAATATTTTAGGAATAAATCTAGAAGCGCATTTCCAGGTCAGACACAAGCACCAGAACCTGGTGCACCCCAACCTCACACCTGGGCCTGAACCCATTAATCCAGAGCTCATATACTGACCAGTCTGGCCTGTAAACAGGCAAAGCTTAAGCTGAGCTCTGTAGAGCTGGAGCACTCCCAAGGGGAGAGGTTTAAACCTCAGCACAGAACCATTGCAGCTCCAGGGTGAGGACAGGAAATGTGTGGGTGAACTCGGGGTACTGGGGAGACAAACCCCAGGGAAATCTCTAATGGGTGCAAATCTTCAAAATGAGGAATTCTGTCACGTTAGCACTCGCTGGAGATTTTTATCAGGTGTTTCTGAGTGGACAGTGTGACCACACGTAATTATGATGTGGTGAAAGTTTATTGTATAAGCGTGCTGGAATTCTGGTTTGGTTTTGTAATAAAGGAATCCCACTGAGTCATGGCTACTATATGGACTCATAGAGGACACAGGTCTCTTCTGCAGAGCTAACACAAATGTATGGAACTGAAATTAATTTGTTTTTTAGACCAGGTGAAAGCAGCCACATCTTAAATAAGGCTTGGCTTGATGACACGAAGGCTTTGCTGTATTACTGGTTCCTCCCTGCTCCTGTTCCTGCCCTGGCTACAAAGGAAAACAACTCTTAGCTCTGCACTGTGAACCAGATCAGGACACTGATCCAGCTGAAAAACAAACCAGGTGAAAATCTCTATAAATGTATTTTATGTTAAATACATAAACACATTTAAAATAGATGGACCTATTTTTTAAGCCATATAGAGTTCCCCAATCTAGTTCATAATTCAGAGGTGGAATGGATGGATGAGATTCTTCCCTAGAAATGCTAAGGAAGCAGTCACAAGAGCAAAAGTGGCTAAATATGTGACTAAATATAGAAATGTATATATATAAAAAAATATATATACATACGAAATATATAAATAAAAATATAAACATAAAATATATAAAATAAAAAATAAATATATATGGATAAATATGAAACTGATCCTGGTGAAGAAGGATCTCAAACTTCAGCTGAATATTTGGTTTGCAAATTGTAAATTAATTGCTCCACTGGACTGTGGTGCTGGCAGTTAATGTGCTGTGTAAACCTGCAGAGAAGGCTCAGATGTAAGTGTTTTGCATGGAAAACATCTCAATATTTGGGAGAGAAATAGTTTCTGGGGTAACACTCAAATGGAGACTTTGCTTAAAGTGACATTGGTGAGAATCTCAGTCACCTCTCACAAAACCCACACTCTGGTCTTCACTACTGGTTTTGAAACACCAAAGTTCTGCACAACTCAAGGAGTTTCTATTTGCTAGCAGTTCTGCTGAATTACCTGTGTAGTTTTGAGAGCTGCAAGGACTCTCTGTCACAAAATCCAGCAATCTCAGGTCAAGTTTTGTCTGCTTTCACTGCTGATAATTTCCTGTGTGTGATTTGTTCAGTGACCACTGAGTGAGAAAGATTTTTGTCCTCACACCTGTGCAGTGCATCAGTGTCAGGATTAAAATGCAGCTTTCTGGCAAACAGAATTAAAGATATGAACTGAATAAACTTGCATCTTTACAGATTATGAATTCTTTTTTTTTCCTAGAAGATTCAGACAGTTTGGGGAGGTTTTTTTATAATCTGAAAATAGGTATTCGATAAGCAAAATCATTGGAAAAATAACAGCAGGAAAATTGGAATGAGAAAGCAAAATCACATCACACAAAGATTTACAGATTAGTTTAATCCCATTAAAGTTGTACAAAATTTGGTAACTGTGTGTGTGGCTGTCCTCTTGTGGGAAGGTGCAAGGAATACACAACTGCACAGTATTAATTTGGGACTCAACTTTGATGTTCCATCACAAACAAACCAGAATTCCCAACCCACACAGAAGAATGTAAACACAATTAAAAAACAAATCCCACAAACAAGGAGAGGGAGTCATCCCTGGAATTTATGATTAAAGACCCTGGAATCTCCCTTTTGTGAAAAGCAGAGCAATGGAAGCACGTGTGCATGAGGACCCAGGGCATTGTGGTGAGCCCAAAGTCCCAAACACTTTGTTTGGATTCATTCTGCCACTTTCTAGGACTCTTTTTGTTGCTTTCTTAGTATTTTGTGATGTTTGCTGCAAATTATTGTTACCTGTGCATTGCATACTGTGTTTTATATACAGTCCCAGTGTTTGGAATTTATAAATGGGAGCAAACAGACTACTAGGAAATAAAACACAAGAATCTTGTATGTGTTAGTAATGATTTTACATCATCTTTGTGGTGTTTTATTAACAGTGGGCAGTTATTAACAATGT
Organism: Anthoscopus minutus; assembly: GCA_013399455.1. Classification (NCBI taxonomy): domain Eukaryota; kingdom Metazoa; phylum Chordata; class Aves; order Passeriformes; family Paridae; genus Anthoscopus; species Anthoscopus minutus. Next base: position 81,235 of record VWYI01034929.1, on the reverse strand, counting down.
TGGAGTGATTTATTTGATGGATCTGTGGGATGTTTTCATTAGATGTAAACAGACTGAATGTCTGCTCCCAGAAAAGTGCCTGTTGGCAGATATAAAGAGGGCATCTGGCTTTTCCTAAGAGTGGAAAAACCCATCTGGCTTTTTGCAGCAGAGCAGATATGATAATATAAGGATATTAAAAAATACATTAAGAAAATCACTTTCTGGGTTTACTGTTGTGAATAATATTGATGCCTGTCCCTTAATTTTTAAATTATATTGTTGAAACGCTGCAGCTGCTTTGTAACCAACTCAGATTTCTTTTTATCATAAAGCTTCTGTTGTGGTATACTCCATGAGAGCTCAGAAATACTTCCCCTACCAAAAAAAGATACTGTAGCAATAAATAAAATAATTTTTCATTAAGCCAATTGCAGGTTCCACTGAATTCTCCTTGATTATTTTACAGGAGTGGACTTGATCTTTGGGATGCTTAGCCCAAAAGCCTGACTCCCCTTCCTTATTAATTTCTTGAAAAGAAGAGATAAGGTACCAAGTTTCCAGCAATTATTTCTATATAGCAAGTATGGTGCTCAATTTACTTTATAACCTGTAATTACAACACTGTTCTCTTAGTTAAAACTGATAACAGATACTGAGGAGAATTGATCCAATTCAGGAATATTATCTACACAGTTTTTTTTGCCTGGGAAGTGCTGCTGCTCTCTGAGTCTGTAGTAAATAACGTGTTCCTGCAGGCTTTAGAATTTGACCTCCAGCCACTTTTGTTCTGCTAACAGGTTAAAAACAAACCTGATTTTCTGTCTGTGTTTATGAGCTTCTTGGGGAGGCAGGCCAGAGGAAAGGGCTGCGTGTGTCCAGGGGTGTTATCCTGTCCCTGACAGGAAACATTTCCCCTGGAGGTCCCAAGTGAGGCTGTGCAGCTCTGATCTTCCTGGAGAGGCAGGAGCCACGGGAAGCTGCAGCACTGCTCCTGGAGGGACAAACTGCCTGCCACGAGTGTTCGGGAGCAGCAGCAGCGGCCATGGAATACAGAGCACACTGGGGCATTCCTGGAGCGCGTTCAGGGCTTGCTCTGTCATTACTGCAAGGCAGTAGGGCACCTTTATTTCTCCAGCATAAATGCAAAATGTTCAAATGCTCGGTAGGTGTGAGTTTGGGGATGTGATCACCTTTCATCTTGTTATAAATGGTTGAAATAACCGAATTAGAAATAGGGAAGATTTTATTTAATAAAATTATCACTGTCAAAAGAAATAGTGCCGAGCCCGAGCCCGGGATCGAGCCCGAGCCCGGGATCGACACGGTGAACGGAGCGTGTGTCTCTCTCTCTCTCACCTTCTATACCCTCGTCTGTTCACGGCCATTGCTTTTCCGAAGTGTCCTTTTATACGGTTTTTTCTCCCTGAGGCTATGCCATGTTTAAATTATTTCCCTTCTTTTGACTTGGAAAACACAGTCCCGGTCGTTGTCTCCGTTTCCCGGTCCAGCTGAGAGGATTTTGATAAGTTGATATGATTTACTGGAAGTCTGTATTGAAATTCAGATGTCTGGCATCTCCCTGATTTATATCATGATCCTTACATCAGGCGTTGATGGGATCATTGGTCTGATCATCTCCTCCAAGAGTTGCTCGGCCTGCTTTTCAGATGTAAATGTGTTCTTGTTTTGGTGTTGACATTCCTGAAAAGTCCTTTTTGGTCAGTAGACAGGGTTTACCAAACTTCCATTTGTCATGGTTTTTTAACTGTGAGAAGTCTTATATTTCTTACATTATTATACCCATCACCATAAAAAACACCTTAACTTTAGTCTATTTTTGCATGGATTATACATATATTACAATCTGGTCTGCCACAGGATAATGCTTGGCCCAGGCTTCTTCCAGTTTTCTCCTTCAGCAAGGGCTGCTTGGCCATCCAATGTGTTGAAGACACCTCCATTTGGAAAACTAAACCAGAGATCCCCTTGGTTCATGCCACCACAACACCTTTCAAACCATTTTCAAAAGCAGAATCCCTCAAGGTGTCTCTTTTTTTGTGGCATTTCACCCAACCATACATCTACAACCCACACCTGGGCTCAAGAAATAACTGCAGCAAGTCCTGAGTGTCAAACCAGCCATCAGCAGTGGGACCAGGAACTGTGACAGCTGTGCAGAGAATGGTAAAGGATAAAGATAATGATCCTAAAACTCATAAAAACTGATGGGTTCCTCTCAGCACTTCTTCATCCACAACTTGCTGCAAGCCCTTCAGCAACAGCAGGTGCCAGAGCAATTTAAATGTGCACATAGAAAATGTCTCCATAGGAATTACTCCTTTGGTGCCTGATTTTCACTCACTTTTGGAACAGAAGAGAGGCTCAGTGTCCATTTCTTTAACAGTGTTTAGCACCATTCTCCAACAGAGTGAAGAAGCACCTCAATATCAGGAAACGCCGAGATGTTTGTTAGGCAAAATGTACTGAGATAATTTGACATTTCTTTTCTCCCTGGAGTTTCCAGTTACTAATGTTGCCCTGGAATACCTCAGGTATTTACAAATAAATTTTTAATAACAGTAATATACATCCCAAAGGAATGTGGGATGGCTGCAAGTCTCATCAAGCTCTAACACAGATCTGGAGCTATACTAGTTAATCACACTTTCCTTCAAAACTCTGCTCAGGCAAAGTGACATATTTCTAGTGAGACTGTTCAGTCTACACCAGAAAAATAGACATATCCTGAGGAAAAACAAGATCCATCCAAATAATTGCTATGTGCTGCAGCTGGAGCTCTGCTTCCAGAAAATAGCTAAATATAAACATTCCCAACTGGATGGGTGGGAAGCCAGGGCTGCCTTGCAGCACAGATACTCACTAAGTAGGATTGTCTATTAACAAGCTAATCCACAAGAATTCATTCTGCACTGAGAGGAGATCAGAGAAAGAAGCAATACAGCTGCTTCAAGTACAATTATATCATTTATAGGACTTCTCTGAAAATGCCACTGTGGCCTCTGCTAGGAGTTATTTCTCATGTTCCTGGACCAAGCTGCTTCATTTGCAAATCCAGAGGTTACATTTTGTTAGCTGTCAGTCAGGAGCTCTGCACCATCCCAGGTGAGCTGCAGCTCTGCTTTTCCTCTGCTTGCTGCAGTGCCACTGGAGATGATGTGAGAAGGAGCCACAACTTCGGTGCTGCTGTCCCAGATTCCTTGGAAAGGACACTGCAACCCCAGCTGTAGGACTTTACATAATCTTTGTGCTCGTACATCACTTCTGCTTTTCTAGGTGACCTCTAAAATAGAGATCTGAAGTGTCACAACAACAATACAGCTGTAAAAATAGAATAAACCTTTCATAGGAATACTTGAACGCTGTTCTGTCACAAACTTGGAGCTGGGTTTTGGCAGACCCAGTCATTAAACCCTACATGCTTCTGTAAACTGTACTTTAGGCTCTTTTCTGGAGAAATGTAATTCTGCAGAGTTGCCACCTGAAATTCTGGAACAGATGCCACGGATTTTCTGAGGGTTTTCGTGGCTGTATAACGCGAGTTTTCTGGCCATAATTACGGATCGTTGCAGTAATGAAAGTCCTCTGTCCTGCTTCCCCATTAAGCTGAATTCAGATGCAAGGGATGGCGACAAGTCCAGTTAAAAACAAAGGTGCTGCATGTGACACAGAACATTCCAACAGCAATTCTCTTCCTCTAGCTCTCCCCCTGAGCACTCAAGTCATCATCCCGGGAATTCAAGGATTTTGTGCTTTTGTCCACAAGGCTGAGGGTATTTTGTAGACCCATCTTGTCAAACGCTGGGAGCAGCCCTAGGAGACTGTTCTGACCAGTTTTAGCGGCCTGCCTTGAATTTAAGCTATGCATGACTTAGGAAGAACGAGCTCGTTAAATACATTCCAGAGGTGACTTAGCATAAGAAAAAAAACACACCTCTTCCGTGCAGCGCCAGCAAATGTGCTGCTAAGTCAGGTGGGGTTTGCCTGTGAATAATTTCCTTGGCCCAAGGTAAGATTCTGCTGTCTGAACATAATAAAAGAGGTTGGGATGAGGCTCTGCCTCCAGCCCAGTGATGCACACTTGTACGATCTTCAAAATAGTGAAAGAAGTAAAAATAGTTTTACAGGAAAAACGGAGGGATCTGGTATGAAAGAGTTACTTGAAGAAATGGAATATATCTGTGACTGCAGATACTTTAAATAGATCTCCACCAGAAGAGCCTTCATTTGTGTTTTGACCAAGGTGTTCCTATGATGGACCTGGAAAAAGCCTGCTCCACGCCAATTCTCTCCTCATTATTGCACAGTAAAACAAGAAATGTACTCAAGAAATTCATAATAATTTTCATAAAAACTCAGGGGATGTCGGGTGAAAGGGAACACAGATCTGTCATACAATATTCACTGAATATTGTATCAATTAAATCTGCTCTTTTGGTCATAGCCCACTTGAACTTCCCCTTTTGGTTGAAATGTGGAGCCCAGTTCTGAATTTAGAAGAAATGCAGTAGCTACACTGTTTGTCCCCCTCAGAGAAGGGGTGTGTAGGAACCAGCAGCTCTGGGAATATCATCTTCTGTATCCCAGTGTGTTTGCTCACAGCAAATGATTTGACATTAAATCTATTCAAGATCAGAAATCACTGCTCACTTCAAGAGTTATCCTTTCTATATTTTTCAGAAGATTCAATGCTCAAAGTAATGATTATGTATTAAAAACTGAAAAAAAAACCCAAAAAACCAACCAAATAACAAAAACAACCAACCAAGCAAAAAGGCCAAACCCACAAATCCTACATCCCTGCTGTAGTGAGGGATATCCAAACTATTAATCTGCATACCAGGGTTTAGTTAGTTAAGAATTTCTTCAGCTGTGGGACTGAAATATATCCCCAGAAGCTGATTACCCAAACAATATTTTCAACTGCCTACTCCATCTCATAGATCCAGCAATTCCCTCTGTGACTGAAGATGATTTTTTTTGGTGCTGCAGCTCACAGGACACCTTTTGTCACAGGACACCTTTTGATTTCTGGCCCAGCTGCATTCCTCACCAGCCGTGGCAGTTCCCCTCTGCTGATGAGTCCACTGGCAAATTTATCTTCTTTGCTCATAACACTTGGTCTTTCTTAATCTCTTTTTCCCTAATCATCAAAAAGCACTTTGCAGATATTAATGTGCAGATTTGCCTGCTGGCAGACTCCCAGTTTCCAGTTCAGGTTACTGATTTAGAAACTGTAATTTAGTCACTATAGGACAACAAAGAACATGTTTAATAGAACTCAAGGAGCTGCTTTTATTCTTATTTATATCTGCTTCTATTTATCTTTATTCTTTTGCTAATTGTGGAAATTAGCTCAGCACTCCTCTTGCTTTCTACAAGGAAGCTTCCTAAGTGGTTTAATTTGCTGCTGGGGAGAGGAAGGCTTGTGTGTGGAATTTTGGGAAGAATTTGCCAGATGAGGCCCCAAGTCGAGGCCAGGCATGCTATTTTTATCCTTGATATGACTGAGTTGCAGTAGTGATGTTACAGTAGCAGTCAATTTAGGGTTCAAAGCAAGGTAAAGGGCAACTTGATACTCTGTAATTTTGTATTATTAAACATTGGTTGTGAAATGTTACTTCTGAAAAGGCTATTTTGTAAGTACATCGCAAGGAAATTCCCTTTTTTCGGCATGCAGGTGTTGCTTCCATGGATCTTGGCACAGAGCAGTGTGAATCTATCACATTACTACAATCCAAAGCAAAGGTTGGTTCAAATAAGACAATAACAAAACGAAAGAAAGGGAAAAATCTGTGTTAATTAGGGTTAGCTGCCTATGCACAAACAAAAATGCTGACACCAACACAGATTTTTCAGTTCAGCAGAGCCTCTGCAAACAGGAGTGTTCTCTGCCTGACTACAGCCACACTGCAGGTGTGGGTGTGAGTAAAGGAGCAGGTCAAAAACCTGTCCTGGATGACACCAAGCTCAGGGAGAAAAAGAGTCCTCGAGCCCTTGCCTCGTGTGGCCACAGCACAGCAAAGATGAAGTTACTCTGAACACTGCAGCTAAAATTTAAGCTGGCCTTAAAGGAGTGGCTCATGTGGTAGATGAGGCATGAACTTTCTTCTGCTCTCTCCTCTCAAGCTTGCCTTTATCAGAAAAGAATCTCAGTGCCTGCAGTTCCCTTTTCCCCAGGGAATGGTTGGGGTTTGGGCTTTCTGCTGGATATCCTGGCTACTCTGAGCTCAGCCCTGTGGTGGAAGTAGGATCTGATGGAGAATGAGCTCTGCTCAAACCCCAGCGTTTGTAGTGGTTTCACTGCTTTGGCAAAGAGATTTCTGAATTTCTTTTCAAATCAATTAATGCCTACATTATTTTCATATTTATTTCATTTAAATGAATGCCTACAAGCATAGGAGTTAAAGTGCTTGTATTCAGTTTTTTCCAATCTGCATTGCTATGAGCACATGCACTGATAATATCACTTACATTTGGACTTCCATTCCATTACCTGTAACATTATAGCAACAAAGCATAAAAAAATTCCATGAGGATAATTCCTCCAATCCAGCTGTTTATAATTGCTGTGACCTTCTGCTTGTCCTGGAAGCCTGGGAGTTAAAGAGCAGCTTTTTGGAAACAATCTATTATCCATGGCAACAATTTCAAAGTTTGATTTATGTCCTTAGCGCCAGGAGAGCCTAAGGAGAACCCTTCAGTGGCTTTGCTCGTCGCTGAAGGTCCCCTGCTGTCCCCCGGGGCTGTCCCTCGCTGGGAGCAGTGCCGAGGTGAAGTAGGAGTACCCTCTGCTGGCACCTCCTGTGCTGAGCTCTGTCCCACAGCTCTCCAGCCTGCTTCTGTTAGTCCCCAGCAATTTCCCAGTCATCCCCACCTCCATATACTCATTGACAGATTTCCCTTCAGAGCGTTTTTATACTTCAGTAACTTTCACTATTCTACCTAAATTTGATGGGTTTTTTATCGTAGTGTGGCATTGTTGTAAATAATTTCGTTCCCTGCTTGACTTTCAAGGCCTTGAGTTAAATCTTTTTTTCCAACAATCAGCACCTGGACAAAACATATTATAATTTGTTTTTAAGTGCTGATACACTTTATACCATACATTAACTCCAGATCACATTCCAGGGATCACAGATAAACAGTAAGAGTCTTGAGGGAGTTTCTACAACAGAAATCTAAGGGGGAGAAGAGTTTTGGTTTCTTTTCAACCACAGAAATAAATAGCAAAGAAGAATTGTTCTTCTGGGACTAGGAAATAAAAATTGGCTTGGGCTAGAGGTGAATCCAGGCCCTTTTTAACCACTCTTAGCTGGAATTCAGAGAGGAAATCCTGGGATCTGGGCCCTTTGGTAAGTCTTGAATAAAATGGACATCGAGCACAGCTGAGAGAAAAGAGTAGCTGCAAATGAAGATTAGAAATCCCCTCGGGGCAAGGAAGAAGGAACAGATTGTGCTGCCTGTGGTTTGCTCCGGGGCTGGTTCTGAGCATTCCCTCTCCCAAACGCCCCAGCAGATTTTTAGAAAAGAAAAGCCCCGTTTCCCTCGGGCCCTCATTGTCCTGCTGTGTGTGTTTAGCTGTGCTGCCTGCCCATCTCTGGCACAGAGGAACCACCTGCCTGCTCTGGGGCCCTCACAGATGTTTGTAGGATGCTTTAGAACGGGACAGCTGGTGTACACTGATGGAAAGCCACAGAAAACCATGGCAGTTGCTCTTTTAGCTTCCTCAGTGACAAGTGTCTGAAGCAAAACCTGCTGCCTCTGGTTCTGTAGCACCATCAGACCCATCCAGAACATCAAAGCTGCCACTGAGCAGGCAACACAGGAGACATGACAAGATGACACAGTAGGCTGCACATAAAATAGTAAGTGATTGTATTTCTTTTCTGTGTTTACCCCAAATAATCCTTTGGAGGTCTGAAACAAAAGCAAGGCAGTGCTCGGTAGGTGTCAGTCCTTTGAGACTCATTCCTCAGCCCCAGCACCGCGCCCATCAATTGGGTAACAGCTGAGCTGAGGAGGAAAACAACACAGCTGGATTTCCTTCCCTGTCCTTGACACCTGGGGATCTCTGGTGACTGGCACGGCCCTGCTTGCATGTGTCACCTCGTGAGACAGCACTTCTTGGGGCAGCACCTTCCAGAGGAGCTGCAAAAACAGGAACTCACTTTGGAATGCCTGTGTCTCTGCTGGTTGGTATTGGCTATGAATTATTGGACACAGCTTCGCAGTTTACACTGATGCCCAAAATTCCACTGTGTTCCCAATTCTGTCAAAAAGAACCATTTCTAAATGTGTTGATGTCTGCTTTTCTGGACAAAGAGGATCTGCTTTCTTTCCCTGCTAGTTCTGTCACACTGTGAAAGGTAGCTGGGAAATACCTGGTGGGTTAAAAATCCAACACAGCTGTAAGAGTTTTCAAGTCTGAAGTTGTGTGATTACTGCAGATTGAGAAATTAAACGAATAGATTTGGATTTTCTCTTTCCAGGAGGGAAGTTGTGCAGTTGGATTGCTTTGCTGCTCTGATTCATATTTAGAGTCAGACATAAGTAGAGCTCACCTTAGCCTCTTCTTTCTTGGATTCAAAATCTTAGCAAGGTTGCAGATTTTTGACTTGAGATCACCTGGCTTCTTTTCTAGGGTCTTCTGATCTGAACGATTTGTTTTCAGGAGGCTTTATCTGTCTTTAACTGTGCTCTGTAAACTGAGGGGCTGGATCCAGCTGAGATCAAAAGGTTCCCATCAGATTAAGGGAGGGAGGTAAATGATACCCCTTTCAGAATTCAGAGACACAGACAGAGCTGTCATTAGCAAAGCAGACAGTGGGATTCCTCTTCTCCTGCCATAACCATTGGCCCTCTCACACTCCTGTGTGGTTATCAAACCTCGTACCATATTGTGATGTGAATATTTCATCCACTATCCCACTCTCAGTTATGCTGAATAACAGCAAACTACAGGGAGTGAGTTCATCTGAAGGAGAGAAAGCAGAAATGGGAAATACCTGTTTAGGTATTGGTCCAATAATGCATTTATTATGGGTTTATCAGACGAGGGTAGAAAAAAAAAATCAGTGTTTCTTGGCTTGACACTTTCTGAACCCTTCTTTAATCTCCCCCATCCTCCCAAAAACAATGCTCACATCAAAGTGCTTTGACGTCAAAAATTTGCAGTCCCATGAAATACAAGTCCCACTTGAAATACAGTCCCATGATTTTCACATCTCCATCCCCAAAAGTCTCACCCATATCATCTAAGCTATTTCCTGAGTGTGTTGAAAACGATACAACTTTTAAAGCAACTTTAGTCATGGGTTTGTTCATGGTTTCTGTGCCATCTGCAGACAGCCTTAAAGTAAATGAATAACTTTCAGCAAATTTAGAGCCCACAGGATAGTGCCACCAGCACAATATTTATCAATTTCAGCTACCAAATTCCAGTCACAATATTTGCCCAGCTTCTTGAAATCACCGGAAATCCTTCAAGGAATTAAATCGCCGTGTTAAATCCCTCGTGCAGCTGCGTGAGCGGTAACTGAAATAGGTGTAAGTGCATGGCACGATGTCCCAGAGCCTGCCACGATCGCCCTGCCGTTCCCGAGTACTGAGCCGAGAGACAGCGAGCGTGTGTGTGTCTGCGAGAGGGTGGGGTGGAATATTCATGCCATTGAAAAGACTCGCGTTGTTACTTAACAACTACATTAACCTCCTGTCACAAGTCATGACCTTGTGCTGACCCTGGCCAGCAGAACAGCCCGGCTCTGAAGTACAAAACATGAAAGTGGGAGAAGGAAGGAGCAGAGGAGGAGGAGGAGGAAAGCTCAGCTCTTCATGGAAGAGGCTTCCAAAGGCATTCAGAGCAGCGCGGAACAAAAGCCGCTGTGCAGGGGCCATCCCCGTCCGGGTGCTCTGTCCCTGGGAAGGGTTTTCCTGGGAGCCCTTCAGAGCCAGCTGCAGCCTCGCACGACTTTTCAGCTGGGAGTTTCCTTTCAGCTGGGAGTTTCCTTTCAGGCACCCCGGTAAAGCAAAGGGAAGGGGCTGAGAGCACACAGACAGGTCTCCTGTTGCTGTCCTGCTTTGCTTTGCAGCACAGCCCGGTTTGCACAAGTGCTGCTGGAAGCTCATCCAACCTCAATTTCAAAAATTTGTGGAAGGGAAAAACTTCACTGTCCAAAGGTGCTTCTTCTGTAGCTTTTTGGTCCGTGGAGTAGTTTTGGTAGCAGTGGTGGGAATTAAAAGCCCAACTCCACAATGTCAGTATCAGTAAATGGGCAAAGTGACCCCAGTTTTAAGCAACAAGGAAGAAGGTGGGTTCTGATTGGCACAGGTGAAAGGGCAGCAGGAATTTATTTTGCAAAGAACAGTTGGAAAAGCTCTGTGGAGCTGGAAAAGGGTACTTTGAAGGCAGGCTGGGAGTCTCAGTAAGGGCTGTGAAGAGAGATGATGAGAAATTCCTCATGGTGAAAGGCTCTGAGGGGAAATATCAACTCACAGAACTCACAGACTCTCAGGCAAAGTAGTTTATGCCCTCTTTTGTTCTAACAGAGCAGCAACACAAGTGGTGACGCCTCTTGTGAGTGGTTTCAGTGAGTCTTGAGGAATTATTCACATGTTCTGCTGACCACAGATTTTGGTCAGCAGGCACCTCACTCCTTGGGAAGTGCTGACCCATCTGACTGGTGCCTCATTTATTCATTTGCCCTCTCCAGCAGATGTCAGGACAGGATGTTTTAGAGGAATTTCCATAAAGAGCCTTTCTAAAATAACCTGCTTCAATAAGAGGCTCCTGGTGCAAGCAGAGATTGGCTTCTCTTCTGAAGCTTGAGGTTTATGAAAATCACTGTTTCTCTTTGATTTTCCAGTAGTAAATAATTATAGGTTTGACATCCTCAAGCTTTTAAGTATCATGAGTCAGACATCCAGCTATGAGATGGTTCATAAAATTCTCACTAACCTAAAAATAATAAACAATGGGTTATTTTTTGCTTTCTTCCTGGATTTGCATCCTTTAGGGTTACAGGTTTTGGGCATTCTCCTGTGGCTGTTTAAAGTGTTCTCCTTATTCCAAAGGCTGAGGACTACATGTGCACAGCAAATTCCAGGAGTGAGGTCATCCAGGGAAGCTGGACAGCTCTCAGGAATTGCCACAAAACCCTGACAGCAAGCAAAGGAGCTCTGGCACAAAATCCTCTGGGGTAACCATGTGCCAGGCCAGGAAGTTCCCAAACGTGTAAAGCCATATATTCTCCAAGGGCTGTATCCTGTGTTTGATCTGCAGGAGCCAGCAGCAGAGAGCCCTTCCCATCTGACAGCAGCCAGGCCAGGCCAGCTGCTCTCCTCCCACTTCCCTCTGCAGCTCCTGCCTTCAGCTCAAAGCTGCTGGCCCAGCTCTCCCTGTTTACATGTTCCCAAATTCAAGGAGGAAAAGGGAATATCAAACAGACCTGGGCTCTTTTGAAGTGGCTGGAGGATGCTATCAGGTCCAGGGGGTGTGTTGTGCCTTTGAGGCTTGTTTGTCTTTCCCTGCTCCTTGTGTGCAGGCCTTTAACCATTGCAGTCTCCAAACCACCCCAATCCCAAAGGAGTTTTAACCTTTCAAATTTCCAAAGCCATCCCCATCCCAGTGGAGCAGCCCTGGCACCATTACAGGGCTGGGGTGGTCTGTGTTGAAACACTTCTCTGTGTGGTTTTCAGCCATGGAAGTTTCTTTATTCTTTTGAAATAAATGATTGGACTGAAATAAGTTATTGTCTGCCCGGGAGAAGATCAGGGATTTGATTTGTTTTTTAAGGAGGAGGTTTTGTCCCTTGGCAGAGAACTTCCTCCGTTAATGTCAGCTGCAATGTTTGCCATTTGGAGACCTTCAATCATACCTACACACCATTGAATTAAACCTTAAAATCACGCTGCTCTTTCTCTCAGCTTTAGCACAAACCAGGAGCTCACTGCGACTTTGGGCTGCATCCTCAAACCCTTGTCTGTGCCTGCTCTCTCCTGGTCGCTGGCTGGAACTGCTGCTTGAGCACTCAAGATCGTGCTGAAAGGCGAAACTCAAAGCACCTGGGATTTGTTAGGGTTTTTTTCAGGACCACTCCACTTTGCCAAATCTCCTTTAATGTGAAAAATCTTTTCTCGGTGAAAAAGGGCACTTTTTTCAATTAGAAAGTAGTGAGCAAGATAAAATTTCGAAACTCCAGATCCTTGAAGTGAGTTACGGTTTTGAATATCAATATTAGAGGAAAACCCCAAACAATAAAAATATTTTCAATTCATTACAAAGAGCTTTTTTAAATCCAGGCTCTGATTCATCGAGTCTTTTTATAGATTTTCCAGGAACTGAACTAAAAGCAGCTTGGACGTAGAATCACAGAATAATTGAGGTTGAAAAAGACCCTTAAGATCATCCAGCAAGGCCACCACTAACCCATATCCCAAGTGTCACATTTACACATCTTTTAAAAACCTCCAGGGATGGAGACTTCCTTATCCAGCCTGTTCCCTCCTTCTGGCACAAATCTGTGCTCTGGCCATGCAGCCAGCAACAGGTTGAAATATCCTTACTTGTGCTCTTGTGTTGTGCTACTTGCATTACAAAAAAAGTTAAAATTAATTTTAAAAACTGTTCAAAAACCAAAATGATCAACAATGTCTCTGAAAAACCCCCCAAAAGATGAAAACATTTATTGACTTTTAAAAAATTTTATTTTCCCCTTGTTTTCACTTTAAAAATATGAAATGTATCAGTTCTGTTTATATGAATAACTTTAAGTATTTTGGGCTTTTAGGCAGCTGCTTTTTAGCTATTTCTATTTGTAGATCAATTAGTTATGGCCTAAATGGAAACCAGCAGGCATTTTTCATTCTTTAGTGTTCTAGCCAGTGAGTCCAGGTAAGCAGGGTTGAAGTTTTAGCACCAGCTGGATTCTTTATTATTTGGGCTTTAATCTGTCTATGATCAGCCTTTTGTTCTCACCTCTCTAGGCCTGGTGAAGGCAAAGCTGGGTTCTACAGGATCCTCCTCCTTTGCTTCCCATATTCCTGGGACCTCTGCAGAGCTTAGAGTGCAGCAATAGGGGGAAAGGATCTTTTCTCTTCAGCTAAAATTATTTTTCACATCCCTTTCCCTACCTGGGAAGATCCCTGTTGAAAATCCCTGTTGGGTGATTTTTATGTAGGAACAATTTTCAAAGGTTTGGAGGCCTGGTGATTGCACAGTGTCTGTAACAGAAAAAAGTCTTCAAGATTCAGACTAAAATGATCAGAAATCTTCCCAAGCACGTTATGTTCTGGTGTGGTTTGTTCTTAGGTTTTGGGGTGTGATGCTTTGGAGAAAAGGTTGGAAGCAGCCTGGGATGTCCTGGCCAATCCTCCCTGGATGATACAGAGGGGTTGCATTGAAATCTGCAAAAAAATACCTCCTTCATATTGGCAGAATTTATACTTGACTGGTTATAAAGCATGGGCAGAGGTTAAGGAGTAATTTTTAACTGGATGCCGTTTTAGGGTCCAAAAACAAAGCGTGATTTCTTTTCCTTCTAAGTATTGTCTTATGCCAAAATATTCTCCTTCTCTGTCTCCTGTAATTTGTCATAAAATTGTTATCCTAGTCTTAGGGACGTGGTGATAATTTCCATGACAACACAGAAAGCTTCCAGAAACAGAGATTTCTGACTAAATATATGAAGGCTGTTGAAAAGCACAACTGTGAGAATTTACCCACTGTAAATAACAGACAGAGAAGTTACAGTTACATGATCTCATCTTTTGAAACTGAAATATTCTTCACATCATGTTGATTTACTGAATGTTTGATTTATTTTTTTTTTAATTGGGTGAACAAGCACCTCTCCAAACAACAGCAGTAAGACCTTAATATTCTGATCCACAAAGCCTTGCTCTGTGTCATGGTCTTAAATAAAAATACTCAGAAGAGATACCCAGAACTGAGGCTTTCTGACTAGATGGCTGGAAACAACTGAAACACTTCTAACCCAGCATTTGATCTGAATGTAAAATTCTGTAGAAGTGCAAATATAAATGAAAAATGTGCTCAGATCTCAGCCTGCACTTTAAACCCATGATAAACTAAACCCTAAAGCCTCATGTTTGGAAATGTTCAAAAACAAAGAGACTCCAACCCTGAGCTGCCATTTCCCTTGTTGGCTGATGTACCTTTGATGGAGTGTCCACTTATCTCGGTGTCAAATGGGTTTTTATAGCAGTTTTCCAGGATTTTAGCCACCATTCCCTGTTCCATGAACAACAGCCCTGTGTTTGATGCATTCTGAAGCAGGATCAAGCCAAACTTTCAGCAGCTTAAAAAGGGAAGAAGCCACTGGGCCTTGCCCAGGGGTGCAGCAGGGTCCATTCCATGCAGATCCATGCTGGGGAAGGAGTCAATTTTTAATAAATGTACTTGTGGGTTTGGAAAAGCTCTCCCTGAAAGTGATGTTGATCATTGCCTGTGTGCTGCACCCACACTCTGCAGTGACTAACAGCTCCTAATTCATGCTAATAACTTCCCAGAGGAAAATGGGAATGCTTGGCCTTTCACCCTGCCTTGCTCTTTAATTGTGGCTCCTCTTTACAGATCTCAAGCCATGCAATTTAACCTGGTGAGAGAACTGGCCGTTCCCACCTTTCTGCTGCCTTGATAAATGCTCCATTTGCATGGAAAATCAGCTGTTGAATTTTTGCCTTACTTAATTGCAAAGCTGGTTACTGCTCTGTGTAAACAAACTGATGGTGTTTTGTTTGCTGACAAGAAAAAAAAAACCAGAATTGGGATAGTTTATATTTGGCAATGCTTGGTTTTTGTGGGTGGCTTATGGCCTAATCCTGATGGAGACATTTGGTTTCTATTGTATGCTAGAAAATAACAAGATTTCAGGAGAGAAATCCTGACTTTTCTTGGTGTGAAGTATTTGATTCAGCCCTGATCCATTTTTCCCCTTCTGTTATATTAATAAAATCTGAAGTAGCAAATGAAAAGGGATTAATTGCATAAGGCATTCAGAAGCTTTGGTTTCCCACATTTTCTGTTGCTACTTTCATTGCTAAAGGGCTGTAAAATATTATGATGCTCTGTGGGTGAAATTTCATTTCTTTCCTCTTTCTTTGCAGAGGTAGAAATAATTCCAAAGGGGGAGGAAAAGAGACTTTTGCATAATAGTTTTTCTGTGTCAAGTCTTGTACTCTGAGAAGGTCCAGGAACTACATCCCTGTATATGGCAGCATCCAGGGACAGCACCCCTCTGCCCACAGCACAAGGATAACGCTCAGGTTTGGGGCTTGAGGAGGAAAAAAATCCCTGGGAAGGGTTGAGGGGCATGTGCTGCACTGTGTGAAGCACTGGTCTTTGCCAAGCAGTCTCAGGTTCTCCAGAATGAATTCCCACCTTTCCTGGTTTGCTGTCACAGTGTGGCTCAGGATGCTCTGAGTGCTGCCTCTGAGCAGACTTTTCAGAGAGTTCCTTTGGAGGTGTCTGTCACATTCCAGGGAATTATGCAGTAAAAACCACCCTCATTTCCCCTGAAGACTTTGTGTGTGTGTGTGTGTGAGACTCATGAGATAAATTCAGGAAATTCCCACCTCCTGGTTATCCCAGACATGCACAGAAATGGGAGCTGGGCACCTCCACTCTGGTGCTTCAGGACAGAGAAACACCTGGCTGCACATGTGTTAATGATGATGTGATTTGGGGAGGAAAAAGGAAATCCATCTTTTCATACAACAGAATCTTAAACTGGATCAGCCTCTTGGATTTCCAGTGATCCAAAGGACATTGGCTTAGCCCCACGACTCCTTTTCATTCCACAACAGTCTGTGGTATTTTAGTGATAGGGAACTGTGTGGAGCTACACAAGCCTTGTTGTTCTGGGCCAAAAATAGTTTCACAAGAAGTGACTCCTGCCAAAGAATTGGTTCTCTTAAGTCTCAGACTTTGGCCTCAAAGTGTTGTGGAATGCCATGAGCTCTAAATGCAGGAGGAAAAACATATTTGCAGGCAGAGTTTTCATTTGATTCTATCAGTGGGGATGCCGAGTAGTATAAATAAATGAATTTCAGGAACAGACTGTATCTAGCTCTAATTAAAGGAAGATTTCAAAAATTGCCAGATTAAGTAAATACTGTATTAGCTCTGTCTGTTAGAGCCATGGCAAACCAGCCCATTTGGAAGCTGAATTGTTTCCTGGAGGCACATAAGAAAAGAGTGTGTTCTACATGTTATTTTAGCACAGAAAGCTTGGGATGAGCAAAATGCTCCTTATGCCCAAATTAAGAGCCCAAATGCTGCACTGCAGCCTGTGATGGTTTCCTGTGCTGGGCAGGAATTTCCCCCTCAGTGACTGTAGTTACAGAGCTCCCAGAAACATTTACTGCAAGGGAAAACTCCTGGGAACTGCTGTAGGAAATTTCACTTCCAGCTCATTTGGTTTCTGGTGTCTCAAACAAGAGAGCCCCTGAACCACGGGGAGATTTGATAGACAAACAAGACAAATACAGTGCAGTTGTACCCCTCATCTGTGACAGCTCCTTGGTACAGCCTTGGCTCAGAGGTTTTGTGCCACTGGAGCTTTGGGTGCCTGGTTCTTGTGGCTGTCGTTTGTCCCACTTGAAGTTTTCAAAGAGGTAATGGTGAGCATTAAAATGTGTGGGCTAATGAGATCATATCAAGCCTATTTCAGCTGAAAATTTAATTTAAAAAATTGTAATCTCTTCATAAAAGGAACTAGCAGGGCCTCTCTTTAGGTCTTTGCAGTAGAAGTTCATGCAATGTACAGCAAAGGCTGAGGCAAGAAAATCTTTCTTGTAACATGAGGGCAGAGCTCATCTCTCCACACTAAATATTTGTCACACCAGAGAGTTGTCCAGACTTTCCTAACAGGATCTTTTAGACAAGGTTTTATATCTACTGTGTGATGTTGAAATATATGGTGTGTCCAAATAAGGGAAAAATAGGTTCCTCTCTGAGGCACAATTCATCTCAGGCTGGCAGAGATATTTCCAGATGTCCAGGATAAGACAAAGTGTGCCCTTCAAGTGCTCACTTCTCTCAGTTGTAGAGAGAAATTGGAAAACTGGCCCTCAGATATATTTATGTGTGCTCTGGAGAGATCCAGAGGTACTGACATTAATCTGGGCTGTGTTCTCTTCAGGGATGCCAGCAGATAATCCCTCTGTCCAGCTCTTTACCTATTAACAAATACAGAACATTCTAACCCTGGATTTTCTTTAATGCAAATGAATAATTTCAAGTGTTACAGTCTCAAAAATAATTTAGGGAACTTTCATTATTTGTGCTTAGTTGTAGTGTCACCCAGAAACCTGTCAGAAAAAGACAAAGGAGACAATTTAAAATTTGGGACAAATCTGAGGAATTTGGTAAGGAACTCTCAGCTGGGATTCCTGAGTCTAATTACTTTCCTTGGATTTCTTCTGTAATTTATGGCAGCCTGTCCAAGCAGAAATCATTCTGGCAGTGTTCCAGCAGACTGACAGGATACAGGTTGAAATCCATCCAGCTTCCAAAGAGATGGTTCCTCCCTCCCCACTCCCTTTCTTTCCACATTATATCTTCAAAATGAGCAAGCCCAGTGCTGAATCTGAGCTGAGGACTGAGGCTTTGCACGTCTCCTTCCCCTCCCTGGTGAAGTGCTCAATGCACCACCAGTCCTCCACAGATTTGGTCAGTTTTCATCTTAAGGGAAAAAAGAGAGTTTTGAGGGAAATATTAGCACTGGCTCTGAGTCTTTCCAGTGTAAGGTCAAGCACCCTTGTTTTCCATTGCTGTGCATTAGGACTATTTTATTGGAAGTGGTGCTTGCTTCATGTCAGCAGTTCAGGGGTGGTCTGGGTGTCCTCTGTGGCAGCTGCAGACAAAGAGGGTCATCCTCCAGGGCTTTCAGGGAGCAGGTGTGCTAAGGAGGAAGTTTATGGGCAGCTCCTGACCTGTAGGATAACAGAAGCATTAGGAAACATTTACATAAAAGAATTTACAAAGCAAAATAGAAGCATTTGGACAACACAGGAGTGGTCCAGGAGATGCCCATGCCATCCATGCCTGACTGGGCTGATGGAGAGGAGCACTGGGCTCCCAGTTCCCACACTGGGCACGCACTGACAACTCCAACATGGATTTTTCAGCTCAGACCAAGAGACAGAAATTGAAAACAAGTGGTTTGAAAATGTGGCTAAGCAGAGCCCAGCTTCCTACACTGGGAAGTACAACACCACTGTGGGGAACCTTGGTGCTGGAAAGCCGGGATATGAAATAAATCCCTTGGGTTTGGGAGCGAGCAGGCTGGGTGTGGATGCGGGAACATCTCTGGTTACCAGTAGGTGTCATTGCAGGTTTGCAGTCACTGGGGCCCCAGCGCTGCTGACAGGCACCCAAAGCACGGCCCTGCTTCACCTGCTGCCATGGATGGAGCCAGCTTCTCATTCCCACCCCACTGGCAATCCATGGCCACTTTCCTCAGCAATTCCTGCTCAGTGCTGTTCCTTAGCTAGCAAATCTGTCTTCAGCACTCCAAGGGGTGTGCAGCAAGCAGCTTTGTTTCCTCTGGGCATACATTCCACACAGCCAAAGAGGGCACCTTTGGGGAGGCCTCTCTCTACAATGCAAATGTGACTTGGCCAAGATTCCCAAATCACCATCGACTGAGGCAATCTCAGATTTCAAAGAAGCCCAGGCCGCTTGACTGTCTGGAGACTGGATCTAGAAAAACAACCTTTGCATTGCTGCTGTTGTTCTTGGGGTGGATCAGTTTTCTGCCTCCCTGGCCCAGTGGCTGCAGGATGTTTGTGTCAGCAGGAGGGAGAGGAGCAGCCTGTGGGGCAGAACAAGCAGCTGGAGGTTGCAGTCAGGCCCTACCCCCAATCCCACCTGAGCTTCTATTTCCATGTGCTATCTGACATGGACATAAACCCAGCTTTGTACCCACTCCAGTCTCTTTGGATGTCACAGATATATAATCACAGCTTCAGCCTCCTGTGGTGGGAGAGGTTTCCTGCCCCCAGTTACTCCTGTGCTACACCAAGTATGGGTGGCCAGGGCTGGGGCAGGACCAGGGAAGGTCTCAGGCAGTCCTGTAAATGCCAATTCTGCTTGAATTATTTGCTGTACTCACACCCCCAATTCTGCTGTAATTACTTTGCCCTCATACTCCATTTCCTGTTTCAGAGCTGCAGCACAATGACATCCATACATGTGCTCTAATATACTCTGGCCTTTCTCTTTCTGTGTAGCTCCTGAGTGATTAGAGGAGAAATTCTTGTTCTCAGTCCCAAGGCATTTGTTCTTGCATCCCATTACCATGATCCAGTTCTCTAGAGGAATGCCATTCTTCCTGTAGGGCACTGTATATTAATGGTGCCTCCCAGCTTTACAGCTTCAGCAAGTTCCACACATGTGTTCTGACAGCCCATGCCAGGGTCCTGCAGAAAAGTATTTTACAAGATTGGTTGTAAGTCTGATCATTCAGCAATTCAAGGAACTGGCCAATACTGTCCAGTCCTTTTTGGTCCATTCTGTTATCATTTATTTTTTAAATAGTTTTCTATCTACATTCCTCCAGCAAGCCTTGTTTTCTGTGGTTTAACTATGATGTCCCAGCTGATATTTTGCCAAATTCTGGCCTGATGTCCACATGGATCAATTACACACCCATGGACATCTGGTGAGCTGCCATTCCTTTCCATTCCAGCCCCAGATGCTTTTTTGGATGCCTGAGTGGGAGCAGTCAAAGCACATAGTTTGGGACTTTGGTAGTGGAAAATGTTTGCCCTAAAGTCTGGTGTGAAGAACCCCCCTGCACAGAGCCCTTGTGTCCCTCACAAGTGGCACAACATAAACCTGAGTGTTCAGTGACACAGAAAAGCCTTCATGGAAAATGTAGGGAGGCTGTTACAGAAATGAGGTACAAATGAAGAACCAAGAACAATAACTTATAATTGACTTAATAGAATGCAAAACTAACTTGCTGTTATCCTTCCTTTAAAGCCTGGATTCCCAGTTCTTAGATTTGTGGGGCTATAGAGTGCTTTTAGCCAGAAAGAAAGGACAGCCATGCACCTGCCCAGCATTTCCAGCTGAAAGATTGAAGACTGTGTGGTTCTGCAGGGCAGCTACAGGTCTTTTCTTATGGCTTGTAAATCATCAGTGATCTGGGAACCATCAGTGATCCAGGAACTGCTCTAGCACCAGATAATGCTCAAGATCACTTTTTCTCCATCTTAGAATTCAGGTCAAATTATCTTTTTTAAAAGAAGGTGGAATTTCAATGCAAAAATTTATTCAAGCTGATCCACTGAAATCAAGTGAAAAATCTCATGCACACAAAACTACTACAGGTTGACAATGGCAAGATTCTTTCTTTCTTTTTTGCTTTTTCTCTATAATTGCTTGAAATATGATGGTACCAAATTTATGTTTTTAAAATTTTTGGGTGTCATGAAACTCACATAACAGATTGGACCAAGTGGCTCCTTATAGCTCATTTTATTTCCTCCTCTTTTTTTCCCACATAGTGATGATCTCTTTTTGGAGCATCTGGACTCGCTGTGGCATAGAGAGGCAAATTTGGTGTGAAGAGTCAGAAGAGCACTCAGAGATCTTGGTGCTTATGTAGCTGCCTTCAGCATCAGAAACAGCAGAGGGAGGGAGACACACCAAAGAAGGAACATAACCAGAAATCTGAATTTAAATAGTATGACCCAAATTTTCCATGACTGCTTTCATCAGTATCTCCTCAGTTGCTTTTATGCCCTGCTAAGTAACAGGCCAAGAGAGTCCTGTTTATTTTTATGTGAGAGCTCTTTCTGAGACCTGGATTTCTGGGCAGGCACAGCTCCTGCCATCACTGATGTTGTAACAAATGAAGATGTTTGGTGAGCTGGGATGTTCCCAGGACACTGCCACATCTCCAACTCATGGCACAGCAAGTGTGCAGCACTTGGAAAGCTGCTCATAGCAGAGAGCAGCTTTTAACCACTGCTTGAGCTTTAAAGGCAGGGAGATGCTGCTGCTGCTGGATTCAGGCTTTGTTTTTCTCCCTGAATTCTTGTGGTCAGTTTATTTACTTTATTGTGCCATTCAAAAGCAGTGGGGAGGTAATTCTTTGTCTGTGTATTTTTCCATTGGTGCTGAGCAGGGCTGGATGATTACATGGGCTGTTCTTTGTTAATTATGAGCACTTAGAGAAAAATCCCATGGCATTGTTGCTGTGGTGGGTGGGTGAGTGTGCAGCCTTTCCAGAATTGAATTCCCAGCTGTGCAGGAGCATGGGGCAGCGAGTCCCCAGTGAATTCTGACCAAACCAGCTCCCAAACTGGGAGCAGCAGGGCTGAGTTAGCACAGAGTTGCATTTTGTAGCCAGGATTGTTAATTAGAATGCAGCTTACTGCTAATGAAGCTCTGCTGCTTGCAGGGCTGGGCCTGGCATGGCTGCACTCCCTGGATGTGCCAGCAGGACCTTCTGTGCTATCATATAGAACAAATATGCACCTATGAATAGCCCATTTGGCTGTTGCTGCAGTATCAGATTTGTTATGTGACAGTCTCGTGGCCCTCAGGTGAGTCAGGGCTCCCACATCCCCTGTAGCTGTCTGGTGCTGCACTAAAGGGAATTGGATATCCCAAAGACATCAATCCCTGTTGCCAGGAATTCTTGGGCCAGGGTGAATCTCACTGGGCTATTCCTGGAAAGTGAATGCAAAATATGCACGAGGAGTTTAAGTCAGAGAGGTCTCTAAACAGGCAGAGTTTTGTTCACACAGCTCTGAAACTTTTTCCGTGTGATTTCATGGAGACACCCAGAAGATTCCAAGGCTACCCTGCACAGCTCTCCTTGCAACTGCAGATATACCCTGGGCTTTGGGAGATGGGTGTCCTGCTTCACCTGCAGATGTGGAACTGCCTCCCCAGCCTCAGAGATGGCTTTTGCTGGGGATGATTCTCAGTCTGGGTTAAACCCTCAGTAACAAAAGCTGACAGCTGGATTTCTTTTGATGCCCAAAACTCTCATGGTGCTGTGGCAATTTACACCACTCAAAAATGTGGCTTAGGCACATATTAAAAAAAAATCCCAGGCTGCAGAGAGCATTTGCAACAGGAAACCCTGCGTCAGAGCCATGATATTCCAGATCCCTCCCTTGGAGAATATTCACAAGGTGGAGAGGAGGCAGCCTGCCAACCCAATCTTGTTTTAATTCAGCTCCCTGTGAGACATCAATCTGGGTTTCTCCTTCTGGGATTCACTTGCCTTAGAAACAGTTGCTCATTCCTAGGTTTATCCAGAAGCTACAGAGCTCTTGTAGCTTTTGTTTGTAATTAGAGAGCAAAGTTTAATCCTCACTTCCTGCTCTATTAATAACAAACCATCAGTTCTTCTCCTGCACAAGGGAGCAGCAATTGAATATTGAAAACACTCTGACACCTGGCTTGCACACAGGGGTGGTGTTCCATAGATCTTAAAACACTTTGTAAAGGAAGGAAATAAAATTTTATTTTCACTGGAACTGAAGCACAGGACAACCACTTTGCAGTGCTCTTGGCCCCTTGGATTACGCTGCACCAGCAGGAAAACATGCCCAGCAGGCAGGGAATGTGAAGTTATGGGATCAGAGAAACTGCTAGTGTCCCATAAAGGACATTCCAAAATACACAGAGAAGCACTAAAAAAGAGATTTAAATTAGAATCTTTCAGTTCTGTTCGAAGGCTGAAGCTGGATGCTGAAAACTGGTGGGTCTGGCCTAGGGAATTTTTATGTGGCCTGTTTTAGAAATAGAATATTTGGAGCTGTGGGCAGGAGTTTGACCTTTTCTTAAATCACTCCTAAAAAGAGTTCTAGAATCCTCCTGCATCTTTAGCCTGCATCTTTATCCTGAAAGCATTAGAATCCCCATCTATCTTAAAAATAGGATTTGTACCTCTCAGCCCACAGAAATGCTTGCTGTCCAGCTTTTCTGGCTGTATCACTTACCACTCAAAATCTACTGTTAGCAGCTCTGTTATTTAAATCTGTCTCAATCCTGGTGACAAACTGGCCTGAGGATTTCCTGCCATGAAAGGAGTTTGTTTTTTTCATGCAGCTTAGGGACGAGTGGTGTTGAGCAAGAGGATTTGTCAGCTGATTCCCTTCAGACATTTGTTATCTTTTGGTGGGAAGATGCAGAATTTACTATTCTCAGCAGTAGGCTGATGAACCAAATGTCTCTGTGTTCCTGCCATGGGTTGGGGAGGGGGATTTCCTTATCTTTGCTCCTTGGGAGGAGTGCATTGGGCATAAACTGTGGGGTCACTGCACTGATGTCAGAGCAGCCAGGGACTGCAGAGGTGACCCCTGGGGGAGACCATGTTCCTGTCACACCCCATCACATGCCAAAACATCAGCCCCACAAAGGAGCACATGCTGCCTTTGCTCAGATATGTTTGAAGAAGAAGAACAAGGATTTGGGGTGGGCTGAATGAATACAGGGAGGCTGTTGTGCTTGGCTTAAAAAGGAGGGCATGTAATGCATTTAATTGTTTGTGTAATTGTTTACATTTTCTTTTTCTCTCAATCCTTGTATCAGTGATTAGAAGTTTATGTTGGTGGGTAAAAAATTCAGTAATCCCCAAAATGAAAACTTTTGTCCCTGGAAGAGGAGGTGAAAACTAGAAGTAAAAAGACAAACCTGGTGCCCTGACCTGCAGAAATGCATTTTGACAAAGAGACAGCCATTACTGGGTGTTTTATCCTCAAAGGAGGGCCTGCAAATGAAATCAAACCAGGCCACTCTTGATGTAAGAAATGATGGTTGGTCAAAAAAAAATCAAATTAATTTGAAATCTGCTTTAAATTGATGTTTTCTACCCTGGGTGGAGCGTTTGGTGCATGGAACGGACCTGGTTGCATAGGAAAAGATCCACACAGGAAGGGAAAATGAATACAGCCAGAAGTACCCCCAAAGGAATCCCATCTCCTGCATGTGCAGGGTGCAGGAAGGACTGGAGCTGCACTTTGTGTCCAGGCAGAGCAACTGTGAGAACCTCGAGGTGCATTTTGCAACGTGGCGTGGGAACCGTGCCCGGAGCCGAGCAGGAACACAAGGGACAAGCAGAGAGAGCCCAGAGCAGGAAGTCCTTAAAGTCCCACACATTTGCCCATGGCTCCACCACAGCCATCCCAGCTGGGCTGAGGCTGCTGGAGAATCCATCTTCTTTATTTCTCTGGATGTGTCTCTCTGGATTTAGCAGCTCACCACTCCATGCTCCCCCTCTGTTCTCCCCATCTCTCCCACACTTTGACCTCACACCATGAAACTGTCAGAGTGAGGAAACAGTTTGAGCTGAAACATTCATTCCACATTACGTGATTCTAGATTAAAGGCAGGAAGCATTTAACCCTTCAAGAGCCTTTTCCCTCATCCTGGGACACCTTGGCTTTCAAATTCCTTGCAAACCATGTGAAAGTGGAGCACTGATGCTTTTTAGATGTCTGTTCTTGTCTTACCAGTGGCTCTTCCCAGAGGCCACAGCACTGGGATTCAGGAATGTCTGGACTTTGCAAACTGAACGTAATCTCTCAGCCCTACTCAAGATTTTTGATTTTTCAAGTGCTGAGATGTATTTGCAGTGTGGGGAAAATGAGCATTTCTAAATGTATAAAGAGAGGAACCTCTGACTCCGTGTGTTTCACTTCATTCCACAGTTTGAGGTTCAGAAGTGCAAATGGCTAAAATTAAAGCTACAGAAATAGATAGAATGAGGACTTTCAATGATTAGCACTCAGGATTTAGAAACAAAACTTCTTGCTTTCTTTAAAGCTGCCTAATAAATAACTCCCACAGAACAGCACTTACATATAAAATGTGTCATTTCACAGGCCTGACATAAATATGTATTCTGGGCTTTAAAAGCTGCTTTTCTGGCAGATTAGGGCTCTCCTGAGAGCCAGCTCCTGCTCTCCAGCACTGACTGGTGAACACTTGTCAGATATATTTGGTATCTGGTGCTAACTCTCGGGTTCTGCACTTCATAGGTGGTCTTGGCAGCTAAAAGGGTGGAGGAGAATGGCAACTCCAGCCCAGCATTCCCAGTGTTTGCACTGGGAGCAGCAGCACCATGGCAGTCCTTCAGGAGCAGAAGTGACTTTGACATTGGCCTGATGGAACCACGTGGGATGGAAGGTGATGGAGACCTGGGGTTTTCACCATTCCTGTGGATGGGAAGCGCTGGTGGCTCGTGCAGCCCTGGATTCTGAGTTTCCTCTTCAGCAAAGCATCTCCAGATGTACAGTTCACAGAAACAACATTTTGGTTCAGCTTCAGAGAGCTGAGAGTTCCCAGGAACCTTTTTTTGGGCATTTGGGAGGTTCCTACAGATGCTGACCTCTGCCACCATTCCCAGATGGAAGGATTGGAGCACAGACTGTGGAGGCAGAATTGCCACCCTTACTTCCTTTACATCCAGCAGCACCACCAGCCCATCATCCTTCCCAGAGCTTGAGGGAGGGTCAGTCTCCCTGATGGAAAATCAAAGGCAGATGGGAGAGCAATTTAAAGATTGGATTCCTCTTTTATTCCCTGATCCCACTGCTCTTTACTGACAGTCACAGAACTGCTGGGGTGTGCCTTGTCCTGCTGGGTAAAGAATGAAGAGTCTCATTCATTTCAAACCACAGAGTCATGGAATGGTTTGGGTTGGAAGGGACCTTAAATCCCATCCAGTGCCACCCCTGCCCTGGGCAGGGACAGCTCCCACTGTCCCAGGTTGCTCCAAGCCCTGTCCAGCCTGGCCTTGGACACTTCCAGGGATCCAAGGGCAGCCACAGCTGCTCTGGTCAAACACCTTTGCTGACAGAGCAAGAGTTTGAGTTCAGGTCCTCAACAAATGCAAAGCCATGACCTTCATCAAAAACAGGGAATCAAGAGAACAGCTGTTACATTATTAATGTGATGTTCTAAATTAGTCTTTTCATCATGGCATAGGAAAATATTGAGTTTTGAAGTGAAATTAAATGCAAAACAGCCAAGAGTGGTGGCCTATGCAAGCATCTGGAAACCTGGATCACAATCAAAAGTGAAATAATTCAACTCTCTCTGTGAGAGTTCAAAGGCAACCCAAGAAAAAACCTAACCTCTGCTTATCTGGTGAGCTTTCTAACCAGCAGAGAAGGTACAGAGTGTCTCCAGATCCAGCAAAACCCCCTAATATCTTTTCCAAATGACCGGTTACTGATTGTGAGTGTTCTGCATTACTGCCCAGAGAGAAGAAAAACCTCCTTAGGAACAGTCTCCACAATCATCCCTCATAACAGCACAGACATGCATAGTTTCACCCATCATCCTTGGAAAATGTGCAGCTTCCCACTGAGCTGCTGGAGGGGATGGGAAGTGTCTGTGTGATGAGATGCAGAGGCTCTGTCTTGAAACCCTTTTGGATAAGAGGCAAAGTGTAAAAAATGTGTCTTCTAAAGAAGAGGAGATCGGTGTGACAGCTCCTGAATGAATTGGATCCCAGGGTTTACAGTCTATCAGCTCAGCTCTCTGCTTCATATTTGGTGCTTTTTCCATCTGTAGGAAAAAGGATTATCATTTGGGATGAACTTTGTCCACTTCATGAAAGATAAAATTATTGCACCAGCTACAGATGAAGGGAGATGAGGTTTTGCTGCATCATTTTCCATGCTTCTGTTTATTCCAAAATCTTCAATAATGGGCTAAAATGTGACAGAGCAGAAAATCACCAGCTGTTCTGAGCTCCTTTTCCACTTGCACAGCTGCTTAGAGAAGAGAATCTGTCTGATTAAACCAAAGGGATTTCAGGGGAGAGCAGCAAAATTTACAAACTAAACAGGTTTAAGTGAGCAATGACTCTGCAACATTAATAAGCTCAACATTGTAAGTACAAAACAAGGGGAGGAAATATTGAGCTAAGCCACGGAGAGCTCTTGGGGAGAAGTGGCAGGAATTCAAAGCACAGAATTGTAGCTGTGCTTTAAAATGCTTTAGGTAAATAAGGTCAAAAGACTAAGTAGACACTCTTCTTTTGCTATAAACTGTGTTTAGAGCTCAAATACTTGGAAATAAATTTTAAACTAGCCAGCAAAAGTCTGTTTCTAAGCCACGGGAAGAAGAATTGTAGGAGGTTTTGCTTGCTAAGTTAAATGAGAACAAAGGCATGAATGGAAAGGGGCAAGGAGGGCAGAGCCAGGGAGGAATTATCAAAGGAAGAGTCTTGCTTTGTCTCCATTAGTGATAGATTGGATCATCTTCTCTAGCCCACTGTCCCTGCTTTTGAGCTTTTAAAGTGAAGCTGGAGATGTTTTTTTAACTTTAATTCTGTGGTTTTCCTGTGTGAGCCCCAGAAGAGACAGACACAGCCCAGAAAAAAGCTCTGAGAATCCATGAACATGAAATATTAGCAGGTATTTCATTGTGCTCCGCTGCCTCAGGGCTGTGTGCTGGCTCTGCTAACACAGCAGTGAGATTTTGACCCCAAATCTACTCTGCCAGGGGGCAGAGGGAAATCCAGCAGTAACAATCAGCTGGCAGCCACCCTTGGAAAATAATTAGACAACTGTTTTTTTGGTACAGAGCAAGTTTCTTTTGATGTCTCAGAAAATTATTCCTTCTTCTTCATTTGTACACCTGTCACAAATCCTGGGAGCAGCCAGGTACCCTGTCTGAGGTGTTCCCTGAAATCAGGATCTGAATTTTCTGGTTTTATCCTCTGCTCCAGGTGTAAATGTGAAATCCAAAAAACAGTGGAGAAGCAGAAGCAAGGTGTGAGTTCAGATGTAAATATTGCAGCCATCCCTATGCAAATGGGGGCAATTCCCTTCTTTCTCCTTGGTGATTCTCTCCTGTGGATGCTGAAGGGTGTGCCAGGTATCTGTGACCTATGGGCAGAGTAATTCAAATTAAGAAATCTGGCCAAGATCAATAAGCAAGTCACAGGAAAAGTTAAGAATAGAGCCTGATTTTCCCCACACTGCATTTCCATGGGGAACCTCTGGAAATGTGTGAGAAATGCAGCTGACAGGAGCACAGAAATAACCATTAACAAATATCTCCAGTGACTCCCAAGCCTGTCTGGGAGTTGCTGTAATTGTGAGGCACCAACCTGTCACTGAGACTTTGCTCAGTCCCTAACACAGCTGAAATTTAAGATACTTTTCCCAACTTTTAATTATATTCCTGTGCAATACAACTCACTCTGCTTTGTGCATACCTTGAGGGAGGTGTAGGGTTTGCAATTTGTTGTAGAGAGCTGGGAATTAATTACAAAGGACACAGGGTTCCTCTCAAGTACTTGCTCAGCTGTGTAACCTTGGGGCAAATCACTCAACTGCTTTGTGCCCAAATAAACCCAGCTGGAAAACCATCTTGAAAACCAGATGGTGCACAAAGATTTTAAAATACTCAGGAGAATGATGAGGGATGAGAAAAAAAAATTTTAAAGAAGGAATTCTACAGCTCACTGCTGCTGGTGTTGATTCCAGTGGAGTTAGTCTGGACTAAATCAATAGAACGGAGAGGAGAATTTTCTTTGATATCCAAAAATCACCCCATACTCTCAAATCTTTGTTTTCATCCTCCCCTCTTGACTTTATGGCAGTACTTTCTCTCTGGAGGGTTAATTTTAAACCTTCAGTAGAATACATGTTTTCCCCTGGCAGCCTGAAGTTTCTAATTCAGGATCACGTTCTACATGACTAAACTTTGATCTCGTACAGGATTATTTTTAGGCACTTAATTCTATAGCATTCTTTTCTCCTTGCTTTTTGTGCTGCCATTCAGCCTTGCCTCTGGGGCACAGTGAGGTGTCCTGGGGCTCAACTGCTGCACCCCAAATCAAAATATACTGAGCTTTTTTGCCTTGTGTAGATGGTTAGTCCTGGCTTAAAACCAGTATTTGTACTCCTGGTCAATGAACAAAGGAAATGCTAAAGTTTCTGTAGCAGAATAAATGTTTGCCACATGTTAGTACATAAGAGAAGACTTAAATGTTTCAGTCTTTTTTGGCTTTAGCCAAAATGTAGACTTTTTTTTTTTTTCCACACAGGAATGTGGGAATACTTATTTGCATAAGGAATATTTCCAAAGCAGAGTGTCTTAGATTGTAAGAAGGGAAAACAATAGATTTTAGTGTAAGCAAGGAATATTTAAATATGTGACACATAAAGCAGCCATTTTATTCACCACTCTGGGAAGACCTCACATGTTTTTATTAATCACTAACAAAACTATAACATTGACAGGTTTGAATTTTGGTGACTTTTCTTCCCAAATCAGAAAGGATTTGAGCTGATGGAAGTTGCAAACAAATCTACCACGCTGGAGCACAAAGTCTCTTAGGCTTTCATGAAAACCAATGTCAGCAAATTGTCTGCAGCCAATTTAGCCCTTGTTATACAGCACTGGAGTGGCAAAACTGTTAATTGCTATTCAAAATCTGTGATCATTTTTCCAACACAAAAATACTTCTGTTCCTGTGTGTCTTGCAAACTTCTCTGTTTCATGTTATTGAATTTTGAGATTCAATATTTGAGCCATTGAATCTCTAGATTCAATATTTGAGCTATTGAACCTTCACATTCAATATTTAAGCTGTGCTATTACTAATTTAAAACACTGAAATTCCGTGCCATAAATACCAAAGTGCCTGGGATGATTAACGACACTGCTTAAACAACAAATTGTTAATTAAGTAAAAGCCAAAGTAAAAATTCCCTGATATTTGAGTTTCTTTCTGGATGATCCAACTTTTCCCCTCCTAATACACTTGAAACTGAATTTAAAAACAGGTGCAGGTCATTTGTGGGAATGAAAGACTCTTAATTGAATCAGAACACAAGACATTCTCAGATGTGCAGCTGTGGAAAACAATAAATAAAACAGAAAGTGAGCTGGAGATAAGGCAAATCCAGGTGATAAAGTCATGGCTAGAGGTGTCTAATACAGGGAAATGAAAAATACAAAGTACATTTTAAAGCCCTGAGCTATACAAATACTCATCAGACTCCATTTCCATTTTTGCTGCTCCTAATGAGGAAAAAGTTGATTTAGCTCAGTCTTGCCAGCTGAAACTGCAGCTGGGAGTGTTTTTCCATATCCATCAAACTCGGGGTTCCCTCCAGTGTCCCTGAGTATAAATCACTGAGCTTGACTTCCTTTCATGGCCCTTGAATTGCTCATCTGCTCTGCTTGAG
Organism: Anthoscopus minutus; assembly: GCA_013399455.1. NCBI lineage: Eukaryota > Metazoa > Chordata > Aves > Passeriformes > Paridae > Anthoscopus > Anthoscopus minutus. The sequence goes on along the minus strand of VWYI01034929.1, from coordinate 51,031 downwards.
GGAGAGATTGGTGCATCATGAATTTTACATGGTCCAAGCATTTCCTCCCCAGTCCCACGGAGAACAGAGTGCTGGGAGCTCCGTGCTGTTGTTCTTGCTTCCATAAATCAGTTTATATTCTTGCTTCCATAAATCAGTTTATGTTCTTGCTTCCATAAATCAGTTTATGTTCTTGCTTCCATAATTCAGTTTATGGGATACAGCCCCAAATCCTTGGACATGCTGAGGCACAACCAGACGCTGCCACTGGGATATGTCCTGACAGGCTGGGATGCTCTGGGAGCTGTTCAGGGAAGCCTGGATTTAACTCAAACAACAAAATAATGAATTCCCAAAGCCAAAAATTTTCATTAAAACTTTTCTTCTTAAAAAAAAACCCTGAACAATCTAATGATGTAATATGCTTCATGTAAAGGCTTTGTTTCTTTAAAAGCATTTTGAACTTGAGATCTAACTAGTTTGGAAAGAAATAAATAAGAGTTTTAGGTGACCTCCTTGCTCTTGATAAGTGCAGTCCATTTTTTGGTAGGTTTTAAACCACTCTGATCTATTTTTCCCTTCTGCCATGAAAGAAACCTTCAGAAAAATGAGAAATGCTGTGGAGAAGCTGACTAAAAAACACTGCCACAAGTTTCTATTTTGCCAAAATAATCACTTTCAGAAGCAATCACTGTGCTTTTAAACAAAAATAATCTGAAAAAATAGTGATTTTAAAAAAAAATCTCCCTTTAAAGAGACATTGTAAGGCTTAAGCTTGCATATGAACAAATCTCTGCCCGTTGCTCAGAACTCTTTCTTTCAATTAATACTTTTCACTGGTTATGCTCTTCATTTAAATGAAGTAATTCATTTATTTTCCAGCCTTGCAAAGAAGCAGATCTGGTCCATTCTTCTTCAGTGCAGCTCCCATCACCTCCTCATGTCCTGCTGGAGTTCATTGCCTGTGCTTGGGAACACAGCCATTCCCAAGGGAAGTCACATCTCTTAAAAGCAGGATTTCATTATTCTCATTAACAAAACCCACTTTCTAACACCCAAGATATTTGACTGCACCCCTTTCAAAAAAAAAAAAAAGAAAAAGAAAGAATTTGGAACAATCTCTTTTTCCAAACCCCTGTTTCAAAATCCCTGCCCCAGAGAGCAAATGCTGCGAGTTCCTTTGCTGAACAAGCAGGGCCTTTTTGAGACAGATGTGAAGACCAAACAAAAGAGCCTCTCACACAACCTGATGGCTGAGTTGGTGCCCCTTTTTCCCAGCTTGTTTCCTTTTTACCCAGCGCTCTGGAACTCAATTCCTGGGCGGCCACATCAAAGCGTGGTGGCAGATTTGCCTTTGGAAGTCAGAGCCTGCTTCAAACGCCTCTTCAGGTCCTGCATGTTGGGCGACTTAGGCCTGACGAGGTGCAGACCTCTCCTCTTCTCCCCGTTGCAGCTGCTGCTGCTCCTGCTGAGCTCCTGGCACAGCTGCTGGAAAGCCTCGTGCACGCCCTCGCAGTTCTCCCGCGCCGACACCTCGCTGTAGGTGCCGCCCAGCTCGGTGGCCAGCTGCAGCCCTTCTTTGGAGGACACCTGCCTGGCCCTCAGCAGGTCCCCCTTGTTGGCCACGAGCAGCAGGGGGATGTTGGCGTTGGGGTGGATCCTGCGGATGTGCTGGTGCAGCGGCCGCAGCACGCGGAAGCTCTCGTAGTCCGTGATGGAATAAACGAACACGAAGCCATCAGCCCAGTAGATCGAGCGGTTTATCTGCTCCTGGCAGCAGATGCTGTCCGTGTCATCCTGCAAAACAACAGGATTTGCACATCAGGAAATGGCCCCAGACAGAGCTTGGTTTGAACATGGGGCTGTTTGTTCGTGTACTCCCAGAAACCTGCCAGGATGTAGCAGGGGAATTGCTGGTGTTGGCAATGCTGTGCTGGGTGGTCCAGCCTGGAGAAAAGGAGATTCAGGGGTACCTGGTCACTGCCTCCAGCTCCCTGAAAGGAGGCTGTAGCCAAGTGTGGGCCACACTCTGCTCCCAGGGACAGGGCAAGAGGAAACAGCCTCAAACTGCACCAGGGGAGCTTTAGGTTGGACATCAGGAGGAGTTTCTCCATGGAAAGGGCGATTGGACATCAGAAGGGGCTGCCCAGGGAGGTTTGGAGTGCCCATCCCTGCAGGTATCCAAGGAATGTGGCACTCACTGCAAGCTGGGATCAGTCACGGGTTGGACTCAGCCCTGGAGATCTTTTCTAACCTCAGTGAAAGCTGGGATCAGTCACAGGTTGGACTCAGCCCTGGAGATCTTTTCTAACCTCAGTGCAAGCTGGGATCAGTCATGGGTTGGACTCAGTCCTGGAGATCTTTTCTAACCTCAGTGCAAGCTGGGATCAGTCATGGGTTGGACTCAGCCCTGGAGATCTTTTCTAACCTCAGTGCAAGCTGGGATCAGTCACGGGTTGGACTCAGTCCTGGAGATCTTTTCTAACCTCACTGATTCCATGGTGCTCTGAGCCCACATTGCAGGAAAGCAGTAATGTGGAGTGGAGAGGGGTCAGAGCAAATTGGTTGAAGAGAAATAACAAAATACTGCTTTGAGAAGTTAGTTCTGTATTCTCTTGTACTCAATCCCTTTTTGTGGATAAAATTGTGATGGGCACAGTAATGGCATTAAAAATCCATCAAGTTTGTCACATCCTGACAAGTGAACAGTTGTCCCCCAAGGTAACACTAAGGGCATTTTCCAGTTCTTTATTGAATGTCTCCATGGGCAGATGTTCTCACTAACTCTGTTTGGTGAAGCCTGCCAGGTTTTCCTGCCTTGCAGGTCTCCAGATAGTCAGAAGCAAAGTTATTTTGAAAAAAAGCAATTTGTTACCAAGAACCAACAACCTGAAAATCAGGTGAAATCTCATTGTTAATCTGTGGAGCAGGGATGGGTTTATATGATTTTTTTCTGGTCGCACATTCCTTGAGTCCATCACCACTCTTATTTAGAGCCCCAACAACCTCCAGCTCTGGGAATCCAAAGCTGCATACAGCACTGTGGGCTTGAAAAGAGATCAACACATTTGTCAGAATGAAGCTTTTTTTCCAGCTGACCCTGTCCTCTTTTTATCCCTGCTGGGACTGGGAGAACCCAGCCAGGGAGGGAGATCCCTGCTGCAGCCACACTTGCTTTGGAAGAACTGACACTCCTGTCAATATTACATTTCTGCAATGTAATTTTTTTATATCCAACAAGCATATTCTGTGTACAGCTCTTCATGAAGCTGGTAGAAATTTTATATTTTAAGGGGGGTTCAACATCACAAATACAGAGCTGAAATTTTTATTTTTGCTGCTAAATTCTACCCAAGAAATTTTCATCAACTTTTGCAGGACTAATAGAAAATGTGTTCCATTATCTATTAATCTACACAATTCATATCTGCCATTCGCATTAGCTCTAACAGAATTTAGTGCTCAGCACTCTCCCCAAACAGACCACTTTTATTTAGACCTAAATATGAATTATACACCCTAACTTCAGAGAGCAGAGGTGGAAAAGAAAAACAGATCCGTTTTCTTCTGGTAGATCAGGCAGTAAAAGAACATTGGACAAGCTCTTCTGTGAGAAGGAAGCAGAATTTCTGAAGGGTCAGAACATAAATTAGACTTAAAATTTTCCTCAGGACTTCTGCCAGCCAAATGCCCTTTGTAAATATTTCATTATTGCCCACAGAGGCACTGGCTCATCACACCTTAAGGCTCTTTGCCTTTGCCAGCTCACAGCTAATTCCTGTGAGCAGTGAAATTGTTATCAGATGCTCTTATCACTCCTCCCCCAAACCCCTCAAAGCCCCAAAAACCAGAATGATGAGGAGGGATCCTCCCCATGATTGGAAAGGTTAATGAGAGTGAACTCCAGCCAGGCTGTGGGAAGAAGGGCAATTTGCACTGTTGGCATCTGGGCTGTAGCCAGTCTGGGGATAATTAGCCACTCTCCATGTCCTGGAAGCCTCTTTTTGCCAGAAAAACCCTTTCATGGCAAAAAAAAAAACCAACTCCAACACCAAAACAATAAAAAAACCCAACTAATTGCCCTGGCAAGCTTTGAAAATGGGTTTGGAGAAGGTGCACATTCAGAGAGCCTCAACAGCAGAAATTCTCCCTCACTCCAGCTAGGCCCACCCAGTAGTGAGATGGATGGATGGATAATCCCAAGAGGAATGCTTTATTCAGGAAATCAAAAGCTAATGAGCTACTTTTTAAATGGAAATCTCTGCTCCAGAATGAATTTTGAAACACACAGGCCTCTGCAGTGTATAGGCCAAGCAGCGATGAATCACCCAACAAAACCACTCATCTGCTTCTGTTTCTTACACTTTGACATTTCTGGGGGCTTGAATCTCCAGGGTTTCCACATGATTGCCTCCTGAAACAGTGTATTCAGCCTGCAGAGTGCAGGAAACTTTCTTCCTCAAGGATTTTTATAAAAAAATCCAACCTTTTCTCAGACTTCAACTGTTCCTACAGTCCCTTCAATTATTGCAGATACATCATTTGAAGCAAACAGACACAGGGTGAGATTAGGGTGTCCGTGGGAGATTTTGGACCTTGTGCTGGGACAAAGAAAATGGAATTCCTTTTTGACTAATTTAAAATCCTTCCTGACTAAGAAACCTCAGCTGTTGGCTTGACTAAATTTTGTGCAGGTCTGGGGTCACCGGACTGTAGGGCACAGCATCCATTTAAACAGGAAAATTGCATCTCTGAGGTCTGAAAACCTGAGTTAAGTTATTCCAACCCCTCCTTTCTCCGTGGGACAGTAGAGAGGGGGGATTCCCTTTGTTAAGTGTTTATCAGGCAATCCCAGTGGTGCCCAATGACCCCCACAGCTCCTCTCTGTAGGGCAGGCTGGCAAAGGCTTTTGTGCTGGTAAATCCCACTTGAATATTTGGAGAGCTTCCACTGCAGCTTTTATTTGCTTCTGAGTGTCCAGAACAAATGAGGGCTCCTGCCCTCTGCTCTGTGCACCCCAGCACAGCAGAGTGGGATTGAACCAAAGCTTCCCCCTTCAATCCACATACAATCAGAGAAGCTGGAAATGGCAACTGCAGGAGCTTTGCTTATCCCATTCTGTAAATTCAGGATGGAATCCTGACCTGGCCAAATCTAGGTTTAGACTGAGGTTAAGGCTACACCTGGAAGTTTAAGCTTGGTGGTGCAATAAGAATACCTGATTTTATCATGAAATCTCTGCTGTTCTGTAGGAATTATTACTCATGAGATTTCCATCATTCATGTAACCCCAAATTTCACTCCATTTCCTATTGCTTTGACACTCTTCATCCTCTCATTCTGCATGTGAAGAGAGCATAAATTCTGCTTAGAAAAACATTTCTAGAAAGAGGTTCCCGGTAGAATATTATATCTAGAATATAATAGAATAATCAAATCATTAAGATTGGAAAAGGTCTTTAATGTTGTAGTAGAATAATAGAATCATTAAGATTGGAAAAGATCTTTAATGTTGTAGTAGAATAATAGAATCATTAAGATTGAAAAAGATCTTTAATATCATCGAGTTGAACCATCTAAAACCCTGATAGGAAAAGGAGCATGATAAATGCTAACACCTTGAAAAAAGGGAATTAATTACTTTTAAAACCAGAGTAAGGAAAGCAAGGCAAAGCATCACAGCTGGAAATGACAACTGCTGTGAAGCCTGGCCCCTTGGAAAGAGACATTTCTCTAAATCTGAGAGACTTTGGGTGGGCAGGAACGTCCAAGCTGAGCCAGCTGGGCCTCTGGGCAGGTGAGTTTTCTGCCATGCAGGGACAGAAAACACTTGACAGAAAATAAAACAATCAGGTTGTTGGCAGGAGGGAACAAGACTGTGATTCTACTGCTGTTTAGTAATGTGTTGGAAAGAAAATTGTTTTAATTTTGACTTACTCCTGAAGGAGCCTGATTTAACACCTTCAAGAGCTCGTTTTGGTGGAGTTTAAGGTACTGTGATTAGTCTTGGGTTTGAGCCCAGGTATTTTCCTGCTGCTAAGCAGAGTTAATTACAGATGGAAGTGCTGGCAGCAAACATAAGACAGAAGTGTGTTGAAAAGCACAAAGCAGTTGTTTTACCTCCAATGAGACAAAGGGAGTGTCCTGCACCTGCAGAGAGATCTGCTCCCCATCTATGGTGAACTTCCTGGAATACAGAGCACCTGGGGGAGAAGGAAGATTGTAAGTCAGGGACTGTACCAGGGAACCAAAATTAGAAAGGAAAGGTCAAACGGGGCTGTTGAAATCCAGAGTTTTGAGGTTTAGGATGTGGAGCTGCCTGTAGAAAAGTGAGTGGCTCTGGAGTGTTTGTGTGGCTGTTTGCTCAGGGAAGTGGGGCTGTGTTGGCTGGGTGGGGACGTGTTCTGAGGGTACAGCCAGCCTGGGGGCTGGGAAAGGGCCACTCAGGGTTCAGTCACACACTCAAAGTGGGTGCATAAATCACATCCAGGTTTTCAGTCCATAGTGTTCCCTTTAAGTAAAAGTGCAGTTCATTTTTTGTAATCACAAAGACAAATTTTGTAATCACAAAGACATCCAGGTGTGGTCAGTGAAAGGAGGGAGTTTTTTCCTGCTGCTTGCCTTTAGAAAAGGAAAGTGCTCCAGTTTTGGACACTGAGTGAGTGAGTGTAATACAAATCCCTCAGGTGCTCTTCGGAGTTTGTGTGATTTTAGCAGAGTTTGGTTGAAATCCCCAAAGTCTGGACACTTTAAACCTGACTTTGGTTCATCTGGAGGACACATATTCACAGCCAAGTGCCAGTTCTAGCCACCTAGGCCTAATCTAGCTCTGATCTAACCACTGCTGTCCTGGGCTTGAACTTTATTTTGTTACTGCAGCTAAGTGGCAATGAAAATTTAAGTCTTGATCTTATGAACTCTCTGTGGCTGTGACAAGGACAGCTTCAGAGGCTGATATCATCATTATTTTTCTTTAGAACTTAACACAAGTCACGTGGGGGTGTGAAGAAATGCTAATCCACAGCTGTTGTGTGCAGCCCTTCTGTCTTGCCCCAATACAATTGTCACTGCTGCCTCCAGAACAATGTCAAATGTGGAGAAATCCACCCACTGGAGAGTAAGGAATTCAGATTAACAGGGAGCCCAGCTAGTGACAGCAATGCCCTCACTTCTGAAAATCAGCTTTGTTTCAAGGGAACAAGTGGTTTTATTCCAGTGGAAAAGAGTCTGAGCTCATAGAAGCATTTTCAACACAAGGAAATTTAGCACTGAACCCCACATTATCATAGCACAGTGTGAGGTGATCCAGCCCTGGTAGGATTTAGTTTGTATTTTAAAACAGCCCTGATTTAAAGCTGCAAAGATGGTTTTATGAGAAGAACCAAGAGCAGCCAACCCCTGGCTCCCATTCCATGATGGCCTGCAGAACAAAGAGCAGGAGCTGCCAGGCACTGCCCCTGCTCTGCCCCTGATGCCTGGCACCAGGAGAAGCACCAAAGGCACTGCCACCTGTTCCTTCCCACTGGAATATTCACTTCTCCTGCAGCATAACCTTGGGAGCTTAATGGGAAAAGGATGTGGCTCCCAGCACTGGCTCTGGCAGCAATCACTGCACAGCTCTCAGGTCCCACTTGATGTACAACCTCCTGGAGGAGAGGTGACAGGAGAGAAGGATCAAAGTGCAGCCAAGCATCAGGGTTACTCAGGGTCAGTGAGGGGGAGCTGGAAGGAGGAGCTTTCAGATTGCATTTCCTCAGATCAAAGGTGTCCTGTGCTGCTCCCTCCTCACCCAATGCTCAGCAAGCATCTCCAAAGTGAAGCATTTTCTGAATTCTGCCCACCTTTCACCCCAAAACTGCCAGGTGGCTGATGTGTGGGGCGTGCAGTAGGGGTGAGCATGGGGTACATGGATCCATCCTACAACACTGGCCAAATCAGTCAGTGTTTTCCTGGAACAGCTCACAGGAACACACCCTCTGGATTAAACAAGAAATAAATGGTTGCTTTGCTTGTCTTATGGAGAGAAGGCTTCCATTTCAAAGTCTCCCTGGTTACAATAGCCCCTGAAATAAGGGGAATGCACAGAAAAAGTTCTGAACTGCCTTTTACACCCCTCAGAATTCCTCTGCCTTGCCTGGGGTTGCAGGGGGAGCAGCATTGGGTTTCCTTGGTTTAGTTGATGTGTAGGTTATTCTTTGAGCCTGTGTTTTAGGATAGGTATGTCCCCAAGCAAAGCTTTTACTCTGATCCTTTTCCATCAACTTGGGGGAAAAAAACAGCTGAAAGGATCATAAATAATGAGCCTTTGATTTATTGCTTTCATAGCTCAAGGCTATTAACTGAAAATATGCACCTTATGGACATCTAACACCACTTGGCTCCCCTTGCAATGTGCACCAGCCCCAAAACAGAGTGGATTTCTTTTCCAACTCCCTGCAGTGTTTCTGGGGAGAGCAGAACTCACCAGTGTTGGCTTCGTAGTCCCCAATAAATCTCTTTGTGAGGAAGCGCACGACCAGGGCTGCAAAACAATGACAAAAAACGGGTCCTTAATGAGAACCCAGATCCACAACTCGTGTAACATCTGCCTGCAGAAGGAGTCCCACATGAAACCCAGTTAATCTCTGGATTTGTCACGTGTTATTCTGCTCTCAGCACTGACAGACAAAGATCTGGGGCCAAGCTGGGGTTCCTAATTCAGAGTTTTTCACAGCTTGTGTTGGAAACGAGCCCTCAGAATCAGGGTGGCAGCTCAGCGTGGGATAGGGAGGTTGCTCCCCAGTGATCACAGGTAAAACAATCTGTCCTCTACCCTGAAATAATTTAGGAAAAGAGGAACAAGCCAGTAGACTGCAGCTAATCCAAATTAAAGCATTTCATGTCAGACAAGAAGTGAGGCTGATGAATGGAATAGTTCTTTCCAGCCTTAAAACCCCTCACAAAACCCATTAGTGATATCTAATCACAGCCAGCAAACAAACTCCATGTGCTCTGAACCCTTGGGTCATGCTGGAGCACCCTGGGCCTTCTTACTCACCTTAACCTGAGCTGCTTTCTTAAACTCTTGGAACATTTTCTTTTTTCTGCATAAAACCTTTAAATGGCATCGTGGCAACAGTAACTTATATTCCTGTGGTGCTTTGATCTCAGTAGATTCCTAATGACTTGCAAAACCACTTAATCTGGAGTTAAATAAAATGTCTCATCCTGCAAGCAACATCATTTTATAATAGATTTCATTTCAAGCAATAATTGTTCTCACAGTGATACTAAGTCATCCTTTAGCACCCTTCGATGAAATTGCCTGTCCAGCTGTCTTCAACAAACTATTTAAAAATAATATGGAGATGTGGCTGCTTCAAAGCCAAAACAATCAAACATTCTGCTGAATCCTGTGGAACCACAGATGTAATAAATCAAACTGCTTTTAATAATTCCTGAAATCATGGACCAGATATTCAAATGCACCGATGCTCTCTTTACCCTCTTTTCTTCCCCTCTCCTTCGGAGAATGATAAAGGCACATCTTGTAAGCTGTGATTTGCCTGCAGAGCATGAAACATTTACAGCAGGGGGATAGCAGCCAACTTTTGAGGTGTGGAAATTTAGCCACAGTTAAAAAATTTGCACAAGACCAGGCAGAAGCACTTGTGAGTCCAAAACTCGCTGCTGGCTTCTCGCACACCAACAGCAAATCTACCTCACTAATTCTCCCGTGCCTTTTCTCTTTTTTTTTTTTTTTTAAAAAGGCAAATTTAAATGGTTAAGCCTCGACAAATTTCACAGTTTTGGGTGTGTTTGGGCAGCGAAGGAGCTAGGGAGCTCAGCCACAAGGAAAAGCAGGGCACACACCTGTGACTTACCTGTCTTACCCACGCTGCTGCCGCCCAGCACCACCAGCTTGATGATTTTGTTGGGCGCACAATCCAGCACGGGGTACTCCGGGATGGGCAGCAGCAGAAAGCTCGTGGGGTACTGAGACATCGTATCCTCAGGGATGAGAAGCATGCCAGAAGAGATGGCTCTTCAACCCGATCTGGGGGAGAAAAGCAGCAGCGCGGCTCTCCGCAGCCCGTCCTCCGCCGCCTTTCCTCGCGGGGAGAAGCCCTCTCATCCCACTGGAGACGTTTTCCCGAGGAATGTGAGACTGCCCGGCCTCCTCCAGCCGATTCCTCTGCTCAGACAGCGACTTTGGAGAGCCAAAGGGAACTTTTGATCAGCCCCCGTGAAAACTGACTCCAGCATCCCGCAGCCAATCACGAGGGGACCGGGACATTCCTGCAGCCGGGCACCGAGCGAGCTGCGAGCATCCAGCGCTGCTCGCCCTTCTCCCTCCCCACCGCCTGCTTTATGTGCTGCCCCTTGGCTAAAAACCCAGATTTTGGGGCTTTACAGCCGTCACGGGAGCGCTTTCAGCGCGATACAGTCACCCCCCCATGCTCTGCTCTAATTCCGCTTTGAATAATCCGGTTCTGCCTGTCCAGTTCTTTTGCCTTTTCAATGGATCCAGCTCCTTGTTGTCCCCGAGCCATTGTGCGCTGCCCCACAGCTGATGGGACCCCGCTCTTCAGGATAACAAACACATTTCCATCCCCCCGCCCCGCTCACCCAGAGTTTTCAGGCAGCTGTTGGATATTCCAAAATCCCAGCTGACACGTGAATTCTCCGGGATTCATTTGATCTGTAGCTTTGTGCGTGCTGTGAGTCCTAAAGGCCCTCTGGAACGTGGGGCAGGGACACTGCAGGCTCTCCAAACATGGAGAAGTGAATTTAGGGCTGGTAAAAGGCTTGGGAAGCTGAGGAAGGACTGGGAGAGAATGGCTTCTCTAGGAAAACTCAGTGGGGTTTTAGGACAGCTGGCAGGGTCTGTGGGATGACTGCCTGGAACTGAACACTGGCTACAATCAGCTCTGAGTTCTCTGGGATAACAGGGAGGGAAGAACACTGGGGAGGGAGTGACCCAGATAAAGCAGAACTGCAAATAATATGAAACAGATGTAAATTAAACTTAAAAAAAAATAATGCAGTTGGAGCATTCATTTTTGGAAAACTTCTCTGGAGGGAGCAGAGGCAAGGCTGGGACATGGACTCTGTCAGGCTGCGTGGGAGATGGGATGGGAATGGACAGCAAGATCATCCCCCCCCAGCCCCTGGAGGCCTGGGGATGCAGTTTTTCTGCAGGAGCAAGGTGGGCTTGGCTCACTCTGGAGAGGCTGCAGCCACCACAAAGCCTCTCTGTGCCCAGCTCTGCTCTGACCCACAGCACACACCTGAGCCCACCTGAGCCAAGCTGGGCTCCCAGGGGATGGGAAATCAGGGCAGGGCTCTGGATCACTGCCCCTTCCCAAAGCAGCAATCCCAGCTTCCACTCCAGCATCGCACAGGATGTGCTGAGTCTGAACTGCCCTGAGGAAAATCCAGCTTTGGGGCACAGCAGTGCAGTGCAACCAGCACAAGAATCCCAAGATTTATGGACATATCACTTTTCCAAGGTTCTGTTTCCCCTCTAAAACCTCGTTGTGCAGCAGTATTTGTGATGGTGCTCTGCTAACTCCCAGCTTTGTGCCTTTGAGCATCCTGGCAGCTGATGGAGAGGAGGAAAAAAAGTCTGGAGGCTGATGCAGCTCATGGAACTGGGAGAGAGCCGCTGGATCCTGTGTCTTTTGGGACATCACTCCTTTGGGAATGCTTTGCAAATCTTCCAGTGTCAATTTGCTTCCAGATTTTAGCAGAACTCCAAACACTGAAAAAAAAAATATATATTTTCCAGGAATTTTCATTACTGAGGTGCTTTAATCTCCTACAAATTTTGTAAGAAGAGGCAAAATGAGGGGAGGAATAGAAAATAAAAGCTCAAAATCTTGTGGTCAGATAATAGGACAGCACTTTGAAATGTGTTATTGAGCTAGACAGTGATAAATTTGGGATTAGTTAGCAGCAGTAATTCACTCTCTTCCTCTCTGAGTGCTGGAACCTTTGTTACCATTTGCTATTAAAAGCATATGTTAGTGAGTAATATCAAAACATTCAGCACAATAGTCCTCCTCCAAAACCAAACAGTCGTAGATCTGTCAGCTTCTAGGTGGCCAGACGTGCTCCAACGCAGGAAAAAAAAGCCAGATAAGTTCAGAAAGACCATGAAGAATATTCAATCTGAGCAAAGACATTCCTAGAAGAAAACAGCTCTGCTGGCTTGCTCCAAGAGGGAGGCACATTCAACAGAAAAAAAAAATAAAATGGTTTTGGGTAGACAAATGCGGTGCTGAGGAACACAAAAGGGAGTCAGAGGCACGTGGAGGGTGAGCTTTGGTCTGCAGGAATGTGAGGCAGACAGCAAGAATGCAAATTGTGCTCCAATGATGCTGAGCCTGGATGTGGCACTCGAAAATCAGGAGTCCTGAGCACGGGCACGGAGCAGCTGCTGCCTGAGGAGGGATGGGGAAGCTGCTGCATGTGCTTGCAGGGCTGGATCTGGTGCTGACACGGGAGAGGGGATGTGTGGGGGCAGGAATGAGACAGCAGTGCTGGAGGAAATGTTGAACTGCTGCTTTTGGCAGCTCTGAGGGCTTCTAGTTGCTTAAAACAAATGTGAAAGCAGTTTTAGGCTGCGTGTTGGAAGCAGACCAGTGGAGTTTGAGCTCCTATGCTATTATGGCTCAATATGAATTTCTTCTGCACCAGCCCAGGCTTCTTGTGCTTCTCCCCAAAGCTTGTTCCACCACATGCAGGAATCTCTGTGCAGAGAGAAGGGCTTTTAGTACAGATAAAAAAGCAGTGCATTCTCCCAAATTTTCTGTCTACTCTCAAGCTCCCTCCTCCTCTTAACTTTGAGGTTTTAATCCTGAAAGGATTCAAGTAAAATATGGAATCAAACCCAGAGGTTTTCAAACATGGTCTTTATCTGATGTTCTAGATTGCCAGAGCAGCCTTTTCCCAGAGTGAAGCCATGCAGAAGGAGTCACACCCTTTGAGATTTGTAACCCTTGGCATGTAGAATAACAATTGCTTTTAAAGGAGATATTCATTGTTTGTGCACAATGGACTTATATTTAGCTAAGAAACCCATGTTTTAAATTCAAATCCTCTTGCAAAACCAATAGCTTATAATAGAGGGAGAATGTTTGCAAAACTGAGAGCAGCTTTGGGAACATTTGGATGGTTCTGGAGGTTTCACTTCACCTCCCCTTGGGTTGCTCATGCAAAGATCTGTGCCTTTGCGTGGCGCACAGAGATTGTTATTTCCACACCAATTTTTTTACAGATTATTTACTGCTCTGTGTTGCTTTTGGCTCTGTTTGTTAGAAGATTTTCTATTTATATTGTTGTTGGCCCTCCTACACATCTTCAGAGACGAAGCTCACTAAAAATAAAAATATTTGCCATGACCATAGAGTCTGTCACAGGAGGATGTCAGAGTGCTTTAAAACTGGTTGTAATTATTCCTCATGCATTGTACAAAAGGAGTAAGAGATGAGCAGAGCCAGAGAGACCTTGCTAAGATCCCACCATGTTGGAGAAGTGTTTCTCCTTCTGCCTAGCTCTGGCAGGAATGATTTTTCCTCCAGAAGTCCATTTGGAAGCATTACAATTGCCTCTGGTAGATTTTTCATAGAATATATTGATGTTAGGGGGCCTTGGAAGGAGGAACGGGGCTCTTTTCAGAGCAGAGATGGGAAATCTGTGGCTGTGGGGAAATGCCAGGGGCTGTGGCAGATGCTGAGACCAATCCCATGGCTGGTGGCTCATGCACACACTCCTGAATTTACTCCAGCCAACAAGAACTGACCCCTGCAGCTCTCTCTGTCCCTCTTTGCTGCAAATTTGGGGCCCAAAGGTCACTTCTCACGCTGCACTCCACAAAAATTGTCTTTGCACCACCTTTCTGCTCCCAGCAACTGAATACCTCAAAGCTGGGAAAGGCAAAGGAGGAGGAGATAAGAAAGGACCAGAAATGAGTGTGGTGTGCTCAAGGAACCAGCTGTGGTCTGTGTGCTCAGAATTCTCCCCTGCTGAGTTTAAATGAATTAAAAGTGCAACACTGTGCTCCAGCAGTGACCTCTGAAGATATCTGGGGACAAAAACATGATTTGAGCCCTGTAATTCTACTCAGCACCAACTTGTTCTGATCCTGAGGCCGAAGGGCAAGGAAATATCCTCAGATGCTTCTGCAACAGCTGTGATAAATCATCTTTGATTCTATTTTGGGATGTAAGAGAGATGAACATTTAAATAGAGACTTCAGTCTGATCAAACACTCTACAGACTCCACAATTTCTGCATTTCCTGTCCCTAATTTTAAAGCACTGCCATTCATGGCAAGCCTGTAAGGAAGGAGCACATAACCCTTTTCACTTTTGGGATATTTTGTAAGGATTGGGGTTTTTGTGTTCCTGAAGCCTGTCCCTGGGGAGCCTGTAGTAGATGACGTGGGAAGTCCAACGTGTGTACGGGAACATCGCTGCAGGCGAGCAGCTCAAATAGAATGGAAACATCTCGGCCTCATAAAAAGGTTCTGCTTTGGAAACTGAACCCTTCCCCGCAGATATTCCCACAAGGTCAGGGCTGGAGTGTGGAAACGGCCCTGGCACTGCTGGGATGGTGAGCAGGGAACTCCCCTCGCACTCACCAGTGCTTCCAGCAGCTGCTGGGTGATGGGGACAGGCTGGGAGCCTCCAGGTTGGACACAACATCCATAAAGCCCATCCCATTCTGCCCTTGCCTTGGCAGGGACACCTCCCACTGCCCCAGGCTGCTCCAAGCCCCAATGTCCAACCTGGCCTTGGGCACTGCCAGGGATCCTGGGGCAGCCACAGCTGCTCTGGGCAACCTGTTACCCATCCTGATCCCATTCCCATTCCTGATCCCAATCCCATTCCCATCCTGATCCCGTTCTCATTCCTATTCAGATACCGATCCTATTCCCCATTCCCATTCCCCATTCCCAATCCCATTCCCCCCGGAACGAGAACGCCTGGGAACGCTGGTTGCGCGGCGCGGGCGGCGCCATTTGGGCGGCGCACAGGCCGGGCCGCTTAGCGGGTGCGCAGCTGGCGCTGTCAGTCGCGGCCCAAGATGGCGGCGGCCGGGGGCGGATGGAGGCGCTGGTGACGGTGCGGAGACTCGCCGCCGTCTGTACCATGGTGAGAGCCCTCGCGGCCGCCCGGCCCCGCACGGCCGCTCCTGAGGGGCTCCCGGCCCTGTGCCCCGCGCTGGGCGGCGGGGAGAGCCCGCCCGCCGCGCCCCGGCGCCGTGCGAGCAGCAAAAGTGGTTCAGAGGCATCGGTGCGGGAGGCCCCGCCGCCGGCACCGGGTGTCTGAGGGGGCCGGGACGGAGCGGTCGTGCCGGGGAAGGGCGAGGGGAGCGCGGGGAGCCGCGGCCGTGCTGTGCGCGGGTGCCAGCGTGGCCGGGGCTCGCAGGGATTTGGGATAATCGGGCTGAAATCTCGTGGGAAAGGTGTTGGAGGCTAGGCAGGAACGCGAGCTCGCCGCTCCCGGTGGGTGTGTCTGCTGCCGCCTGTGCCCTGAAATGTTTTTCGGGCTGGTGGGTGCTGCGTTTCGGTGAGAAAAGGAATTATCGAGCATTAACTGGCCTTGTGCCCGCGTCGTAGCCGGTTGTTGTGATAACCGAGTTCGTTTTAAAGCTTGTTCTACTCGTTTATCAAAGCTCTGCAATCGCTCCACGTGCATGCGTGTACCAGGGACCGTCCCTGCTGCCAGTGAAAGAGACAGGCTGGTAATTGCATGATTATGCAGAATTTTTAATGAAGTTACGCTGCTGTGTAAATAGAGCCCAGCAAGTGGTTGGGCTGGCGCCGGAGCTGACTCACAGCGAAATAAACACCAAAAACTGCACAGAGGAGTGCAGTTTCCTTCTGGGAGGAGTTGCCTCGCTCCAGCAGGGGCTGGAATTCCCAAATCCAGCAGAGGGTCAGGCTGGGGGTGCTCACCTGGAGCAGTTTGGTTTTCATAACCCCACATTTTCATTGCTCTGAGGGCAGGTTTCCATCTCCTTTCTGCAGTCTGGGCAGGGACTGTTGCACACCGATTTACTGGCTCTGTTTTCACCTCTGTGGGAAAGGAACAGGATTTTCATACTTTTCCATGCAGGTGCTGACTCCCAGTTTAACTCCAGGATTTGCAGTTTCACACCCCTAACAAGAAACATTAATCTTTACAAATCCCTGGCCATGGAGACCTCACTGGAAGTCTTTGGGAGAAGAATTCCCAGGACTTTATCCTTGCCTAATCTCACTGAATGTTTCCTTTTTTCCCTACATAATTTGTATTTTTTAATTGCCCATCACAGACCCAGGTGAGATTAAGGCCATGAGAGGTGAGTCACAACTTTGCTCTGGAGTTCTGCACCCCAGAGGCAAGGGATTGACTCAATCCACGGAATATTTTGAATGCATTCCTGAGAGCAGCTGACTGAGCCTCGGATTGAGAGGGTAGATGGAAGGCAGAGCATTTCCCTGCGACTCTGCAGCCAGACCTGAGCACATCCCAGTGGGATTTTTGCTCCTCTACTTGCCTGGATTTTGGTTAGGATGGTGGATGGAAGCTGGGCAGGTGCTTGTAGCCTCCCACTCCCCCTCCTGAAATTCTGGGGCTGTTTTTTTCCGAGAAACTCCTCCATGTTGCAGCTCTGGGGAGGCAGATTTTCCTCATTGTGTTTCAATTTGCTGTTTCAGTTCTGTGCAGAAATTTTAGAGCAGTGCTGGTAGCACTAAATAATTGCACAAAACTGCCTTTCAAATTTCTCAGTTAAAAAGATCTTTCCAATTTATTAATGCTGTGGAATCTGTCAGCTTCAGTGTTTTAGGTGCATACGTAGCTTGGCTAAACTTATTGTCAGTATTAACATTTATTCCCTCATCTAGCCCAGGAAATTAAGGTCTGGGTGCTGTATTTTAAAACTGGATCAATTTATTTGCATGTCCAGCAAGTAAAAATACTGTTTGATTTGTCACAAAGGTATATAAAAAACCTGAGCCTTCTTTATAAAAACATTGAAATACATGAACAAAGTCGCTTTGGGAACTGCTTTCTTCAGGATTATGCTAATCTGTAGAGATAGTACAGGACTTTACAATCTTTTTTTAGTAAAATATGCAGTTTTTACCAGCATTTCCAGTCATCATCTGTGCTCCAGGCTGGAAAAGTGGAACTCAGGTTTGTGACATTGTCAGACCCCTTGGCATCACAGGAACTGCTTCTCAGCCACGCCATTCCTCTCCAATACCTCTTTAAAAATTAAATGTAGAACTCATTAGCAGCCAGTAATGAGGTTGAACTTGAATCATCTCCCCCTCCCTAAAATAACTTCCCTGTGTTTCAGCGTGGATCAGCTCTGCTGTGCCTCAGGGTGCTGGCATTTCCTTGGTGTGAGCACCATCCCTTTTCCAGGATTTCATCACACTGGGGTGGCCTGGGAGCTGGGAGGGAGCAGGGATTGTTCATTTGGATGTGATTCATTGCTTGGGGAGGCTGCTGACAGCACATGGAAAACACAGCCATGCCTGGGAGCCACTGCCCCAACTCTGCTGCCCTGCCACCAGTTTTGTGTCCCAGCCCTTCCCTTTGCTGTGGGCTTTGGGGGTTTTTCCTTGTGTTTGCAGGCAGCTGCAGGACTGAGGGAGATGGGAACAGAGAGCACTGCTGAGGCATTTTGCATAAAACATCTCCAATTGCTGTTTCAGAAGGGATTAAAGGGGGATCTGTGGGTCTGGGGTGAGCAGGTGGGAATTCTCTCTTAGCTGAGGAAAGAGAGAGAGAGTGAGGAGGACAGAATTCCATGGCTCTGACTGCATCCTCTGACCCAGGATGTGTTTTCTGGGCTCTGAGACAGTTGTAGAACTGAGTTTTTGCATCTGAACTTGAGGATTTTGTTGAATTGACAGAACTTTTGGAAAAGGAGACCAGAACTTGAGAATGAAGCAAGGTGCAAGGCCCAGAGCTGGGCTTTTGCTCTCTGGCAGCTTGTGAGGAGTCTGTAGTAAGCTGTGAGTAAAATATTATTACTTTGCAGGCAATTAGGGCCACTTCCTCTACATTCATGTCTAATTGTTAAACCAGTAGAGCATGCCTGAAGAACTCCAACCCAGACTACAAATTGAGGGTAGTCTTACATACTCTGAATCAGGACATAATTATTGACTTGAGTGCTGGAGGGGAGGTGGCTGCAGCATTTGTAAGTCACATTTCCATTTGCCACCTGAATAATTTACACTGGGCAGCTCAAGCAGGGCTGTGGTGTCCCTGGTGTGTAATGTCACCTCCCTGCTGTCACCTGTAGCTGCAGGACTTTGGTTTGGCTTTATCAGAGAATTAACATTTATAGCATTTCTTTTTATCACTGGAAGAAGGGAGGGTGGAAGTGGAGCTGGCTAAGGAGATTTCTGTCTCCAGCAGTGCTCTGCTTCTTGACTGACTTGCTAAGCTGAACGAAACCAAACATTTCATCTTTGCACTTAAAACCCAGCCTGAGAATAACTGAGAAAAATTGTTTTAGGGGGGAAAGAAATACATAACCCTTTGGAAAGCAGGGAGGAGGACCCTTCAAGGTTTTCCCACCTGTTGTTTGTGTTCTGGTTTAATGCTGTGTGTGATGGGTGTTTATTGCTGCAGATTTGGGGCTTCTGACAGTTTGGGGCTGGAAGCAAAGCCAGGCTGCAGTTCAGATGGACCACACAGGTTCAACTTGAGGATTTTGCAGGAGTCCTGAACACATAAATGAGCTTTTGTGCTGTCCTGGTGTCTGCTTCGATTGTCCATAAACTTTTAAAATTTCATGCTTGAGTTCTCCACAGGAAAATGAGAGGTCATGAGAAATCCCAGCTGTGTTGGGCCATGGAGTTGAGGAAACTGGGCACTCCATGGTTCATTTGGTCAAAGTAGACACTGATTTAAATTAGAGAACTTCTGCTTCAGAGCTGCTACTATTTCAAAATGAAGAGTGAATACCTGGGGAAAGATGCTAAAAAACCAGAGTCTAGCTTGTTCTAGCTGTGCTCTGTGTTGTTGAATCTCTGTTGTTTGGTTCTTTAATGGGGATTTAGAGCAAATGTTTTTATTGCCTTGGATTCATCTGTTTGCATGCACATCACTCGCTGTCTTGTTGCTATTAAAAAGAAATGGTTTTCAGTGCTTCCTCCAGCAGATGTCAGTTTGGGGGATTCCTGTACTTGCTGCCAAAATAAAGGGCAGCTCTGTACATCATTATGGTTTGTTTCTATGTAACATTTTATATTTTCAGCTTATTTTTTAGTGGATACTTTAAATGTGCTTGTAAAACAGATAAGGGATAAACTTTATTATGACAGGACAAGAGAATGACTTTTAATTTAAAATGGGTTGATTTCCACTAGAAAGGAAGGAATTAAGGGTGGTAAAGCACTGGCACAGGGTGCCCAGAGAAGCTGTGGCTGCCCCTGGATCCCTGGAAGTGTCCAAGGCCAGGCTGGATGGGGCTTGGAGCAGCCTGGGATAGGGGAAGGGGTCTCTGCCTGTGGCAGGGGGTGGCAGTGGTTGAGCTCTAAGGTCCCTTCCAACCTAAACTATTCCATGATTTATCCACTTAACCTCTCACACACTGAGCTGTGGATATATTCCCCCATTCAGACCCATTAATTGGCCCCACAGCTGAATTTTACTGCTGTGTGCCTGTGTAATACCTGGAGTTACAACCTATTTATAAATGAAATCTAAACCTTTTTGTAGATCTTTGCCTTCCCTCAGCATCCACTTCCTCACTCTGCACAGCATTGTCCCTGCACTGTTTGATGTGTGAGGCTCCTGATAAAATCTCGATGCCAGCTCACAAAAGAACAATGCTGGTAAACACTGGGCCTTGCACAGCTGGGAGCTGTTTGTGCTCTCTCTGAGAGCTGCAGAATCCCTGTGAGCTGTGCTGGCAAAGCCCCCACTCCTGCTCTGTCTCTGGGGCACTGGGAGCAGCCCGAGCTCGGGAGGAGTCTTGTGGTGGAGAAATCAGGGAGATCAACTGGGAGGCAGTGGTCAGGAGACTGGGATAGACTGGGATGCACTGGGAGCAGTGGAGCTGTGGGAGGCAGTGGTGAGGAGGCTGGGATGGACTGGGATGTACTGGGAGCAGTGGAGCTGTGGGAGGCAGTGGTGAGGAGACTGGGATGGACTGGGATGGACTGGGGGCAGTGGTGCTGTAGGAGGCAGTGGCTTAGGAGGCAGTGGCTGAGGAGGCTGGGGTGGACAGGGATGGACTGGGAGCAGTGGAGCTGTGGGAAGCAGAGGAGGCTGAGATGGACTGGGATGAACTGGGATGTACTGGGAGCAGTGGTGCTGTGGGAGGCAGTGGTGAGGAGGGGAATGAGCTGCTGCCAAAGCTCAGCACTCAGCAGTGGTTCTGGTTTTCCTGCTCTTTCTCCAGCATCCTTTGCACGTGTTGTTTGACGGGAGCCCAGCTTTGCTAGCTCCCTTCCAGAGCACAAAATGAGCACAAAATGAGCACAAAATGAGAGGGTTTCACAGCAGGGTGGCCCTGCTTTGCCTTTGGGAGCTGGGGATCCTGTGGACCTTGCAGGACCAGCTCCTCATGGAATGAACCCGTGCTTGGAGGAGTTTACAAAGCACCCTGCATTCATTGATTGAAAACCACTCCAATTAAGGCTTCATAGGAGTAGACTTCTTCAGAAATGGAGCACTTTGGAGTTTCTCTGGGTGACCTGGCAGCAGCCAGGGTGCTCTGTGAGCTTTCCTCCCTCACTGGAAATGGGCACAGCCTTTCCAGGAGGAAGATTCCGTGGCATTCGGAAGTGTGGAGCCTTGGATAGTCTGGGACACTGCTCGTCTCAGGATTATCAGTTTGTTTGGAGTGCAAAGTGCTGCAATCCAAGGCTCAATTTACAGTAATTTGTTATGCCTGGAACATAGACAGCCTTCTGGGATCCATGAAAAGGGATCCTTTCAAACCCCGAGCTGACAAGTCTTTTTATCTGACTCCAGTGCTCCACAGCCAAGGAGTCTTAAAGGATGGGGAAAGCAGCATCTAATCTGTGTTTAGAAAACCATGACAGTGTGTTCTATAAACTTGCAGCAGTACAACCCCAATCTGCTCCATTTCCACTTCCCCCCAGGGTAATTTGAATAGTCCTGAAGCTGGAATTATTATCTCAGCAAATGCAGCAAGTGCAGGCAGACTTGTGCATCAGCTCATGCAGATTTCTTTCCTGAAAGGTTTTATTTTTTTTTTGCTCGGCCTACTTGTTCTTTTTTTCCCTTTTTTGTTTTGATTTGTTTATTCACTCTTAAAACAACTCCTCAGCAGTGGGTTTAAGCAGCTCCTCTAATCTGGAGTGCTGAACGATGGTGTCCCTTGGAGCCTTTCTGCACAACTTGAAAGCTGCTTCCCAACTCCTTTTAAACACTAAATCTTCTTCTGCTCTTATTTGTTAAAAGGAAACAGCCAAATGAGTAATTAGAGAGCAAGACTCGTGTGCCAGGACACTGTAATCTTGTAGGTATTTTCCCTTTTTTTTTTTTGCATTTCTTTAAGGGAAATATCTTTTACAGGCAGGTGTTCCATGGGAAGCAGCTGCTTCCTTTTCTGGAGTTAGGATGGTGTGGAGTCCAAGCCAGAATATCTTCAGGGATTTTATTTCATCAGGTTTTTACTCCAGTGATGCTACACAGCTCTGGGTGTGCATCCAGAGATGCCCTGAGTTATGAGCCTTTCATTCCTTCATTTGAACTGAATTAGATTCATTGCAAAGAGAGAAATGCATAAAAATCAGGTGGAAATTAATGTTATGTACTGAGCTAAATTAATAGTAATTATCCTTAAAGAAGGGCTGAATCTTCCAATTTGCATGGGCTGTATGGAGAGGGCTTTAAATTAATTAATTATTAAAAGTGAGCGAATGGAATTGATTAGTCCTGGGTGTGTTTTAGACAGGCCTAAAGCAGCTGAAGGATGGAGGCAAGCAGAGAGAACTAAGTTTCAACAGGATACAATGAAGAGATAGAAATATTTTCTGAAATTTTGGAAGACACATCCAGATTTGAAAAGTTCTCTTCTGACAGTCTGCCACTGTCCAGAAATGAACTATAAATGGAGCATCTGTTGGGGAGTAGATATTTATCTGTATCCATCTAAAGTGGAGTGGAGTGCTCAAAATAAGCACAGAAAACTTGAAAATTAAAAAAAAATTGACTTCTTGTAGATTTTGGCAGGTGAGTATTGAAAAAAGACCAAACTGTAAGTTTGTACTTGCATTTTTTTAAAAGATTGGAAGGACTTCACCATTTTAGTTAATTCCCTTGTACCTTAAGCAGCTGCTTCATCCCTGTTAAAAACCAAAAATTAAAACCTCACAAAGCATTTGATTGACAAGTCTTTCTGAATTTCTGTGTCTGTCAATGGCACCAAAGAAATGTTGAGTATTTTTTGTCATTATTTTGAGCTGGTGGTGGTTATGGAATGGTTCTAAACCCCCAATTCAAAACCTGTGTAATTAGAGCCCCTCAGAACTTGTCAGAAGTAAATGCCAGGAGCTCTCAGGGCAGTGGGATCTCCCCACTTGTGACTTTTTCTCTGCTTTGTGGGTTTTTCCCTCATTTTCCAGCTGCAGTGCTGGCTGTTTGCTGAGCAGCAGCACAACACTGACCTGATTATTTTGACAAGAGCTCAGAATCCTGACCCAGAGTTGTGCTAATTTTGGTCCTTTTTTTTTCCCCTGGAGCTGCAGCAGCAGCTGCTTCATGCTCAGGTCTCCTCACACCCTTTTTTCTGCTTTTCTAACCATCCTCACATGTGCAGAGTTACCTCCAGAGCAGCAGAAAGCAGAGATTTGGGAATGGAAATGTAGATTCCAGCCAAGTGGGAAAGTGTTAGTTCAGGGGAAAAAAAAAATCAAGGTAGTCTATAATATTAAACAGTCCACAAATTCTCATCCAAGGTTTGTGGTCGATCAGGATTTCACTGAAACTTGGTAAAACTCATATTGCTAAAAAGAAAAGGGGTTGTAACTTGAAGCAGGAACCACAGGGATGCTGGAAATGTGGAATTCTCCCATTCTGAGCTGTGGGGCTGTTATTAATCACTCCCAGCTTTTATTCCCACAGCTTCACCAAAACTCTTCAACTTAGAGCCTAATTGCAATTTCTACCATAAAGCTAATTAAGTATAATACAGAGAAAACTGAGCACTCCTCTGGTTCCTGTCAGACAAGTGAATGCAACCTGTGAGCTTTTCATCTGTAGGAATAATTACCAAAATTATTAATTATTAATACCAATCCAGTGAGTTTGAGGTCACCAAGTCTTGGTGCCCCTGGAAGCTTGATACATTTCCAGTTTCTGAAATCAGTTACATCTAGGCTATGCAAAATACTCATTTTCTTTGCAGGAATGGGATTTTTTTTTTTTTTTTGCCAATAATGCAGATTTTTTGTGATCTCCTTTTGGTGCTGCAGTGAGTTACCACTGGCTAAGAAACAGAAGTCCACTACTATTTATTCCACTTGCATGGTGCATTGAACTTGAAATAAATCTTTAAGACTTCTCTGCTGAGCAAAAATCACTCAGAGCTTACAAACTGGAAAAGTTGACAGATCTCTCTTGTGGTTTTGATGGGTTATTCAGTTAAAATTTCAGGAATACTGTGGGATCCCTGCCTCAGTATGGCTTGGTTAGACATTTCCCTCAGGTAAGGAGCTTTGCAGCTGCTCTTTTCACATCCCTTAAAAAAATTCAACAAAACTTGCCTTGAGTGTTCTCTGGGTAAATACAAGTTTACCCCAATGCTGTTTTCTCTATATCTCACCCAGATCTGAGCATGGAATAGAATCCCAGGATCATTTAGTTGGAAAAGACCTCCAGGACCATGGAGCCCAACCTGACTGTCCCCACTTTGGCCCCAGCCCAGAGCACTGAGTGCCACATCCAGCCTTTGCTCACATTTTTAAATCAAGATATTGGTGTGATGTCCCTCACACCCTCACACCCTGCATGGGTATGAAAAAGTGAGGAAGACTTGAATATTAACAATTCCCCATGCTGTTGTTTGATACTTTAATATTTGGTATATTAGATTTTTTTAAAGGGTGTTCTTTGTCTTTTCAGTGAGCACAAATGTTTTTGGATAGACCTTTCTTTTAATTAGCTGATATGCATAAAGTAAAATGACTGCAGCTGTGATAGGAACTATTTTATTGTTGTTTTTTGGAGGGGGGGGTTCTTGGTCATTTTTAGCTGTGTGTATTCCTGCTAAGGTGGTGAGATGAGATGGGCCAGGCAGTTTTTCATTTTCCTGTTTGACTGATAATTCCAGAAGTGTGAAAGCACAGCCAGTTCTGTGAGTGGGCTGTGAACAGGAAAGGGGAGCTCTGAGACAACACTTGATGTCCCAGGAATTTCCAGAAAATTGAAAATCCTGCTTACAAGTGCTGAAACTTCCGTTGTCACCTCCCCCTGCAGTATGAAAGTGCTAAATTCACATCTCATTATGTAAGTAAATCACTATTACCACGTAGGTAAATGAGGGGGAAGTTTTCCTCCTGGGCTAATTGTGTGCTCTATAAATCTGAATTTATTCCTGCTCACAGTGCTGAGTTTGATGGTCCTGAAGGAGAGCAGGAGAGTTCCTTGAGAGCATTTCCTTGCACCTCACAGAAGTCAAGGATGTACTTCTGGGGTTGTTAAAATATTCGTTTATTTGCCTTGCACTAGCAGTGAGAAGTCAGCTCTAATCTCCTGCATTAATCTTTATATTCAGCTGTATTTCAGTTTTAGTGTTTGCTTAGCAAACTCAGTTGCTGTGAATGAGGGATTTTTTTCATGGCATTTCTTGTTGCTCCCACACTATGTGAAATAGTTTAGCAAAACAGTCTTGATTTTCTTCTGGTTTTAGGTGTACAAAGTAGCACAAGATGCAGAGCACTTTGGCTGTGGCACCCCAAAGAGGTGCATTTCTTAATTCCCCAAATAATAAAAATAAAATTTCATATTATGGACACTTGCCACTTCATTTAGATTTTTAATTCTAAACAAGATGTGACTTTTATATCTTCAAAATGATGAAGCAGGGTGGATTGTTTCTTGTGAGGAAATGTTCCTGTGATCTGTGGCAGGTAGAAAAAAATCTGGGGTGGGAAAATGTGTGTGACACTTGTCAGTGTGACAGCAAAGCCTCATTGCAGCAGGACATGGCTCAGGCTGGGCCAGATTTCATCTGTTAATTAGCTAATTGTTAATTGGGTTGCAAAGATCCCTGATTGGGCGGAGCTGGACTTTGCAGTTTTGGACCTTACCCCAAAATGTGACTGAGGCCAAGTTGTGCCCTTGCCATAAAGTGGATTTTCCCTCCTTTGTGTCCTTGTTTAGTGCAGTTCTCCTGGGCATGGACTCCATGCTGAATCATCTGTGCTTCTGCAAGGGAGTTATTTTTCCATGGAATGCTGGGCATTGCATTTCCTGGAGCTTTTTCACTGTTTAATTTGCAAGTTTGCATCTTCAGAACTATTTATGATTAATCTGTGATTTTTTTTTTTTTGATTCCTCCCACAAGTACTTTGAGACCTGTTTTGGGGTTTTTATGATTTTATGAATTTAAAATATTCTCTGGCAAGAAAGTTTAGAATCATCACAGAATCCCAGAATGATTTGGGTTGGAAGGGATTTTAAAGCTCATCCCATTCCATGGGCAGGGACCCCTTCCACTATCCCAGGTTGCTCTAGCCTGGCCTTGAGCATTTCCAGGGATGAGGCATCTACAACTTCAATTGTAAATCATTAAATATAATCTAATTTATTAAGGAAACGTTAATTTTTAAATCTGCCTCTGCAGATAATTTACCCAAATTTATAAAGTTTGGGCAATAAATACAAGGAAACACTTGGAAAAAAGCTCACCTGTAACCTGTCAGGTTAAATGGATCCAAGTTGGTGGCTTGGTTAACAACCCTGATTTATGGTAGGTTATTCAATTCTTTATATCATGGTTTTATTAACAATTACAATTCTTATGGGTTTATTTATTTGTTCAGATATTTATTCCCTGTATTCCTTTCCAACTGGAGCATTTCTGCTGTCAGGTTTCACTGGTTCTGTGAGGTTTGGTGCCTCCTTTTATGGGCTTTTCCATTAAACTTCTCCAGTGTTCCTCTGATAAAATATTGGAGGTCATGGAGGGGGCGAGGAAACTCCAGGGAAATTGAGGCTGAACTTCACAAGCTCACAGGATTTACAAATCCTCCTTTCCTCATCTCCAAACACGCAGCGTGGCAGAGCAAAACAACCTCAGCAGGAGCCAGTTCTCATTTCCAGGCTGAAAAATCTGGGATTTTCACCTCTTGTGCATTTCCATGGAATTTTGAGGATCATCTCCAATGACATCATTTCCCAAAGGAAAATGGGATCATTTTGTGGATCAGGGCAGTGGAAGTGGAGAGCTGAGGGAGCTCTTGGAGAGACCCCTGTCAGCAAATCCTCCTTGCTGATGCTTCTCCTTTTATTTTTAGATTAGGTTTGGGATTTTTATATGGGGAGATATTGGAGGGAAAAGAGTTTCTTGGAAGCAGGGAATGGCTGCAAGGATACAAATGGAAGGAGCTGCCTGAACTGGCACTGATGCCTCAGAAATGTTGTGTGTAATTGCTGCTTGAGCAGAGCTCTGCTTGTAAATCTGTCAGCACCCTGTGAATGTTTTGTGGGGTTTGGAGAACCCAGTTCTGAGCCTGCCTCGTTTTCATCTGTTTGGAGAAATGTAACTCACTATAAATCTGATGGGAGACATCCAACTGCAACTGTTAAACCAAATTATTTCTTGGTTTTTCTCCTGTTTTTTAAAGGAAATGTTTAGGTATTTCTCTGTTAAAGACAATCTGGTTGGAACTGTCCTTACAGTCTCTACTTGAGGTTTATATTAATAGGGAGATGATGGAAATGTTTGGTCAGCAATTAAAAAGCATTGGTAGCTTCAGGGGAATAAATTAATTGAGTTTTGCTGGACTGTAATGTTTGGTTTAATGCTTTTTCTGAGATGTCTGAAGGTGGCTCAGCTGTGCAGAAGGATTTCTGTTTGGACAAGGCTAAAAAACAGAATTAGGAATCCAAAGTGTTTGGATTCTGCATCAAAGGAGCTCAGCATTGTTGGAGCATCAGTAAAAAACATCAAAGAACATGGAGAGGAATGAGGGAAGATAGCAAATCCCAAGATATTCTCATCCATAAGGTGTTGGTGGATTGAAAATGGAAAGAGATGAAGAAACCCCTTTGAGTATAAAGTGGACCAAGATAAAATTCAAAATAAAACATTGGAATGCTTTAGTTGTTGCTTTGTGTGTCAAATAAAAGCCGTGGTGTTTTCATTTGTATCTAAAGCAGCAAATCCCATCCTCATTGTACTGCTGGAGAATCAAGGATGTGTCAAAATGCACTGGGAGCTCCATGCATCACCCTGAAATCAGAGCAGAGCACTTTCAGGTCATCTGAGATGAGATAAAACTCTTATTTCCATTCTTCTGGGGGTTTGTAATCAAAAACTTCACTTGTCCATAGAATCTTGCAAAATACAGGATAAGTGTCTTTATTTTTACAGTGCATTCTTGACTAAATGAAATTGCTGTTTCTAGGTCACTGTAGCCAACCTGGTGTTTTAAGTGAGAAAAGTTGATTGTGGTAATTTCCAAACAAACTCAAATGTAGAAAACCATTCTCTTAGATCAGATAACTCATTTTGGCTGATGGAGTTGAGATTTTAAATGAAACCTTGGTACATTTATGATAACACAGCATCCTATTCATTTAATTCTGAAGAACACAGCAAACACAAAATACTGATTTTTTTTCAATGGAAGTAAATTATTTCCTATGCTTTGGGTTTTTTTAGGAAATTTGTATTTTCTCTAACATAAATATTGTTTTTTGTAGGGCGCCAATGCCTCTGCTTTGGAGAAAGAGATTGGTCCTGAGCAGTTCCCTGTGAATGAGCATTATTTTGGCTTGGTCAATGTAAGTGAATTTTCTGTGCTTAAAATGCTGGTTTTTAATTCACATCCTAATTTGGAACTTAACAGGATTCTCTGAGAACTTGATTGCTGAGAACTTCTCACTTAGAGTGGGACTGAGCACAGACACCACATCCTGCTGCAGTGTGGTCATTAACCAAGATATCATTTCTTCTGAAACACAGAAAAATAAATGCATTTCTTATAAAGTCTATGAGAGAACCCAAACACAGAAAAATAAATGTATTTCTTATAAAGTCTGTGTGGGAACCCTTCCTCCTCCAGTACACTTCTAATTGTAAGATTTCAATATTTAACTGGAAAATTGGAAAGAATAAAGCATGTCCATTTATTCATATGCTGTTCCAGAGAAGATTTTTCCACTGATGCTGCATTGCAGGGGAGGTTTTAAAATAAAAATGTGTTACTTCTCTAAAAACACCCCTCTCGTGGGAGGAGTGGAAGTTTTGTGCAGGAGATGAATGACATGGACTGGGTGGATAATTCCTTCATGTAGTAATACACAATCTGGATTTTTGGCAGCCTGGTGTAGCTGTGAACCCTCCAAAAAGCTGAATTTTTGCAGGTTTTGTGGCTCTGGGGCAGCAGAGTTGTGTGCCTGCATTAACTGTGCAGAGGATGCTGGTCCTGGTTAGTTCAGAGCAGCAGTGGTTCTGTGGCATCTTATTTGTGATGGGAAAATGCAATTTTGGCAGAACTCACTAGAAACAGAATTATTTCTGTGTGCTGCTGCTCAGGGTTGTGTTGAGAGCTGGGAGATTCTCCATCTCTTCACACACCAAGTAAGGCCAACTAAGTGCTGTTTATTGAGCTCATTAGAGACCCAGTTAATTGACTTAGTGTGGGTTTCTGGCAGTTTATATTTCAGACACCACACAGAATTCTGTTCCTTAAGGAAGGTGTTGGTGGCCATTCCAAAGCTGCTGAGGTTTGCACCATAATGGCAAAAATGGAATTGTGACAGAAATAGCAGAGCACTGAATGGTGTGAGGAGGAAAAACAGCATCCTAAAAATAACCAGGATTACTAGAACCCCATCCATTCTGTGTTTTGAAGGACAAAACACTCTTGTGCTTCATTTCTTGCAACTTCTTGTTTTCTTCAGGATGGGGTTTTCATGCCGTTGTTCTAAAGTTATTTCTGGTTCTTTCATGATTTTTAATTAATTAATTAATTGAATGAATTAATTGGAGCATTTTAAAGAGGGCAGTTTCATGGCTTCAGCATCAGTGCTGTTAAATGTGTGATTGCACTGCAAATACAATCAGGTGTTGGGCACTGGAGGCCAAAACTGTGGGTGAATAGTTATTTAATTTTTGGATCAGTGAGCTAAAGCAGCCTGACTCTGTTAAACTGTGTCTAAAGCCACTGCAGAATATGTGGGAAACTGTTAAAATAGTTTATATTTACTGAAGCCCAAGAGGGATGGAACAATGGTGTCATTCCAGAATTTCACCTCAATTTTCATTTTAAGAAGCTCCTATCTTCAGACTATTTTGTCTTGTGTGTAGATTTATTTAGCATGGTGCTTCTTTGCTTTTCCAGGTGACTAACAAGCATGTGAGTGGTTCTCTATCTTAATTCACGTGTTTGTTTAGTTTCCACATTTATTTTCCTTGTGCTGTTGTTTGCATATGGTGTAAATCAATGTTACTGTAGCTATAATCTGTGACCTTTTGAGTTGTATGAATTAAGCTGTTCGTTTTCTGTTTCAAAGTGATTCTTAGCTTGCAACAATCACACCAAATTTGGGTGAACAGTGGCTGTGTCTCAGTGTTTCCCTTCAAACCAGTCTGCTCTGTAAACGGATTTTTACGCTTTTTTTAGTTTATATAAAACATGTTGCTCTTGGGGTGCAGAACCTCGTTACCAGAATATCTGGGGACTGGCAAATGCAGAATTTGCCTCCCTTTTTTGAAGCAGCAGCACAGTGAGCTGCAGGGCAGCAGCTCTGGGCTGTGGTGTGTTGTTTTGGGTGATAAGTTGATATCCTGATGTCCCTCCTTGCTCAGCAGCCTCTGCAAGGCCTTATCTGTGCCCTGACACAGGCAGATGCAAATCTGCTGCTCTGTGCAGGGCCCTGCATCATGTGCTGCTCAAAACATTCCATTATGAGCGGGAAATATTGATTTTTGTTATGAATTTCTAATATGTTTTGCCACTGGGATTGGCTCAGTTGGTCAGAGCAGGGTGCTGATAAGGCCAAGGCTGTGGGGTTGATCCCTGTATGGGTTGTTCAGTTAAGAATTGGAATCAATGATCCTTGGGGGTCCCTTCCAACTAAAATATTCTATGAAAATTATTGTTTATTTGTTTAGTGTCCGTGGTAACACTCCCCAGCAGCTTCTCCCCTCTCAGGATGATGATTAGTGCTGTGTCTCCACAAATTTTGATTCTTTGCTGCACCCTTAATTACTTTTTCTGTGTGTTCTGTGAGTGTTGTTTCCTTTCCCTTCCCTTGCTGTCACAAGGCTCAGCCT
>VWYI01034929.1:0-19815 GCA_013399455.1 Anthoscopus minutus | reverse complement strand
TTTCCCCCATTTCCCACCAGCATTTCCCCATTTCCCACCAGCATTTCTCCCCATTTCCAACCAGCATTTCTCCTCATTTCCCACCAGCCTTGCCCCCATTTCTAACGAGCATTTTCCCCTATTTCCCACCAGCATTTCCCCATTCCCACCAGCATTCCCCAATAAATGAGCTCTGCCAGGTGACTCCTCCAGTTTCACTGTGTGACATCCTTAAAGAACTCTCTTCCTGCCATTCCTTTTTGACAGCCCTAATCCAAACCCCTTTGTTTTCCTTCTGTTCTGTTTTTTTTTGACCAGTTCGGCAATACCTGCTACTGCAACTCGGTCTTACAGGCACTTTATTTTTGTCGGCCATTTCGGGAAAAAGTTTTGGCATACAAGGTGCAACCTCGAAAGAAGGAAAGCCTCCTGACCTGCCTCTCTGATCTCTTCAACAGTATTGCCACACAAAAGAAGAAGGTGGGAGTCATCCCACCCAAGAAATTTATTTCCCGCTTGAGGAAAGAAAATGGTAAATGAAGAAATGTTTTTTTTTTAAATGCATTTTTAAGGATGTGAAATGTTAAATTTGGGTTTCTTTTGGAGTTTTAATTGTCAAGTTTTACTGGGTTTTTGGAAGATTTTTTTGGTGTGAAGTTCAAGGTGTGAGCTTGTCCTGGTGTCTGTGTTTCTGGACTTGCACATGATCAGATATTCCACACTGGCATGGTGTTCCCTAGAGGAACAAAGCACACTCCAGCTCATTGCTCTCATGAAATCTCACAGGAGACCCAGCCACTCACAGCCTGGCATTTGTGGTAGGATGAATTCCTTAGGATCAGAACTGGTGCTGATTTCCCAGGGCTGTATGGTGAGGAAAAGTTCTGGCTGTTGATTTATCCTCTCTGCTTGAACTTGAAAAGATAACAAACTTCCAGTATGGGATTTTTGCCCCTTGGTGCTGTACTTTAATGAACCAGTGGCCCAAGGCACCAGATCTGAAGTTCTTTATTTCTCTCTCCAAAGAAAAGAAGAAAAAAACCTACCAAAAACCCCAAACCAAAACTGGTTTTCTTCACTTCTGAGAAATGGCCAAACTAAATTTCCTTAATGGTATTTTTCAGTTGTTTGTTTCTTGTGTCCTGAGGATAACCATTGAGAGAACAACAAAGTGCAATTCTTGCCAAGCTCAGCAGTGCCACCAGAGCTGTGTTAACAGGGGAGAGGAGGGAAGGGAAGAAAACCACAGTGAGCTGGTGTTGGGAAGTGTCTGTAGCTGTTGATTCTCCTCTCTCTGTTCCTCTCCAGAATTGTTTGACAATTACATGCAGCAGGATGCACACGAATTCCTAAACTACCTACTGAACACCATTGCTGACTTACTGCAAGAGGAGAAGAAGCAGGAGAAGCAGAATGGGAAGCTCCAGAATGGCAGCATTGAGAGTGAAGAAGGAGACAAGCCTGATCTGACGTGGGTCCATGAAATCTTCCAAGGAACACTAACCAATGAAACCAGATGTCTTAACTGTGAGGCTGTACGTGCACCACCAAACCAAACCTCTTTAGCTTTCTCCCAGCTTCTGGATTGGTTTCCCTAACACTGAGCACCCTTTTTCATTCATTAGGGTAGATGAAATTGCACTGTCTCTATTAAAATATGGAGCATAGCCTATTTTAGGACTCTATGTTCAAACCAGTGCTCACTAAGGTATGTTGCTCAGAAAAAGCCCAGTGTTGTCCCTGTTTCTCCTCCCTGTTCCCATCAAGGCAGCTGCACTTGGCTGATCCAAGCTGCCTTTTTGTCTCCATGTTATCCCCTGTGTCAGTGATTGAGAGTTTATGTTGTGTTTCTACATGAGAGTTGCTCTTAAATTAACTCTGGGATGAACTGAGTTGCATGAGCTGGAGTTCTGTGCTCGGTGCTGGTCCTTGGCCACTGTTTGAAAGCAAGAAAAAGTGGCATGAAGTCTAGAATTAGCAGCAAACCACCTTCAGACCAGGGATTTGTAGTTAATCTCATGCTCTGATTTAATAGTGCTAAAACAAAAAAAAGAAAACCCAGATGGGGAGAGAAATAAAAAAACCTCCTGAGAAGTGATTACAACAGGAAAGACTGTTCTTGGCATTTAAAATCTAAAGTTATGGCTGTGTGGTGAGGAGAAGCTCTAAAAATTACATTAATAGGATTGTGTCTCAAGGATCTTGCAATGAAATGTGACTGCTCCACAAATGGAAAGATGGTTTTCCTCCCTGCTAACCCATTTAATTGAGGAGCCATCTGCCTGTTTCTGCCTTGCCTCTGAGTATTGACTGTTACACCCTGAAATGCAGCAGGAAGCTGCATCAGGCTGCAGAGAAAATGGAATGTGGTTAAAACCTCTTCAGTGAGAGCTCTGAGTGGTTAAAACCTGGCTTTGCCAGTGAAATAATCAGATGTGCCTTGAAGTCTCAAGGGGGAGGGATGTTTCGTGAAAAAGGGTTTGGGGTTTTGTGCTTTTTTCCATGGATTTTTGGTTTTGTTGCTTCTTTTTTTAATGTTCCTCTTCAGGTTTTAACACTACATCAGATTATTTAATCACTTTGAGATTACCTCAAGAAAAGGCCTCTTTGTGTGCGTGTATATTTATTTTTAATCACATTGCACCATTCCAGAAATGATTAAAAGAAATCTGCCAACTCTAAATTGTTACCAAATATCTTTTATGATTATTTTTTTTCAAGGTTAGTAGCAAAGATGAGGACTTTCTGGACCTCTCGGTTGATGTGGAACAAAATACATCAATTACACATTGTCTAAGGTAAACAGAATTCTTTGGGAATGGAAAAAATACCTGCCCTGGTCAGAAGGAAAGAGCCAGGATTAGTTATTCTCTGGTGCAACAGCTGTAGGCTTTGACATGTGTAAAATATTGTGAGTTTTGGAAGGTTTTTTTTAGTGGGTTTCAGTAGTTAATAAATACTATGATTGATTTTTCACTCTCTTTTATAGAGATTTGAATTTGTTACATCACACAGTCAGGCTTTATCAAAAATAAACATGCAGTGTTTGGTTTCACAATAAATTCTTGGTTATTTTCATATTCTTATTGAATTTCAGTTGCTTGGCCCTGATGTTTAGGGCCAGTTTGGTTTTTCCTGATAGACATTTGCTCCATGTGTTTGCCTGCTGGATCCAAGGCTTATCAGCTGCTTGGGTATTGAATTTGGATCCAGCATCTGGCTATTTAATAGCTGATAATGGATCTGTAATTGCTGGGAGCTGAAGGATCATCCAGACTTTGCTACTTAATGGCTGTAGATGTGAACATTTAATTTCTGCCACTAAAGAAAACATGGTATGGCTGCTGATGAAAACAAAAAATCACCTTCTTGCTGTTGATTACCTTTCCTAGCCAGAAAATAGGCAGTTAAAAGTTTAAATTCCAGATTTTTCCAGCTGAACATTGATATTGCATCCTAGGAATGAGACAAATACACATCAAATGGGTCTGGCTGTACCATGAATGAGAGGAGCTTCATCCTCTGTGTGTTGTTTGGGGGTTTTTTTTTTCAGCATTTTCAACAGTAGCTTTTACCTGGATGCTCTGGAATATCCCTGCTTATGCCACTCTCTGATTTCCACAGGGGATTTAGTAACACTGAAACTCTATGCAGTGAATACAAATACTATTGTGAGCAGTGCCGCAGCAAACAGGAGGCACAGAAGAGGTAAGGGCCAAATACTCAGGCTGAGGGAGATATTCTCTTCAAATTTCTGGGGAAATACACCCAAAAGAAAACATAGGGCTGTTGAGGTCTGTGTTTAGTGAAGGAAAAGTGGAGAGACCAAGTAATTTCATGGCAGCCTCATCATGAGGAGATCCATTCTGTGTTTCTCCCAGAAGAGTTTCTATCTGGTGTTTCCAGGCATCCACATTTTCCCCAGTTAGCATTAATCAGCTTAAAGCCACTGGAAAATATCCCACCTGCTTTGTCTGGGAGCGCTGCATGCAAAAAATGTTATTTTTCCCTTTAGACTTGGTCACAGCCAGAGCAGCAACACAGATTCACTCCAGCTCTTTCTTCCCTTTGATGGGTGAAAAATTGCTGTTGTCCTGCATTCAAATGTCAGTTGTGCTGTTAATAATTTGGGATAAATATTGTCTGTTCTCACTAAGAGAGAAAAAGCAGCATTTAAAAAACCCTACCCATACTTTGGACGCCTTTTACAACACTTCCTCACAACAAAACCATTCTCAACCAAATCTTTCTTTGCTGTGACTCGCTAATCCTTACCTTTTACCTCACATCTTTTTCCTACTCCAGAATGAGGGTGAAAAAGCTGCCCATGATCCTGGCTCTGCACTTGAAGAGGTTCAAGTACATGGACCAGCTGCATCGCTACACCAAGCTCTCCTACAGGGTGGTGTTTCCCCTGGAGCTGCGGCTCTTCAACACCTCGGGGGATGCCACCAACCCCGACAGGATGTACGACCTGGTGGCCGTGGTGGTGCACTGTGGCAGGTACTTCTGCACATTCCCTGCCTTGCCTTGTGTGCTGGGCTGACTTCATGGGGCTTGTGTCCCCAGCCCTGTGTTCTGTCTGTGTCACACAGCCTTCTGCAGCTTTGAGGCTGCTTCTGAGAGCAAAGGGGGGAAAGAACAAACAGCTCTCGCTCCCCACAGCTCTCTCCGCACAGACAGACAGCAGGACAGAGTTCTCCTTTGCTGGTGGTTAGTTCTTAGCTAGCTGGGGCAGGGAAGTTCCCTGCTCTGTGGTTTTCCTTTTTTTCTTGGGTCTGTTCAATCCTGCTCTGGACTGAAAACCCACAACACTCAGGAGCTCAGGCCTGTGGCCCACCAGAGCCTGGGCCTGGGCACTTTATGGCTCCAGAGAGACTGAGAAGGGACTGAGCGAGCCCAGCTGCACCTCACAGCAAGGACTTCCCTGGATTTGCCATCTCTTTGAACAGCCAGAGACTGTTCATTGTTTCATTGAGAGGTTTCATTGTTGTCCCAGTTTAGGGCAAATTTGGGAGAAAACCTCCAAAGGGAGGGGCCTCTCCTGACAGCAAACCCACACAGCCCCTCCCCACAATCAGTTTGAGAAGGATTTCTCAGAGAGGAGTGGGAAGAACCTGTTTATTGAACAGGCAAAGCACCCCCCAGCACAAAAAATGAACAACACCAGATGACAACACTCTTTCATTGCTCTGAAAAGATGACAAACTCAGAAAGTCTCTCTTGGCAGTGGTGGCTGTGTTATCAGTCCCTCTGATCCTGGGGTAGCTTCTGCAGGCCACAGGGTGCAGACTCCTGGTGTTTCCCAGGTCCCAGTCCAGAGCAGGTTCAAGTGGTTCCAGAGAAAAAGGGAAAGAAAGAAAAAGAGCAGTCCAGGGAAAACATTTGGACTGCTTAGCTAAACTAACTAAAGAGCAGAAGCCAGAAAGTGAGAGCAAAGCAGAAGCCAGAGCAGAGNCTGCTTAGCTAAGCTAACTGAAGAGCAGAAGCCAGAAAGTGAGAGCAAAGCAGAAGCCAGAACAGAACAAACAGCAAAATCTGCACTGAGCACTGCCCCATCTCTGTGTCCCACCAGCCTTTGGGGAAGACAGCAAAACCAAAACAAAACCTCACTCTTCAGAGCCAGTCTTAGGCACAGAACATCATTTCCAGCATAAACAGAACACACGACTGGGGGTACAAGCACTGTATCATCACCCCAGAACAATTGTTTAATTTTATCCCATTTTTGTGCTTGTGGATATTTTGCTTGTTAAATAAACAGGTTTTTTTCCACTTCCCTTCAAGGAAATCTTTTTCCTGAACTAGTTTGAGGTAGGGACAGCTTTTTTTCCTGGAGGGGGCCCCATTTGGAGGTTTCCTCTCAGATTTATCCTAAACCAGGGCACCTTGGCATTTTACAGGGATCTCTCATCCCTGTGCTGTTTTCACAGCCCTGCTCAGCAGTGCAGGAGCGCTGGCAGAGCTGCTTGGCTGGCAGTTATTTTGATTTTTAAAAGAAAAATGGGTCTTTTTTATTAAATTTACTGCTTTCAGTTTTACTTTAATTTTTTTTTCTGTTTTAAATTTTATTTTGCAGGCTAAGATATGTCATTTTCTGTCATTTTGTGTCATCAGTTCTTTCATCATGTGTTCTTTCTTTGAGCTTTAGTAAAGAGCATTGAAAAACCCCCAAACAACAAAAAACCCTGGAATTTTTTCTTTCCAGGAAATCTAAATGGAAGAAAAAGAAATCTTACTAAATAGAATTAAATTATGTTTTTCATCTTGCTCCTGCCTAAAGCCTTGACATTTCTTTAGAAGTTGGTGCCATCATGTGGAATAAACTGTGCACTGCTGGGTTTTAAAAACATTTTATTTTCTTCATTAAATTTTAGTTTTAGCAGCTTCAGTTCTGGTTTTAAAAGCAAAGAGGAAAAACCTTGTAAGCATTTTAGGAAAGAAGGGAAAAATTATTTCTGTTCTGCCTTCAGGAAGTGTGAGTTTTAAAGTAATCAGTTATTACAGCACTTAAATGTTTTAAAATATCTTTGTGAGGAGTAAAATGCTAATAATGCATAGATTTGGTATAAATAAACTTCATATAATTCTAGAAGATTTTTGTTGTGGTGCAGTTATAGTGTTAATTCAATTTTTATCATTTTAGGATCTCATGCAAGCATTTTCTTGTGTAGATTTTATTTGCCATACCTGTGCCTACACTTAAATGTTTGGATAATGGGGATTAATAATTCAGATTATTAAATGGTTTTCCTTTTGTTCCTCAAAATTTTTATCCTGTGGTGGGCTTTTAGGGTTCCTGTACCTCACCTGCTCTCAGTTTTTACTGGGAACTTACCAAAGACTTGAGATAAATGAGATTTTCTAAATCTTTTGAGTTCTCAGAACTTGTTTGAAATATTTTGCACGTAGAGTTTTACTTCAGTTTAAATTTAAAGTTTAAGTTCAAATTTAGTTTTATTTTGTTGCCCTAAACAAAGGAATTCTGTTCTGTGGGTTGGAAACTTCCACCAGAAAAGTGGGAAGAGCTCTTACAGAAGATCTGACTGTGCTCAAGTTAAACCACACTGAGAACTAAATTCCTGCTTTGAAATAAAATATTTCAGAGCTGATTTAATACAAAACTTCACAGTGGTCAAAATACTCAGCAGTGTTGAATGCAACAAAACAGAGATTGAATGAAATATTTGAAATTTTGGTTTGGAACATCTATAAACGATGATATGAAATATTTATGGCATAGCACGTTCTGAATATTTTGTTTTTCCAAGTAGCCAACAACAACAATTTTAATTGAAGCAATTTGGCAAACATTTTAAAACTTGCCCAGTGTAATGAGAAAAGCTGGGAGGTGGAGCTGGGCAGGGCAGTGGCTCCTGGATAATGAATTTTCCATCCCTTTTCCTGCAGTGGCCCAAACCGTGGGCATTACATCACCATCGTGAAGAGCCACGGCTTCTGGCTGCTGTTTGATGATGACATTGTAGAGGTGAGTAAAGAACAACAAAAACCCCAAAAAATTCTGATTTCAGCCCATTTTTAGTCTCCTTCCCATTGCTAACTTGCATTTCATTGCTGCACTTCTCTTTTTTTTTTTTTTTTGAGTCACTTTTCACCAACAAATTACTGGGAAAAAAATTATTTTTAGTGATGATGTTGAAACAGCTCAAGCAAATTTTTCCTTTTCTGCCAACACATCTGTAAAGGCTGATGTTCTCAATATTTATACATCCATGGATTTCACATAATTATTAAGCAAATATCAAACAGTAGAACAAATGCCACAGCAGAGCTGCTTTTTGTAAAGATGAAAATGCTTTGTTTGTCTTGGTGATCCTGTGGTCAAGGGCTGATTAAGTGTCTAAATAGCAAATTCCATGCTTGTGTTGAAATAAAAATGCAGGACATTCCCCATTTTTAATTTTTTTTTCTCAATTTTTGCATAGCTTTGAGCATCAGGGATGGCTTCCCAGTGTGTGTGGCTGTCAACAGTTCCCTTTCTCCCATTTTTATATTTTTGGGGTCATTTTCCTCTGTTTCTGTCATAGTCCAAGTACAGAATTGTGTCACCTAATTTCAGAAATAGTGTTCACCTCAGTATTTTAAAATACAAATACTCACAGTCTCTTCCATCCAGGAGATGAATTTCTCATTTTAAAAGATGTAAAATAACCATCCCTTTATTCTGTATTTGTTCTCTGTCAGTCACTTCTACATTGTATTTTCACTTCTAGGACAAGACCAAATTTCTTTTTATCTGCAAACACTGTTGACACTTTTATAGATGTGTCAAAAATGGCTTTTAAATGTGTGCTGTCTGTTACTGGGCAGTGTAAATCCAAGGAGCTGTCATGTAGTTCCTCTCCTTTGGAAAAAAAAACCCCACATTTTTTCCTTTATGTTGCTGTTCTGCCTTTAATTGTGACTTGCTTTTTTTTTTTTTTTCCCCAAGTTCATCTTCTTTTATAGAATTTATTTTAAATGCTATAAAAACCAAGCTCTTTGGAGGGTTTACATTCTAGGTGTGGCCACCTAACAAAACAGGCTTGAAGAGGTGAGTGCAAAGCTCTTGTTCACAGATACTGCAGCTGAAAGCCCAGGAAAAGGCTTTTCCCCCCTGAAACACAAAAAACCTCACTGCAGTTTTGGCAAGTGATGTGAATGAACAGCTCCAAACTGAAAATAGGAAGGAGTTTGTCCTCATTTCCCACTAAATGTCAGCAGTGGGGAAGGCAGATTGATTTGTCTGTTAGGATCTCATGCCAGTTCAGTGGGAGATTGATGATCCCCAAACATCCTGCAGCAAATCTGGGGGACAAATCAGTCCAGGGGGGATCCTGAGCCAAGCAAAATGGGTTGAGAAACCTGAGCCAGTGATCTCTGGCTGATTTGAATTTGGCATTTGTCACCAGAGCAGCCAGGGGTTGCATCCCAGTGTTCAGCTGGAAATATCCATCCATGAAGCTCTCCACACTGAGGGGAGGCTTTGCTTGAAAAATACCTCAGACATTGCAGTGCAAAGGCAATTCCAGAATTGGATTTGGTTTGGAGAACCAGAATAGATGGCTGGAAATGAGCAGAGGATGTTTCATCTCAGTTCATAAGAAACATAATTTTTAATGCCAGGTGAGGCTGCAGAATCCTAAAGGTTGTAGCTTTAGAGCAACAACCATCCACTGGTTTTTACTCTAAAATTACAACTGGGTTAAACTATAGCTGGTCAATAAGAAAGGGAAGAATAAAATCTGTATAATCCCCTTTCAGTTCCACTCCATTTTCTGTGGATAGTGAAATTAAAGAAGGAAGTCAGCTTTGCTGTGCTGAAACTAAAAATATCTGAGGCATGAATTAATATGGATCAAATGTTTGAGTTGCATTCAGAATGAGTAGTGGAGATAGGCTTGATTGCATGGCAAGTGAGTTGGCACTTAAAATAAAACATGTTTGACTTGTCTGCTAAATATATTGCAGGAGCTGAGGAGTGTTCTTTGACTCCATTTCTGTTGAAATGTGCCTCTGACAGGCTGTAGTAACGTTATGTTAATAAATGGTGTGAAAATGCACCAGCCTCAGCAGGGGATTTCAGCTTCCCCTCACTCCTTGAATGGAGAAAAGACAAAAACATCTGTTTGAGGGATTATTCTTTACCCCCCTCTCTATTTTTTTAAGAGAAGGTGTTTAGCAACTCTCTTCAGGAGAGAATTTCTGCAGTTGATGCATTTCCTGAAAACTCCTATCTGTTTTTTTCTTGTGCTGAGAAAAGGCTGCTCCCAACTCACTCCTGTTTGGCAGTGCCACATGGAGAATGCCAAAATCTGCTCAGGGAGCAGAGATTTCACATTCTCCAAATGAGTTGTGCAGCTGAGGAGGCTCCTGCTGGAGGCAGAGCAGGGTCCTTTTCTTTTAAGGTGTAACCACAGGTTGGTCTCTGCTCCTCCTGAGCAGGGCAGGTGTTCAACCCAAAGCTCCTTGTGTTTGGAACATTATTTCCTCAACTTTTATTCCTTGGGAATAAAAGGAAACTTGAGGCTCAAATTTCCTCTTCAGCCTCTCATTTCTGTGCATCCAGAGCCCTGAAGGTATTTTAAAACTCCATCCCAGTGGAGTGCTGAGCAGCACAGGTGCCTGGGAGTGTTTTATTCCAGTCTCTGGGATTCAGGATCCAACTCACTGATGGGAAGCCAGTTGTGCTCAGCACCTGGATCAGGACATGTGGAACCTGCATCTTTAAAAACCTTTTAAAATTCCCTCCAGGTGCTGCAGGGAGTATGAGAGCAAAGCAGCTTTTCTGCACGTAGGTCACAACTTGAAATATAAGCAGATTTTAATTCTGTTAGTAGAGCTAATGATGGTTTTTCTTAAGACACAAAGCTTGTGGTAATTATTCCAGAAGGCTTTGCCTGGTAGGAAAGCTCTCTTATGACCCAAGATCATAATTAGATGAAACCCACAGAGCTCATGAGGCACTTGCAGGACTTTTCTCCTTAAAATGGTCACAATAACTTTGAAATCTGGAGTTATTTTAGCTGAATTTTCAATCTACACAATGTGTGCAAAAACCTTCTTGCCTGATGAGTGACTGCTTTTTTGTTTTATAAATTATAAAAGAATTTAATTGTAAAATACTCAGGCAAGGTACCACCAGCATGAGAAAAGCAAATACAAAAATGTCATGTAGTCCTTCAAGGATACATTTTCATGGATCACTTGTTTTGTAGTCCAGCTTAGGACTGCACCTCTCCTGAGAAGTTTACTATTTCATCCTGATTTCCTGTTTTTTCAGTAGTCAATAAGTTCTTAAGTGGGAAAAAGGTTTTGTTGGATTGAATGATGTTGAAGTGTCACGTGTCAACACTGCCTGGCTTTCCAGATCACCTCCAAGAACTGGGAATGAAGATTTATGTGGGAGAAAAGGCTTTTAGGGTGATGTTGTGATTGAAGCTAATTACAACTTCCATTAATTTTCAGAAAATTGACGCCCAGGCCATTGAAGAATTCTATGGGTTAACATCAGACATTTCCAAAAACTCTGAATCTGGATATATCCTCTTCTACCAGTCCAGGGACTGAGACAAGAGACACAAAAAATGGACACAAGGAAAAAGGGATCAAGCTTTGTCTGAGTGGAACACAATTGTGCCAGCAGAGCAGTTCCTCGGTGTTGCTGTAGGACCAGGACAGATGCAGGGGGAGGAGAGAGCTCCCTCCTGCCCTTTTTGGAGGATTAGTGCTGAACTGCCAGAACAAGAAGAGCTTTTGTTCCAGTTTTCTTTCTGGGCTTTATTTTTTTTTAATTTTTTTTTTTAAATGTGCTATCTTCCAAAATCTGTGTTACCTCTACTTGAAACCTGGCTGCTTATTTGTTCATGAACTCAAGAAGAGATTTCAAAGTAGCATTGTAGGATTTTTTACCATTTAAAGTTGGCCTGAGGCTATACCTTGGTTTCTGCCATCGTTTTTCTGTATTTTAGCAGAACGATTTCAATATTCAGTGTCAGCTGAAGGCATATTTTAGGATCTGAGCAGCAGCTGGTTGCTGGATATTTTTGGTGACTCAGACTTGAGAAGCAGTACAAAGCTAAGACATATTGGAAATGTCAAGTCTGTAATTTTTATAAAGAAAAAGCAGACAAACCCCTTTCTCTGCAGCATTGTAAACCTCCCCGTTCTGCATTCCCTTGGGTTTAGAGAACACTAACAGCACTGCTTCTTTTTGTACTCTCCTTTGTGCTGTTCTGCCTCTCCTGCAGAAGGCAGAGACCTGTCTCCACATCCAGCCTCTCCTGCTGTGCATTTTCCTTTGGCAGCAGCAGTTTTGCCTCCAGGCCCCGTTGCTGCAGGTTCCAGGGGAGCAGAGCAGCCCTGACCTGTCAAAGACCATCTCTGCTGTAGAAGTTTGGGAATTCCAGCCTTTCTTGGAGCTGTTGCATAAACCAAAAGTGCCCTCATTCTGAAGCAGGTTCTGTTCCACATTTCACTCAATTCTGAGCAAACTGATGCAAGTTGCATTTTGAATCTATGCTAATCCACAGGAACAGCACTAATTGGGAAGGGTTAACCAAGGGAAGGGGTATTTAGGGAACCAATCCAAGAGTTCTCAGTGTTCAGGCTAATGAACAGGTGAGAAGAAAAACCAACCAACCCCTCAGACATGACCTGGTCAGTGTTCAGTCATTGCTGGTGATGTTTGTCTCCATCTGGGAATTGTGACAGCCCCTAAAATGCTTCTGATTGTTTTACCTCTCTAGGCCTTGCTTCCCAGGGGAAATCATTGGTCTGTTGAAGACTGAAATGAAGCAATTCTCTGTTATGTGTATATATTCTAGTCTCAAGGATTACTAGGAAGAAAAGACTGAGGAAGCTGGTGAGAAATCTCAGAAAATCAGTTTCTTTTGGAGAAGTCCTGTTGCTGTGCCAAGGGCTGTCACAGCTGGCTCCAGCCTCCCAGTGGGAATGAGAGTTCTGCTGGGTCCCTGAGCTGTGTGTCCTCAGTGTGGCTGTCCCCAGCACAGCCCCTCATCTGTCCCCAGTGCTTGTTGTTCTTGAGGATCTTTAACTTATGCAATTCTGTGGCTTGTGCAGGATACTCAATATTTTACCAAAACTCTGTCCTCAGGAAAGCAGCGTTTCTCTGTTCCTCGTGCTGCCTGTGTCTGTTCCTTCCTCTCATGACCACAAAGGTGATGTTTAGCAATTAACTCCTGCCTTCAAAATGCAAATGAACCATTGCCATTGTGTTCCAGCTGGGTACAGCTTCCATTCTCCTGGCACATCTCTTCCAGAAGATAAAATATGGACATTGGGTTTTTTAATTCTTTTTTATTATACAGAGTACTGTCATTTTAAGAGACACATTCAACAGCAGCAAATGTTCTTGTCATCTTGTTCCTGTTGTGTGACAATTGTTCCTGGCTAAGAGTCTTCTCCCCTTCTCCACACACAAGCTGTGAGTCCTCTCCTGGTGATGCCACCAGAAGATTGTCATCACTGAGTCTTGCAAAAAATGAAAAAAAAGAGAGCACTGAGTTTAAAAATAATCTAAACAGTAAATACAAAAAGTAATGTAGTACACTAGACATGTATTTTGTATATCTGGTGATACCTTTTTACAGATAAAATACCTGACTGAGAGATAATATTAAAAGATATATACTATAGATTAAAAACTGTTTAAAGTGCACTTTTGCTACAGATTTATAAGGAGACTAAAAGGAATTAAATGGGAAGAGAATGGTGTGATGTTACTTCTGTATAATAAATGACCCCACCTGTCTCCAATAAAGGTCATTATGATCAAACCCACAGTGCCCAGAGGCTTTTCCTTGAATTTCACTC
Organism: Anthoscopus minutus; assembly: GCA_013399455.1. NCBI lineage: Eukaryota > Metazoa > Chordata > Aves > Passeriformes > Paridae > Anthoscopus > Anthoscopus minutus. The sequence goes on along the minus strand of VWYI01034929.1, from coordinate 6,501 downwards.
CTTAATTTCTCCCACCCTGCTGGCTGGCTCAGGATCCTGGTCCTGCTGTGTCTGCATCCCTGTAACTTGTGCAGAAATGGGTCAGAGCAGGAGAATTGAATAATTCAGTGCCAGAGACTGTAGCTGCTGTGCTGGTAGAGCAGGGAGAGGTTACCCAGGGCCTCTGTTCCTCCACCACCCCTGGAGCTCTGCTGCTGCCTTTCCCTGGGATTTCTTCTCCCTCTTCCCCCTGTGCTGGACTCCCTAAGACTTTGCTGCAAATGTCATCTGACTGGTCTGGAACAGAGACATTTAAAAGCAAAACCAGGAGCCTGTGCTTGGAGCTGGTGAGGTTCATTGCAGGACAAGTTTTCATTTCCTTGTGGTCACTGCAGTTCACCTTTGCACAGGGAAAAGGGGATCAGTGAGTAGGAATTTATGGGAATACAATGCAGTGGGAGCAAGGGAGATTGGAAGCTGGCAGCTGCTCTGTAAATCACGTTGTAAATCCCAGGTGCTGTCTGGTTCTTGTCCTGCTGGCTCACACCTTAGCTAGAAATAAATAAATTGAGCTAATTTTAACTCCAGTGAGCGTGAGTTGGACTTGCAGGAAGAGCATTCCCAGGAAATTGGGAGAAAACAACCAAATCCAGAAGGGCTGAAAGCAAAGTGGAACTTTTGAGTGCCTCTAGGGCAGGACTGGAGCTGGGAGCTGGGATCTGGGAGCTGGGTTGGTCACTGCAGCTCTTCTCCAGAACCTCTACTGGAGTTGGAGGGTGGAGACCATCCCTTGGTTATTATTTCTCTCTGAAATAATATTTTGCTTCAAGTTCCACGCATCCTGCAGTTTGTGGAGAGGTTCTGCCCTCAGGTCTGCAGCCCAGAGGTGCTTTCTGACCTGCTGGTGGTGCTCAGCATGTTCTGGTTACCAGCAGGAGCTTTTAAAGTCCCTGTGCCAGCTCAGTTTAGGAGATATTTAAAACAAATCCCCTTTGATTGGTACAAGAAAGCAAATGGACTGACAAGGGCCCCTGAGACAAGTCAGACCTTCCCATTGTGGGCCTCGACATTTAGCAAAAGGAAACAATCCCTGAAACGTAATTAATTGCCAACATGGAAAGTCCTGCTGGCGTTTGCTCTCGCTGCACTAATTAACCTCGGGGCTGCTTCTGCTCTGCTTCCCTCGTGCTCCTGCAAAGCCACGCCTGGCTATGGAATCTGTGTGGTCCCCAGAGCAGAATGCAGCTGGGGTGAGATGTCTGGGAGGGCAGGCAAGGTTAGAAATGAAGGGTGGCACTGGGGTGGTGCCAGGGTCATCCTGTCCTTGTGTTCTGCCACCGAGCTGCAAAGGGAAATGCTTTGATCTTCACACATCGTTTGTGTCAGAATTAACGGCCTCAAAGTGACACTGGGGCAGGTTAGATGGGATTTTGGGAGGGAATTCTTCCCTGGGAGGCCCTGGCGCTGCTGTGGCCGCTCCTGGAAGTGTCCAAGGCCAGGCTGGATGGGATTTGGAGCAGCCTGGGGTAGGGAAAGGGATCCCTGCTCATGGCAGGGGATGATCCTTAAGGTCCCTTCCAATCCCTTCCCTCCCTGACTTGTTTGGATCTGCTGGAGTGTGGGGGATGTTTGTGCACCCGCAGGAGAGAGAAAGCTGGGAAGGGAAGGGTGAATTAATTACACAGCAGCAGCAGCAGCAGCAGCCTGTTAAATATTTGTGTTGCTAATAATGAGCCCATTTAGTGGTTGTCAGTTGTTTTAAAAGCTCCTAAATACAAATAACAAACACAAATAGGAATAGCAAACACAAATACAAAGCGCTGCAGTGGTTGCAACACTTCAGCTCGTGTAAAATCAATTAAAAATAATCAGATAGTCCCAGCTGGGTCTTCCCTGGTGAGTGAAGGGCAGAAGGGCAAGGATGGGGTTTGGGAGTCGGGAACATCCCAGACCTACCAGAGTTCATTTTGTTTTCCAGGTGGTTTTTGACTGGAGTGAGCTGCTTTAGCAGAACGTGTTGTGTGAGGAATTTTGATGTAGAAAAAAGGCATTTAGTTGGATTTAAGGCTGGAATTGGAAGGGACAAACCAGGGACTGAAGCAGAGGCTGCTGCTGCCACCAGCCCCTGGGAGGCTGAGGCCAAATGCAGCTGAAGTTTGTGTGCCCATGGAATCACTGGTGGAGTTTGGTAGTGATTAAGAGCCCTAATTAGCACTCAATCAAGTGCTTTTGTTTCCTTCTCTGAGGAGCAGCCACAGCTACTCCAGCAAATCATTGCCAGGCAGAAAGCAGGGAAGTGCTGTGGGGGATGGGATGGGATGGGATGGGATGGGATGGAATGGAATGGAATGGAATGGAATGGAATGGAATGGAATGGAATGGAATGGAATGGAATGGAATGGAATGGAATGGCCCAAAGGAAGAGCAATCCCATCTATCAGCCCTGCAAGCCAGCTGTGTACAGAGGCACTTGGGACCACAGGGTTGGTGCCTTGGAGATCTCTGTGGGATAAACCCCATCCCAAGCCAGCAGGAAAATGTGTTCAGGCAGGAATCTGATGTTGATGACAAGTCAGGTCTCAGAGCTGGTGAGAGCTCCTTGTTTGGACTCCTTTGCATCCCCCACAGCCTGGGTCTGGTGCTCCTTTTGGGTGATTTGGAATGCCCTGGATATCCTGGCAGCATCAGCTGTGTCCATGCAGGTCGTGGGGACTGTGGCAGGTGGGAAGTTCCATCCCTGCATCCTAGAGAATCCCTGGATGGTGAAACCTGTGTAGGTCCAACCCACACCTGTAAAAATCCTCCCTTTCCCATCACCTGGGCAAGCTGAGGTCAAATACTTGAGTACTTTGCTGCATTTGGAAACTGCTCCAGGTCCCTTTGCTCACACCCTCAGCTCCTCAGCAAATTCCCAGGGGATTGCACGAGGCAGCACGTGGGGGTGATCAGGGAAAAGGGTTATTCTCAGCCATCCTCCCCAAATCCTCTTCTTTTTTTTTCTTTTGATTTATTTTTTTTTTAACATTAAACTGTTCATTTTCAGATTTTGAGTCACAATATTTCTCCCAGCGAAAGGCCACGAGTCTGGAAAAAATCCAGTTTATTCCTTCAGAATTCTCTGCCATCCTTTCAGCACTGAAGAGCCAAAGCAGAGCTGGGACCTGCTGCTGATGGGGTTGGAGGGACAGCCCCGACACCTCCAGGCTGCTGATCTCCTTCCACATCCTCCTGCCAGGTGTCCCCTGAGGTGTGGGGACAAACGTGGGTTGGTGGGGATCAGGAAAGGGCATTAGGGGATGTCTGAAGCCAGCTCTTATTTTCATTAACTCACCCCTAGGGAGTAGTAAAGCGAAGAAACGAATGGAGATTTTACATTTTATTTTTCCTGGTTTCTCGTGGATGCTATAAAACTGAACCTAACCCCAGGTTTAAATGGAATTTCTTGAACCTCAGACCCAGCAGAAAAGCCAAGCCTTGCTTTTATTAAAGTTTCCAGCGGGAGGACGTTGCTGGATTTTGGGAAAACCCAATTTCTCCGTGCTGTTCCCACCCCGTTTGAGCCGAGCACTCCCCGAGCAATACCTCGGGGCCAGAAGGATTCCCGGGAGAGCTGACAACCGCGTCATCTTCTCAAAATATCTCCGAAATAACGCAGGGCAGGAGCGGGACGCGACCCTGGGCTGCGGGGCAGGAACTGGAGCAGGGGAGGGAGATGTGGCCGTCCTTGGAGCGGCGACAGCAGAGAGGTGACAAAGCCGTGTGACACACGGGCGGTGCTGGGAGGCAGCCGGAGCATCCTCGGAGGAGCTGGGAGAACGGGAAGGGAAAAACAAGAGCTTGGGGAGGACTTTATGTGCGCTCGCATCCCAGCCGTGGCTCCGGGATCTCGGTGATCCCATCTCCCGGCGCTGGCTCCCAGTATCGGGTACTGGGAGGAGCCGTGGCTCCCTCATCCCTCCTCGAGCTCTGCCGAGTGTTCTCTGCTCTCTATTCCCTGCTCCTGGACTTGGGTTTTTTTGTTTATTTTTTGACTTCCCAGGAAGGAAAGAAAATATTCGCTCTCCCCTGCCCCTTCCCCGGGCGTGTTTAATCTTAGCCATATTCCCGAGAAAAGCGAGCGCTGCGGGATGCTGAGTGACAGCTTCTGGAGAAGCGGCACTAATTTTATCTCAGCGCTGAAAAGAAGAACAGGGCTGGTGAATTTGCTGCGAGGGACCCCAAAACCTCGGAGCAGCCGCTCTGCGGACCCACAGAGCCCTGCTCCCTCTCCGCAATGTTGGTTATCACCCCAGAATCGTCATGGAATGGTTTGGAAGGGACCTTAAAGTTCCTCTCGTTCCACCCCGTGCCAGGGACGGGGACACCTTTCCCTCGCCCAGGTTGCTCCAAGCCCCATCCAAGCACTTCCATGGATGGGGAGTCACCTTGCTTTGGGTTTCATCCCACCCATTCCCACCCTGATTTTCCTCCAAGCCTGCTGGGAGGTGTTTAGGGAAATCTCCCTTCCCCCTGTGCATTTTCGATGGGTTTGAGCTGCTGCTCTCCCCCTTGGCAGCCAAAGCTGCACCGTCAGCTCCGCTGTCCCCAGCGCTGCTCCGGGGCCAGCTCCTCTGCCCCGGGTACCGGGACAAGCTGGGCCGCTGCTTTTTCCCGTGTTTCCCCCACTCCAGCGTGCCTTGGGCTGTCTCAGGAGCCACGCCGAGCCTGGAGCAGCGAGTGGAGGGACGGGGCTGGCAGAGGATTTTCCCAGCGGCTCTCATTGTGCATTAACTCTCTTTTATTTATCCTGTTGGGATAAATAAAATAATAAATTCTCCTGACCCAGACACAGCCGCAGGGTTCTGCCTCTTGCCAGGGCACCCGTGCTAGCCCGAACACCCTGATTTGGGGTGTTCCTGACGCTCCCCACTGGCACCAGCGGCCCTGGCGCTGCAGGGCACAGGGGAGGCGAGGCCCTGGGCTGGCCACGCTCCCCGCGCTGCTCTGGGTGCCGGGATTGTGACACCTTGAAAGGTTTTGAGGATGAAAATGCTGTAATTAGAGGGAAAAACACCCTCCTGGGCTGGTGCAGAGACGGGGGCGCTCACAGGGACACCTTGGGGTGCTGGGAGCCCAGCCCACACGTGGATGCTCCAAACCCAAAACTGGGATTTTGGGATGCTCCAAACCCAAAACAGCCCCCGAGGGCTCCTGGGGGCGATTCTGGCCGTGCCCTGGGCTTGGGGACAGCCGTGACCCCACCTGCCCTGAGTGCTCCGCTTCTCTTGCGTTCCCCACCCGCTAATTGAGCTGAGGCGCTAATTAATGCCGCGGCACCCAGCTGTGCGCTGCTAGGATGCTCTGATCTCCTCATTCCCGGCCTGACAGAGTCAGGAAATGCCAACAGCCCGTGCCTTGGGGTGAAATCTCTGATAGTTCCCTAAATCTGCACTGAGCCAGGGCTGGGGGTTGCACCCACAAGTGCCAGAACATTCAGGGATGCACCAAGGAATTTGGGCTGGGTTTATTTTTCCTCAATATCCTTGCGATGTTTTTCCTGGATGGGGTTTTGTTTTCTTGAAAAGCAGCTAAAAATAGCCGTGTGCTCGCTCGCCCGCGGTGTCCCGGCGTGAATCCGTGTGCGGAGCCGACCTTCAGCTCCGGGAGCTGCCTCTAGTGCTGAGCTATTTAAAGAACTTCTTGTGTGCCTCCAGAAACACCTGATGGGAAAAACAAGATTTTTGGGGGTTTTTTTCCCCTCGTTGGAAGAGCCACCTGGCCTCAGATTGTCAGCCCCAGGGTGGCTGATTTCGGGTCGGCTTTAATTAAGCACAGGGCTGTAATCATTTCGTTGGGTGGCCGTGGAGGATTTCTCCCCTTCCCCAAGGCTGGGGTTGGGCACTTTGGGGAGGCAGCAGGACCGGATGTGAGGGTCAGGGACTCGCTGAGGCAGGATATGGGGGGTTGGCATTCAACGAGGCAGGATTTGGGATGCAGGAACCCAACGAGGCAGGATTTGGGATGCAGGAACCCAACGAGGCAGGATTTGGGATGCAGGAACCCAGCGAGGCAGGATTTGGGATGCAGGAACCCAGCGAGGCTGGGTTTGGGATGCAGGAACCCAACGAGGCAGGATTTGGGATGCAGGAACCCAACGAGGCAGGATTTGGGATGCAGGAACCCAACGAGGCAGGATTTGGGATGCAGGAACCCAACGAGGCAGGGTTTGGGGAACTCAGGCACCCAACGAGGCAGGATTTGGGCGCAGACACCCAATGAAGCACGGTGGGGATTCATGGAGCAGAGGGAATTCCAGCAGTACCCCCTTCCATGGGCGTGGAACACTCCATGGTTGCCAGCGGGAGGAACTCCCAAAATGCGTGGGGAATTTCCAGATAGGGATTGGCGGGGCTCGGAGAGGACGGAGCTGGAGGGACAGAGCCTTGCCCGGCGCTGGCAGCGCCGCTGTGGCTTCAGAGCAGCCAAAACCGCGATGCCCTCACAGAGATCTGGGTCCTTCCCTTCCTTCCCTTCCTTTCCTTC
>VWYI01034928.1:2041-31626 GCA_013399455.1 Anthoscopus minutus | reverse complement strand
GAGGAAGTATTAAAGAACAATTTACTTAAATGGTCAGATTGAATCTTTAACTGACAACATGTAGCACTCATAGCTTTATACTAGAAATTGGTTAAATATGGTGGCCATTGCCAACAGTTGACTGCCCCAGAACTCATATGCCGAAAGAACAAATAAAACATGCTGACAGAGTTATAGATTCCTTCATTGAAAAGTACAATTAAGAAAAAAAAATAGAGATGTACTGAAACTTCTCATAGTTGTGCTGTTCTATTCTTAGGTTCATAGAAAAAGTAACTGGAAGGACCTGGTCAAGAGGTCACCTGGCTTGCTCCTTTCCCAAGCCCAGATCATCTTCCCTCAATCCACACAGAGTTGTCTAAACAGCACATTAAGGTCTCAGGTAGCAGAGACTCTGTAGGATTGCCAGGCAGAGGACCCCAGAGCTTTTTCATCATTATGCTTAAAAAATACATGTATTCTGGTTGGATAGTATATACAGTTCAACCTGCCTGACTCTTGCTTTGATCCAAGTTCAGTACTTCAGTATTCTCCCACCATGTCTCTACAAATACTTTTTGCACATTTAAAGCTGTTACATCGACCTTTAGTAACCTCCTCTTCAGATTAAACTTTAATTAGTTCTTTTATTCCTCATTCCCAGTCAGGTTTTCCAAGACTTAAGTCTACATGACAATTTAATACAATTTAAAAATTAATATAATTTAATACAAGTTCATTCCTTATAATGAAATCTGGCATAAAATGAAGTACTGTGAAATAAACAAAAAAAAAAAATCTTGAAAGAATCCTAGAACAGCTTCACATCAAACAAACATTTTTAAAAGCTAAATGTGAGAAATTAAAGGGTTTCTTTGGTCTCAATATTTTAGCCAACCCCAGTATCACTACAGGTGAAGTAATACATCAATTTTATCAGTAACTTTCACAGATAAGTTCATGAGCAAACTGACAAACCAGATGCTTTTCACCATACAAGTATCACACTGGCACATACCTTCTTATTGGATTGTTTGCTTTCCCTTTTCCTGCAGTACTCATATTGATGGAAAACAAATTCCTATGACCATCACCTGTACTGCTCCAGGACCACAAAACCTGACTGGGGTGCAGCTCACACATTGCTCTCACTGGCTCTATCACTTTATGTCACTTGACAGAAAGGCATTTCTATAAATACAGTTTCACTTCTGTCTCAATTTTAAACATGCTATATTACAAAAACTTCTGACTCAAATAAAAGCTAAAAGCAGCTGTTGTTTTTCTAAGATAATTCTTCCAGCAATCCATCACAGAGAAATAGAAAAAGTTACAGAACTTCTTTAGAGTAAAAGCAAAATTTATTTTTTTTTTTAGATTATTTCCAAACTTTAGGTCTTCAGCATTGAAAATCCAGTTTCTAAATAATATTATTGCCTGTTCTAGGTCAGAAAAGGACTTTACTTTTATAAAAACAACTTGTCTTAAGACCTTTATTGATTTCTCAGCAATATTCAGCCATACATTTTTAGACACCAACAGACAATTTCAGAATCCAATGTACACAAAGAACCAGAAGTAAGGAACAAAAAATCTAGTACACAAACCAAAAAGGAATACAAAGGAAACCTAAAGGCATTATCTGAATTTTGTCCTGGTAATCACTTGGTCATCATGACTTACACTGTCCTGTTATCACCAAGATTATCCCCTAGTGATTCCAATGGCAGTGGAAGGAGGAAACAATGCTCAGCTTTAAGAGGAACAAGGCATTAAGGTACCAGTGATTTATTTTAATACCCAACAGATGTTAACAAGGTTTTATACTGCTTGGCAGGGTTTTGCTGTGCTGTAAACCTGACTAAGACACAAGACAGAGGTGGTAGTTATTCCCTTACCTTTCAAGTCTACATCATCTTTGTAGCTCATTGACCATAATCCAAATCCATTAAAGCCACTTCAAACTATCAGAAAGCCACAAACACCGGATAAATGTGACTATCACCTTAACCTAGGACTTGATCAGCATCAGATACAACAATAGTTGTATATGACAAATTGAATCTAGAGCAAAAAAAGTTTCTATGTCATCTTTAAATCACATATTTTCTTTCTGCTGTCTTGAAACATGGAGATCTGTAACTCATATAAAAGCAGAAACCAGTTCAGCCAGGAAACAAAAGCCCTGAGATATCAGAGTCTTAACACAAATTTCTGAAACACCTGAGAGTTCATCTGATTTTTTTTTCACTGACCAAAGAAGAATCTAAGCATTTCCAGCATCAATTCCTCACCAAAAAAAAACCATACTCTCCCCCACAGAAGTGTACCTCTGCATGCCACAACCAACCATCTTGAAAATTATCTGGAATTAGAACTAAATGTAACAGCTGTTTAAATGTTATAAAATCAAGTGTGAGCCTTATCCTCCAAAACCAGGTAGAGAAAGGAACAATTTCTCTTTCTCCTGAGCTCATTCAAACACTTGAAGTAGAAGGTTGCTTAATAATTTGAATATCACAGCATAATTCTTAACCTGACTCTCAAGGATGCACAAGTGCACAATGAAGGTGCCACACTTTGAAACACTGAGAACTGAAAATTGACAGCACTCCTCTTTTGTTTTTTGTGCTTTCACATATGAAGCATATTATTGAGCTAACAAAGATGTTTATGTTCAGTCTTTTTCTATCACGTCACCCCACACATCCTCCCCAATCCCAAATGAAGATTATTAAAAAAAAAAGTTTGAGTCAACACCGATTTTTTTAAATACCTAATTGTGACACATCTGTTACAACATCTCATATTACACAACTGTGTCTAAAATGCTTTATGACATTATTGATCTTATAATACATGCAGCTCCCAACAGCCTACATTAGGAAGTCTTTCTGTGTTTAGAAAAACAGTACCCTGTGACATACAATTCCTTAAGTTTGGAAAGCAAAAGTAAGCAAATATAAATGCTTAGTAGTTTATTTCAAATCTTGCAATAGTAAGTCCCCAGTCAAAAAGAACAGTAAAATGGAATCATGCCTACTTTGACAAACAGCAGCCACAAAAATAAGGTGGCAATTTCACAGTCCCTCTTGCACTGTTATCTAAGTGACTCTCTCATATCCTCCCCAGGTAAGGGATTTACAACATATCAAAGAACCATCACTAGTAATAGAAAAGCAATGCAAAGAATGAATAGGGAAGGCTTCTGCCTGAAGAGGATGTGGGTTGCATCAACTCTTGCCATTTGAATGCATGATTTTATTTCCAGGCTCAGTGAATTTTCCGCTCTGCTTGAATAGGTATTAGGTCTTGGCAAACAATCCATCCCCACACCACATGGAAAGGAGATGAAGGCTGTAAATTTTACAGTTCAAGCATTAAGTGCAGAAATGATCCCAGATATTTTCTCTAGAAAAGAGGAAAGATCATATATAGATCATCAGGTGACTACAGAACTTGCTGTAGGACACTTTTTGCTCTGAAAGAGAAGAAAAATCCATGGCAGCTTCCACTTTGAGCAGGATACAGAGACACTGATGAGTCTGAGCCTTCTTTCTCATCAGTATGACAAAAAGAATGGCAGATATTTTTGAGACCATCATCTATTATCACCTTACCTGCAACCTCTTAGTCCCTCAGAGCCCACAAAAGCCTTTCACTACAACCAGATCAGCACATCACAGCAATTTCACTGTTTGTTCAAGTGTCACCACCATTCACCAGCTCCACAGGTCAGGCTTGCAGAGAACTTCCTGTTCACTCACACAGTTCCTTAACTACTGCTTGTGTGAATCCACCTTGTGTTTCCTGTTTATCTCTGACAGACTCCTCAGGATATGCATTTTTCCCCACCCTACACTGACAGAGTGTCCAGTAGAAAACTGGTCTGTAACTTGGTTTAATAAGGCACTATAACCAGGCTGGGTAGACTAATCTCCCACAGAATTCTACCACATCTCTGAAAAGAGAAAACTTTCAAGACCCTTTTTTTGGATTGCGCCAGGATCTCTGAAAACTCAAACAATGGAAGTCTTTGGCTTGTCCATTCAAATTTCAGATTCTTGTTGGATCTGGGTTTTGCATTTGGCAACATGACAAATTCTTCTCCCACACAAAAACAGCAGCAGGAATTCCTCCGATGTTTTTTTAGCATAATCTTCCCAATTACTTAAGAGTCAGTGTTGAAGAGGGAAAGCTCCATCACAGAGTGTGCTTTGGGACATGCAGCTGCCAATTGCTGTGGATGTTTGTCTTGGACAATGCAAAATACTTTTGGTTGAATGTCATGTTATTTATTTTGGTAGCACAACTAAACAGCAACAGCATGTTTGTTTATTCTGCTGACAAGCTGAATAAAGCTTAAGAGATGCACTGCCTTTGACAAGAAAATAATGCTGGAAACCACCTTCTTTGATATATCACTGTTTTGTTAAAACCCCATCTAGACTCATTTTGTGCAGACACCAGTTCCATTACTCATAATGGTTTTATGAAAGAACAATATTCTTCCTTAGAGAATCAGTATACACATAATAAAAGACAATTTCTTTGTTACTGCATAGTGATGGCTAATGTGCCAGTATTTTATTTCATTTAAAATTTGAACTGAATTTAGTTTTAATTTAATCTTGAGTTAACTGTCCTATCCACTGGTATGTATCAATGCTGAAGAACTAAAAAATATAATGTTGAATTACAATCTACTGCCCTATCCTACTTTTTATGAGACCCATTTTTGCTGTCAGTCTTGACATCAATGTGAACACCAGTTTGAAAAAATACTGAATCACACTGGAAGCTGTGTAAAACTTTCACGGCACTGAAACCAATACACAGGAATACGTTAAAAAGAAGCTGGGCATAATACTATTTCTAAATTAAATTTTTTCTGCAGTCCCAAGCTGATGAAATATGTCATATTTTTGCTATCAAAGTGCAGCAAGTCAAAACTAGAATTCTAGAAATACCTTTTAAAAATCACATTAAAATTATCTGATCCTTTTAATACCTGGTGTCTACATCACACCTTTCATTTCAAGCCTCTAAAACACAAGCAAAGACTGATAACCAAAAAAAGCTAATTTAAGAGAAAAACACTGAGTAGGTTCCTTACTGTAGGCAAACTTCTCAGGATGATGGGGCAAATTAATATCTGCACTGCATATTTTTAGTCATTTTGCAGTTAATAGGCTTCTTCAGATGTTTTTACTGCATAGTCAATGGTTACTATTTGCAACAATAGTGACTGTCATTTTTAATTAGCATTGGGTAACAGCCTACCTACGAACATAAAAGACTTTCTGCAGTTACAATAAATAACCATGGGCTCATAAAAAGCCCTCAGAGCAGCTTCAGGTGTACACTGGTTTCCTGGACTGCAACACACAATTTCCTCCAGAACTACCCAAATTTGGTCACTGCAAAGTATGATCAATTTTATACCAATTAGGAATTCAGGACAGAAGAGTGAAACTACAGTGAGCATACTCTTAGAAATTACTGCCTGCATCCCTAAAAAATGCCCAGTCAACCTAAGTGATAAGAAAGATCACAGAATCATTCAATATCCTAAGCTGGAAGAGACCCATAAAGATCATCAAAGTGCAACTACTGGATGGTAAATGGTAAGCTTTATAGTAATTACCATTTATTTACAATAAAGTAATTGCAATTTAGTAATTACAATTTTAAGTTTAAAAATTTTACTTTTAAAAGTAAATACAATTTTAGTAATTACAATTTAAAAAGTCAAATGATGAAATTAAGACAACACCTTTCAGGATACAAAGTCATCCCAGTCTGAAAGTAACAGTTGAGACTCTACACAAAAGCTCTCACTTTTTATAACACAAAGCTATTAAATGTATCACAAAGGAGAGATACTCTTACTTTAAGGAGCAGTTGGAAAATTGACACCATTAAAAAAAAAAACCTACTAAAAAAGTTACTGTTCCAGGTGCAGATCACTTCTTATTAAACATTAATTTTCAATTATGACATTGTCAGAGTTCCCTGTAAATAGCATTATGGAAATGGCTGTCAACCAGAGAAGTGGCTTCCCAAAAATTACTCCAGTCCAGCTGAGGATATTGCTCCCAAAACACAGATCAGAAATGCATGCCCTGCACATTTCAGCCTTACCTTCTAATTGTCAGAATGCCATCTCCTCAAAACACTAGAAAATATTTTGTACTCTATGTCCTTTTGTATAATTTGAGGTACTCCAGCTGACAATACTCTGACTCATCAATATTATGCAGACGGAAATTACCCACAAAATCAAAGCACCAAGGTAGAAAAGAGCTGGCAAGGAGTTGTTTATTGAGGCAGAAGCAATCATAAACATGCTGAGGAACTTCCCAGACTGTACTCATAATTCTCATTAGAACATGCTGTCCATATGTTAGGAGAAGGGTCAGTTTAGCATTTTTTCCTATAGATCTGTACAGAAAACGTCCACTTACATCTTCAGGCTTGCTTATAGACTGTCCCTCTCTACCAAGAGGGATCTGAACAACCACAATCTACAAACCAACTGAGGACCAGACTGCTGTGCTTTTCCTTACCCAATTCTGACATTGCTCCATCCAGAAACACATCCAAAGGAACAGAAAATCTTATTGGCATTTCTGAGAAACCTGTGACTAGCAGGCAGAGAAACTGCCAGTGGGCTCTAAATCAGAAAAAGAAAATTACATATATGCATTTATGACACATTACTGCAAGACAAAAGACTATAAATCAACTACAAACACTGAAACAACAGTGTAGAACAAAGGTAAAGATGTAGTCAAATACAGAACAAAATCAAATGCAAGCATACAAAACTTAGAATGACATTAAAGACTGCTGGAAATGTCTGCCATACTTATCAGTGCATCTACTAACTTCGTTGTGCAATACTAATTATTAATTACTAATAATTAGAAACTTGAAACTATCTACTCCTTCAACCTGTGCACTCTACTGCTAACATGCTCTCTACATTTATACTGCTGCCCCCAGTCACAGCAGGAGCAGGCAATCCCTTCTGTACAAGCTTTTAGCGTTTCCACAGGTTAAGTTCTCTCTTAATTAGGTGGGCAGAGATGCTCAAATTAAAAGCAATGTGACATATATTTAATTAAGTCTTATTCAAATTAAGCATCAATAAGGTGCAGAAACCCTTACAAACCGCCAGGATGCAAGGATGTTGATTTTGAGATAGTCTTATAAGAATCAGAAAAATTACATTTTTAATTGCTCCAACAGGGATGAACACACCTTGTTTTTGACATCCACACCAGTCTAACAACATAGGGCTGAAAGTAATACACTCTATCCCCAATAGATTAAATTGTTTTATCTGCTTAACTTTTATGGTCCAACGACTACCACAATCTTTACCTTCTTCAAGCTGACTTCCCAGGAGGTAAAAATCTGCAAAATCCATTTCCGGTCCCACAGTCATAGAGTAAAATGGGAAATAGCAATTGTTTCTCTAGAGAATCCTTCCCAGATACTTTGACCTTAAAAGTAAACAGGATATTTTCTTTCATTTCTGTGCCAACATTTGAGGAAACACATCAACCTGTACACAACAACGTTAAGTCTAACACATCTCTTTGTCTGCTTCTCACAGTCTGAATTCCACTGGTCACCTCTCAACTCACTTTGAACAATATCATGGACTTTTTTTTTGTATCTATTTGTACTAGAGGGCCTAAGGAATGATGTAGTAACTGCATTAGATCAAATTCACATCACTTACATGAAAAAGTCAGAAAGACTATCACTCCCTGATACCACTCCCTCACTGCAGAGATAAAGGATGAAAGAAGACAGGATCTTAGAAGTTGCTATTCCTCCTCCAGAAAGAAGAGGCATATCAGTAAGCAAAGCATGGAATTTATGAAAGATCTACAAAAAAAAAGGCATGCAAAAGCTTTCAAACCATCATTATTTCCTTGCAAGACACCGGGAATGTATTCCAGTTCACACAGGCATTACCAGATCACAACATTATCCCTGGTTAATTTTCCTCTACAAAACCCAAGCATGGATACCTGAGAAAGGTAGAGAAATACCTCAAGAACATAGAATAACTTAGAATCATTTCCACAGAAACACCACCTGATCTTTACTGTTTTAAAGGGAAACTGTCATGTAGTTGCTGCTCTAAGATTTACCAAGATAACGAATGGCATAATTTACAAGACAAAGCATACACAGTTTCTCAAAGCTACAAGAATCCCTCTCCATATACACACACTTTTTACTGACAAATATAAACAGAAGCTGTTTGGATACAAAAGCTTTTATTTATTCTATTTTTTATGCACTTAGACATGTTCCAGGCACTGGGTACTCAGAAAATGCCATTGTATAAACAAATTTTACAAACTAAGCCATATTGTCTTGTTCTTCAGGTAAAGAAAAATACCCCTTTCAAATGCAATACTGTTGGGAAAATTGGTTTTTAATATTAGAGTTCTTTTTAGAATAAAACCTTATCCTTTAAGCAGAAGAGTAAAAGTATATTTTTAAAACTGTTAGAGGCTATTTAAATTATATCAAGAAAATGCCCAAAACACCAAACCACAGCAAGTGATCATTTTCAGTAACAAAATACTGATTCTGCTTTCTATAAAGATACAAGTAGATAACTGCTGCAGGGTCACACATGAAGGAAACCGTGAAAACTTAAGGTGCAATTTGTAATTCCAACTATGATTTCCTAAATTTTGTCATCATGTTTTACAAGTAAATGCTCTTCTCTGGCAATTGATTAAACTGATCAGATTTGGCAAGTCACAAATTACAAGCCTTACTGTGACCTGCAATGAATAACTTGTGCAGGCTGACAGTCTACTTGAATTCATTCTATACTGTCTCCTCACAATTTTCAGCACTATACTACCCCTATATATTCCATACTGCACCTGAAACCAATTTACACAACTTCATACAATGTGCAAATCGACCAAGAATCATCTCTCAAATACCTAAGAGCACTTCAGACTTCACATTCCACTGGAGAATTTCCTGGACAATTTCCATGATCGTTCTCAAAAAAGAACAAGGTAAACACTGCAACATTTAGTGCCAAAAACCCTTATTCACTTCAGCAGACCCAGTGACTTCAGTGGAATTACTCAGCTCTTTGAGGGTGAGCACAAACACAGCCATTCGCACGGGACTTCTCAGTCTTGCAATCCACAAATTTACTTGGGAAGGCCAGCGGCTCTCCAATACTTAAATACTCCAATAATGTAAATAGACTCACTGGGGAAATGGAGGGTTGGTTGGGATTTTTTTCCATCACCCTAAGACGTTGCTAAAACTACATTTCTGACTGGATCCCAACAGAACACCTGAACAACTCAATAAAAACCCTGGTTTCGTTCAAGATTTAAACCAGACACGTAAAATCTGTCAATACTCACTCTCAAGGTACTAACCAGCCAGCTGGTATTCAGCTACCCTACAAAACCTCCACATTAGTCACAAGTGTCTGAAAAAGCATCATCAGCACTAAATGTCATTTTTTTTGGAAACATTTTATTATCAAATCACTAGTGGTTTAATTCTTTTTAGGACTTTTGATGCAAATATATCAGTATCTACCATGTGCGCTGCTCTAAGACAAAATATTGCTTATCTCAAAATTTCATTAGTAGATATTGAAGGAATTACTATTACACCTGTATGTTTTGTAGATGGAAAACAGAAACAGAAAGGTCAATTGACCTGCCCTAATCTAATAGCAAAGAAAGAAAAAACTATTTCTTCCAATTCCACTATTCCTATCCATTAGCTTATACAGTATCCTGTGCCTGAAATATCAGGTAGATTGCTCTTAAATATAATACATCCTAATAAAGGAGGATGATAAAACAATTTCAAAACACCCTGAAAAGGAAATTAATTGTTACACATCAATAGCTGTATCTGAGTTTTGTTCTCGATATGGAAGCTTTCTGCTTCAAAATAAAATAGCAATCTCTGTATAAATAAAATTTTTTCTCTGAAATAATCCATTATTAATGCAATAACAATGTACCATTCCATAAATGTCAATTCCAACATGAAGAAAAAAACAAAATATTGTCCACTGATAGCAGCAATTCTTCACCCTCCTCTTTCTCCTTATTAGTGCAGAATACAATTGGTGAACTTCTAATACCTTTGAAAAAATGACAATTTAAAAAGAAAATCCAATAAAATGTGTTGATCATTCCAATTGTGAAAACAATTTGTAACAAATGTAAATGCCACTGTTGTTGGGTCTATTTTTCATTATTTGGCCTGAAGTCCAGAAGTGTACATTCCACTCATGGGTTTAACCCACAGTGTTGCACAGTGATAGTGAACCCAATCTCCTGAACAGGTATGAGTAACCTGATAACACCCTCTTAGAGCAAGTGATAAGGGAAACTGTGGGATTATGACCCACAAAAAGCTCAGTGTTTCCTAGCAAATCCACAAACACCTTAAAACTCATAACACTGTGTCTAGACTATGCTCAACTACTAGTTCCCCTGCAAATTTCCCATAAAACAAGTGGTTTACAACCTCAGTGGGGACAGGGAGTAGGGGAAGCCCAAAACTTTACAGAATTGTATTAAAGATATATCTAATGCATTGCCAAAGCCCCAATACACTTTAGCATCTATTACTAGAAAGCTGAACACACCTCATGATCCCCAGATGTCTCTGCACTCATGGTAAATGTACTTTTCACTATTACAGGGAAATGGTCCCTCTATGCTGGAAATTGAACCTGACCTCTCCCCTTTCTGTTTCCTAAGCTTTCAAACTGCTATTCAATAATTAGAATCTCTGGTGGCTCTCTCAGAACACCAGAGTTTTATGTGAAAGCATGACAATCCTTCCCATACCCCTTGGAGCTGATCAGCATAATCTGAAGTTCTTCCCTGAGAAGCTCAGGATAACTGAAGCCTCTCAACTCAAGGAAAATCAGAAACATGGTCCAAGTCTCTCTGGCTGCAGTCCAAACTCCCCCAATATTTATCAGCTAGAACACTAAGCTCTGATTTTATTTCCTACGACCACCGTTTTTGAAGTTTAAAAAAAATGCTAAAAACATATACACATGCTTAAAAATAGGAATGC
Organism: Anthoscopus minutus; assembly: GCA_013399455.1. Classification (NCBI taxonomy): domain Eukaryota; kingdom Metazoa; phylum Chordata; class Aves; order Passeriformes; family Paridae; genus Anthoscopus; species Anthoscopus minutus. Next base: position 20,529 of record VWYI01034928.1, on the reverse strand, counting down.
AAAGCAATTCAAATAAATCAATATCGCTTCATTCTGCAAAAACCTAAAATTCATTCATTCAGAATAGCAGACTTTACCTGATTTCATGCTGTCACTTGGTAATGTGAAATCTATGCTGGGTTCTGCTTTTGTTTTATTGGAGTAGGAGGATTATTTTAATATGGAGAGGATTGATTTTGTTCCTGTATGCATGAGCTGCTGTTGATATTCTCAACCAAATTACTCCTTTCTAGAATTATCATCAATATATATTACAAGAGAGTGTTTACTTCCACCCTGCCTCTCTTTTAAAAGCCTCCACAGTGTTAATTCCCAGAGCAAGGCTACAGGTCTCCTACTCAAAATTTCTCTTTAGATTTTCTAATCCTTTTCTCCTTAATCTCCATTATACGGAAAGAAATCCACATATGCATGGTCTGTGGGAAGCTAAGTAACTTTACCTCTCACCATAGTTACCACATCTGATTTAACCACTGGCTCCGGACATTAAATCATTGTCCTTTAAGATTTCAGATTTTATTTGTGCATGCCTCGATACATTCATCAAGCATAAAATTCTACAACCAGACTGATTTTAATATCATTAGTAGACAATTACATTTCAATTTATGTAACTGTAAGATAACATACCATCCACCTCTGCTGTTTCTGTACTGTGTGTATTGCTGTTTTCCAGGATCTCAGAAGCAAAAATGTTTAAATGTGTTACTATGACCGCTATTGACAAGGTTTTCTGTCTAATCCAGTTCTTCGAATGATTCTGAAACAATGTTGCATTCCCATTTTCATTAGTGTGCCCAACTATTCTATTAGACTTTTTTGTTTCTCATGGTAACCAATTTTATTTGACTTAACGGAAGCTGTTCAAATATTTAAAGGCACTCGGAGATGGCAGGAGTTTATCTAGGAGCATACATGTTGTGTCACAGATATTCCTTTCCTTGCTCTTTTCCTTTGCTCCCCCCGCTTCCCTCCCGCTTCAAAAACAGTAGCAAACAAATGAGAATCTCGACCTGCCACACTGCACCGGGAACGTGCTCACTTCATCTGTTTATGTAAATATTCAAGTTACAATGGGCACATTTCGAAACCACAAGCTCGGTAGGTAAAACAGATGCTTCTTACGTTCCTTCATATGCACTGAATCCCTCTGCCAGAATGGCCAGGCGCAAAGCAAGAACTAAAGTATAAACATCTGCAACACCTCTCTGTTTTGTTAACATTCTTTCACACGTTTTCTTGCTAACTCCAAAAAGGCTTGACGGTGTTAAAAAAAAAAAAAAGAGAGAAGAAAAAATAAAAATCCCAACAACAAACAGTGACATTTGAAACATCTGCGAGATAGCTACGGAAAACGGAATGAAACATGAATAAACAAAAACATGGCGAAAGTGGCCTGGGGTTGTTACACTGTCAGATCATTTTTCCAAGCCCAACATCAAGGCTTTTGTTACAACCAAAGCGGTCATTTGCATGGAGAACCAACAGGGTTTCTTCTCCTCCGGCGTCTCCCCGGCCGTTTTTGAAGTTTACACACACACACACACACAGACACAGACACAGACACACACACACAGACAGACACACAGACACACACAGAGCGAGCCGCAGCCTCCCCGGCACACAAACACCGCGGCCGAACGCGCACACGGCCCCGCCGCGGAGCCCCCGCGCTCCGCACACCCCGCGCTCCGCCACCGCCACGCAATGTGGGTATAAAAGAGAAGAGACGAACCTTTGGAGCGCTGCCCCAGCCGGAGTTCTCTCCCTCTCTGCTCTGCTGTTGCTGACAAGATCAGGCTGAGATTAACAAGTCCATGCTACTCTGCCAAGCTCGCTCCTCCGGCGGCTGCACACACGCCGGGGGCTCGCAATAATACCAAACTTTGGGAAAGTTAAAAATGGAATGGGTTGAAGGAATGTAAAGCACAATGGCAGGGAAGCAGAAAACACTGCCTGGACAATTATTGCAGCAGCACGCAGAGCACTGCTCTGTAGTCAAGGCTGTGTCAGCATTTTCTTTCTAAACCCCCCCATTTTCAGGGGGCTGTAACTCAGAAAGGAAAAGAAAAAAAAATGCTTATGGCCAAAAATATTGCAGGTAAACCCTCTTCCCTTTGCATTTTAAATCACCCATTTAGACAACTCAGAAAGTTTCGTGAGTCTGTGCACTTGGTCAGACAGTTCCACATGCCTTTTTTTATGCAAATAAGTCTTTTTTTTTAAATGAGGCTTCACAAGAATTTGACCTACATTGTGAATGCGACTCCCCCCCACCATTTTTAATAAAAGCAATATAAAAAATACCTTAACATCAAAACCTGGTTTGCATAAACATAGGATAATTTCTAAGTTCTATACAGACATTGCCTGAAATGTACCAGATTGGTACCAGAGAAATGAAAATGCTCCCACAGAAAACTCAGCATAGCCTCTACTAAGGTCTCAACCCCAATTCATTATGGTAACTTGGTAACCCAAACTGCTAAGGGCATCTGCATTTTCCCCAGATAAGGAAAGGGTCCCTATAATCATGTTAAAATAAGAAAACAAAGCGTTTGATCTGTATTTACTACTTTACAACTACACTCTAAACTGTGTCACATCAGGGCAATCGCTGTTGCTGTTGTTAATAGCTGGGTTTTGGTCAGGGAGGTTTTTTCTTTTGTTTGTTTGTTGGGTTTTTACTCTTGGCAATTTCCTCTCAGATACAGAAATAAAACTACTCCAGCATTTTTACACAAGCCAGATACACCAAGACACTTTTCAGTTATGTTTAAAGTTACAATAACAAAATCAAGAGAAAAACCCCAGATCATGAACAATATAGTCATATTGCTACTTTCTTTTGAAGTAAAAATACACCTTTATTGTAAAGGCTGTGCAGCAGCCTAAGTCTGCTGGGCAAGAAAACCAAAGCCTAAGTCTTGACGGATATGGAATAGCCAAGCAGACAGGCAGTTCATCTAATCCCTACAAAATTCAAGTCCATCAAAACTTTTCCATCAAAAGGCATCCCTCTGGCCTCTGAATTTCTGAATCCACAGTACTGTTGCATACGTAGGATTTAAAATCAATTGCAACCATTAAAATGGAACTAACCATTAAAAATTGTTGGTTGCTGTGAATAACTCAGTAAAGCAACTTTCCCAGTAGCAACTGTCTCATTTCTACTATCTTTCAAAAAGTCCTAATGTTTGATGAACATATAATATCCATACAATAGGTAGTGGCTGGAACTGGATTATTTTTAAGGTCCCTTCCAACCCAAACCATTCTATGATCCCACATTAGTATCCAATATTAGTACAGTTATCCAATGTTAGTACAGATCATCTCACATTTCTGCCTTGCAAGAACAGCTGCCTGGCATGTTTTGAAGACAAGTTAATTTGATATTAACACCTTCTTCTGTCAATGCTGTGCACAGCAGTTAAAAAATACCAAAATTTCTCCCATTTATCAGAAGAAAAAATTAACACAGATTAAAGGTAAGGTCCTAAATAGTTCACAAACACCATAGCTCACCAGAAGAGTGAAGGGATTCTGCTTCTCCATTATAATGGACAATACCACCACACCCACCTGCTTGGAGGAAGAGAACTCTACTGAACAGTGGGACAACATCCACTCTTTCCCACCTGAACCAGCACAGGGCTTCACATTCCTGCCTTAGGCCAGTCTGGCCTGCAAATACGAGAAATGATGGCAACACACACCCACTTCTGCCACCTGGCACTGGGGTTTTAATGGCCACAGAGAGGAAAGAGAAACAAGTGTGGTAAAATCTCAATCCACAGCAGTTTTCTTCAGTGTATGAAAACAGAGCAATGAGGTTTCTGCTCTGCTCCAGCAGGTAACACACAGAGTGTTTATGTTCTTGAAAGATACATAATTTGCATGCAGTGTTTAATGGTAGACAGATGTTTTTCTCTGATCGTTAATCTGGAGCAGAGTGGAAGGCTACTGGAAACAAATGAGTAAAGTTCTCCTAAATGTTTGGAGTATTTTGTGCACACTGCTTAGGTTAAATTAATTGCTAATTTACATTATTAAGACACTGAACGAGGACAAACATTAACACATTATGATTCAGCTAGGCAATACCAAGAAACACAAAATGGAAGCTGATTTTTCATCTTCCTTTTATGACACCAGGGGACAAGGAAAAAATAAAGAAGATAGAGTACAAAGCTTCTCAGTAGATCCAACTTCATACTTCCTATTGAAGAATAAAGTGGTAGGATTTATAAGAACTCTAAAAGCAAAGGTGTTTAGGCAATTAAACTAAATTTAATTAAATTAAGACTCGGCTTTATAAGTTTGTATGGTAGGTTAAGCAGAAGACATATATCAACCTAATATTAAAGAAAAAAAGTACTAGCTTTGTATATTAATAACCATACCCAGGAATAACAATAGCCATAAATATTTTGTTTAATTTAGCAGGAAACTACAGATTTTTAACAACTTCAAAAGATCATTAGCTTAGTTCTCATCCCCACATTTATCACGCCAACATTTACACTATAAATCAACAGCTGCAGTCTAAAGCTGAAAACATGCCAGAAATATGCATAGGTTGTATCAATATTTGCACATGGAGTCTTGAACATAAATTAGTTGACACTCAACACTTCAAGCTTCCTCCCTGAAGTCGCAATATTTAAAGGTTAAAGATTAGACATGCTCCCTCTTGTGTTAAACTAAGAATACACGAATACATGCTGTTTTCTCTGACATGACGGTTGCTTGGCCATCTGTTCCATTAAGCAACCCCTTTAGCTCTGGCGACTAATGTCTGACAAAGCTTCACCAATAACCCTTCAGTTTAAACACTGACACAGTCTGAGCACACAACCTGTATCCACAGAGTATCTGTGTTACATTGAATTAGCCACTGTATTATCAGAAAAGACCATTAGGAGATTACATATAAACAAAACCTGTTGCAAATAAGTGTCTCAGACAAGTGCATACATGACTTGATCAATTACATGGCAAGTCACACTTCTTCAGTCCCTATAAGCATCACAGAGTTAAGGTATGCCAGGTTCAACCTGCTCAGTATCATTAACCATGAGGAATACTGAAGAGCAAATTTCCTTCTAAATATTAGCTTACAGGATATTTAAGACAGACAGGAAGAACAGGAATATTTTACAATGCCACATAATTATGTTGGTAAATACAGCAACAATTGAGCAAAGTTTTCAATCCTCCACCCAAGCAGCTCAGAGTGAACCATTCTCTGTACTGAACCTTAATGGAGTCAAAATCCCCCTTATAAAAATCCTCTTGCAGGATCTGATCCCAAGATCGTGTCTAGACATGAATGCTAATCCCAGGTGCAACTAACACAAAAGTTTCTACTAATATACTTCTCAAGCAAAGGCTTTGCACCTGGTAGGGGTTTGGTAAATTATGTTTAGCATAGGTTTGCTGGTTATGGTCAGCACAAGGCTGAATGCTAGGGCATCTGTGAGTAAGAATAGTTCAGAGTCGAGAGCTGAACAGAATCTAACACAGCTACATGACTCCCCACATTCCCTTTTATTTACTCCCATCCCTTTGTGGTGGGCAGACACTTTCAGTACAACGAGGTCTATACACATCAGGCCACCAAGTATTCCAAGAAACATACTTGCTCCTTCAAATCAGGAAAGTTAAATGTGTTCACTCCTCCTGGAAGCATTGGTGGCTTTTTTTCCCACAGTCTTCTGCAGACCAGTAAAAACATAACCACAATGTTTAGAGAGCAAAAAACCACCACGGTTATTGATAGATACAAGTTTTGGGGTCTCTTTAAAGCCTCAAACTCTAGCAGCTGCACACCGCTTGAAGCACATCTGATGCCAGTGCAGGAAGAAACTAAACTTCTGACACCGACTTCATTAACAGAATGAAGTTTGTATTTACTGCACGTACAGGTCCTATGGGCATATTTCCTTCTGCTGCAAGCCTGGTGTGATGAAGGTCCGTCCCAGTGCCCTGCGTCACGCACTGAGGTGCCCAGGTCACAGCGAGGAGCCGAATATCGAGACACTTCCCTCTATGCATTACCCAGAAAGCAGCTTTTATACCAGGATTGACACTCCAAGAATGGTTTTATTCCCCCGCAGAAGTAGGAATTCTGCAGGATCGCATCCCTTTCTTTTTTTTTTTTTTTTAATGGAAACACTCACGTACGTCCGGCAGAGGAATTACTGCTCGCTTAAACCGGTGCTTGTCACCTTACAGGGACCGGGCAGAGGTCAGCGGGTCACGCAAAGCCTCTGAGCGCAGCCATGGAGATCCACAGCTCGCCGGGGATCCCGCGGGGAGCCCGCACACCCAGCACCGGCCAGAGCAGCCCGAACTCCGCACCTGTAGCGCCCAGCGGCACCGGGCGGTGCCGGGGGCGGCAGCTCCGCTCCCCGGGGCGGCTGCGAGGGCAGCGGGACGCACGAACGGACCACCAGAGACCTCGGCGGCCGAATGGAGCCACCCCCCACTCCCCACCCTGTCTCCCGCGGAGCGGGCGGGACCGGCCCGGCTGCGGCGGGAGCTGTGCCCGTCCCACGCCTCGGCTCACCGGGGAAACTCGGCACCGGCCCGGGAAGCCAAGGGCAGGGGGCTGCCGCCGTCTCCGCTATTTAAACCTCTTCCCGCCGTCTCCGCCTCACTGGCTCCCACTCGCTCCCTCCGCCCCGCGGAACTCATGGGAGGCGGCCCCGCCCCTCTCGATGTACACACAGCCACACACCGCCCGCCCCAGACGCGCCGCCCATTGGTCCATCAGCCTGCCCGTCAACATGAGAGGCTACAGCATTGGCTGCTGGCGCTGTCCATCACAGCGGACCCCGCCCCGTGTCCCGCCCCTCCCCTTCCCGGACACCTCGGGGGTGTTAAAACGGCCGTTTGAAGTCACCAGCAAAATTTACTTTTAGGCCCTGCCCTCTGAGCCGCAGAGCTTGTTCTGATTGGGCGATAGGAGATCGCGCTCTGCCGCCACTGGGTGGCTGGGTGTCCATAACCCCCTCAAATCCCGCCTATCCCGATGCCGTAATCCCATTTGATTTGTCCGCGCATCCCCGTGGCCCCGCCCATTCCCACACCCGCTGCCCATTCAGGCGCGGCTCCCCGAGCTTTGGGGCGGTGTCAACACTCACGGCCGTGGAACGTGAGGAAGGGAGCCGCTCATTGGCCGGCGAGCCGTCGCTCTCCTTCCGTCACCGCCCCCGTGGATCGTACCAAGCCGCGGTGGCGCGGGAGGGGGAGCGCGCGGCGTTGGTTCGGCCCGTGTCCATGAGGGCCGGGGCGGGGCGAGCGCCGTTTCCCGGCATGCCGCGCGCGCCGTAGGTAGCTCCCGCCGGGACGCGCTGGGAAGGAGGGCGGGAGGGAAAGCAGGGAGGGGGGAGGTCGGTGCCTGATCCAAGATGGCGGTGCAGGAATCGGCCGCTCAGCTCTCAATGACTCTGAAGGTGCAGGAGTACCCCACTCTCAAGGTGGGTGCCGGGCCGCCCCCGGCGCGGGGGGAGCGCGTTAACGCCCTCAGCGTCCCGCCCGAGCAGCGCTGAGGGGGAGCCCCTTCTACTCCCCGTTCTCCCCGCCTTGGGAGCCCCGGGGGTGTGGGATGGAGGTTGGGAGCGATTCCTGTCGTGTAGTTCCCGCCTGTCCCCGTTTTTTCTCCGCTTGACGTCTCGGCTGGTGCCGCTGTTGCTGCACTTCCCATCCCCCTCCGCGGAGGGAGAGGGACGTGCCTGGAATATGCGGCTCTTCCATGGTGTTTCCGTGCCCTGAGGGGACGGGGGAGGCCCCCGGGACACGCTGAGGACACGGAACTGTAAGGGAGCTAGGAGAGAAGTGAGGTCCTTGTCGCGATGTGAAGAGGAAGTGGGCTCGGACGGAGCCGGGCTGGGGGAGAGAGGTTGGGGCGTGTAAGTGGAACGTACTCCCTCAGGAACACCGAGGACTGCTTGAAGTGCTCATCCCAGATGATTATCTGGATCTACGTGGCGTTGTTAGGAGACGTGTTAAAGGGGAGAGAGTGGAGGTGGCAGTGTAATATGGTTCCTTGGCTGCTTGGTCCCCCGAAGATGGAGATGAGCTTAAAATACAAAAAGGGACAGGCGTATTGGAGGGCTGTGGAGGCGAGTAAGCAAAATACAATTTGGGAAAAGCTATTCCTTGAGATACGGCGTTTGCCTGCAGGATGGAAGTGTCCCAAGGCTACATAGGTGGTCTTGGGCTTTAACCAGGTGTTGTGAGGCAGGTGAAGGACTCAGCGATGACCTTAACGCTCAGTGCCTCCGAGAGCTGTTGAACTGCAAGGATGATGCTCATAGGAATCAACGGAAACCTTTGTTTGAAGTCTCGTGTTGTGTATACAGGAGGTCTACCACATGAATAGTAGCAACTGTGGAAGGGACCTGAGAGAAGGATCTCTATTGCAAAATGCTTATTTAAAAAGCTCTCATGTCAGCGTATCCACATTTTGCCATCTATAGACGATGTTTTTGCAAAGTCAACTTTGTTGTGCTGAGATCATGCTGTGCCTTCACACGCCGAGCATTGTGTGCTCTTTGCAGTGTTGGTTCTGCAGGTTCTCTGGCCATGTTCTTCTTGTGCATATCCTCCTCCACTAGCTCCCTCCTGTTCAGGTCCCGAGAAGCTGAAAGACAAAGTGCTGATTCCCATTTTACATGTGAAGGCTCCTTTATGTCACCCAGAAGTATTTTGAACCTGACAGCATCAGGCTTAAATTTTAAAATAGCTGTAAAGAACTCTCTAGTACTTTCCATAGCCAGAACAATGTGAAGACATTTAATGTTAAGAACATCATTTTAAGACTGTATTTTAGGTATATTCCAGTTGTTACCACAGCTTTCGTTGCTACATTCCTGAAGAATTACTGGCAGTGAGGATCAGTGAGTTTTTTTTGTTTTTAGGCTTATGACTTAAGTTGAATTGTCACAGTGCCAGCCATTTAAAAGGTAGAGAATATTTTTGACTAATTATTTTATTTCCACAAGCATTCTCTTTCCCAAAAATATCTCAACAAAAATATACATAACAGAATGGAATGTTGTTTTTAAAGCTAGCAGGCTAAATAGTAAATGGGTGAGATACCCTTGCACTGAAACTCTTAATTTCCAAGCAAAGGTGATGTTTATTGACTCTTCCCAGCAGCCAGTCAACTTCTGGGTTGTTCCTGTAATCTTTAACAACATTTTTCATTGTTTAAAAAAACCTGCCAGAACAGTGTCTGCTCAAATCTTTTGAATGTGTCCTCTGAAGTGTTCTTAGCTGTGAGTCATATATCAAAACATTTTAGTGTTGGAGGTGAAAAAGCAGCACACGTAAATGAACACTAAGGATAAAGTCTACCAAAGTAAGTTGTTGTGGAATCTCATTTTGCTCTTTAGTACTCAGGTACCTGAAAGTTTCTGTGGGACTGAGACTCTGAATTTTTATTTGTTTATTCAAATGCTGTGTAAAATGAATGTGTATCACTTTTTTTTAATTTATTTTTTTTTACCAATACAGTAGCTCAGATATTTCTCTTGGAGATCTGGACACTAGTGATTTTCCCTTATGTGAGTAAAATATAAAAGATTGCAGACTTGTATTTATATCCTTCCTGTTTCCTCCCTCTAGCTTCCTCATGCCAGCATCACTAGATAATAGTTGTGTAATAGTTCTACATTTACAGTGTGTTCACAGAACGCTTTTTATGTGAAAGAGTGCTTCAAACTGCTGAGGGAAATCCCTGTTCTGTAGCTAAATTGTGGTTGCTGCTGGAGTGGAAATGTTTCAGCCATTCTTCAGCAGTTCAGCTCAGGGGAAGTAAATAGAGTTCTTAAGCTGAATCTAGAGAAGCTCTTTAGATGTAAAAAAAAATTCTTGAGTATTCCCCCCTGTCCCCTCCAGTCCCTTCTCAAGGACAAGAGGGTTGTCAGCTATTCTTCTACCTAACTGCTGTGGAATCTTTTCTTTTTTTTTATCCTACTGATGAGGAATTCTGCTAGTCTCAGATGAGAGGATGTAAGATGAAAGCTGGCAATTTGAAAGTGAATGAATGCAAACATTGTTATCATAGTTCTTTGCTGAAAATAATAAACAAGTGATGACAGGAAGCTGGATAATTCATATCTTTAGAAGTATGAATAATACTAAACTGATAGCAAACTGTATAGGCTAAGACCCTAAAGTGGAAGATGGAAGACCCAAAAGTAGGAATGATCACTTTTGAAAATATTCTGGGCTGTTTGTTGGCAAGCAGTTTTGGTCTGCTACTGCTTAAAAAAAAAATGTTCCACAGGGGAGTTGTAGAAGCACAGGATATGTCAGTGCCTTCTCAGAGCTACTGTTTGGTTTGTTTTGTTGGCAGCTGTCAGTGAAAATACTGGCAGCAGATTTAATAAGATGATAATTTCTTATGGTAATTGTTGGATTGTTACAGGAGGACATGTAGGAGACTGGGATTATATGAAGTGCATCTTGGTTCTGTCCTGAGTCCATAGAATAGCTGAGGTTAGAAAGGACCTCTGCACACCATCTGGTCCTGTAGCCTGTGCTCCAGGCAGGGTCAGCTGGAACAGGTTGCTCATCACCATGGCCAGACTGTTCTCCAGCCTCTGCTGGTAAACCTATTCCAGTGTCTGCCTGCTGATGTGGTACTAAAAGAAAGTAATCTTTTGTTGATGAGAAATTTTCTGTATTTCTCTTTGTGCCCATTTCCTGTTGTACTTTTATGGGCACTGCTGGCTCCATCTTTGCTGTCCCCTTCGGGTTTTCGTACACCTTGATAAGGCTTCCCCTGAGCCTCTTCTGGGTTGAACAATCCGAGCTCTCTTGGCCCTTCTTCCCATGTCAGGTTCTCCAGTCTGTTGGTGATCTCTGAGATCTTCTTTACTCATTCCAGTTTGTCCGTGTTTCTGTTGTACTGGAAAGCCAAAACTGGACATGGCACTTTGGGTGGGTCTGGGCTCTAATTAGAGTAGAGGGGAAGGATCACCTTCCTTGTCCTCCTGGCAGTGTTTTTCCTAACACAGCCTGGGGTGCTGTTGGTAGCCTTTGCTGCAGGGGCACATTTCTGTCATGGGCAACTTGTCCAGCAGGACCCCAGGCTCTGTTCTGCAAAGCTGCTTCCCAGGTTGTTGGTGTCCAGCATGTCCTGGAGGGAAACAAAAACCTATGCTTTAGAAAAAAAACCCCCTGGTACAAAGGGCTCCTTTTTCTCAGGTGTAAGACTTTGTTTCCTTTTGTTGAATATTATGAGGTTCTTGTTTTCCCATTTCTCCAGCCTGGGGAGATCTGTAGGAATGGCACCACAACCACCTGGCATATTAACAGCTCCTCCCAGTTTTGTGTCTTCTGCAGACTGGGGAGATGCACTCTGACCCATCATCCAGGTTACTAATGGAGATGTCAAACAGTTCAGATCAACTTTAATACCCAATGAGGCAGAAGAAGTGCAAGTTAAATTTTTTGCATAACTGGTTGCATTACTTTTTTTCCCATGTTTATAAACTTTAAGTTTGTTTTGAACCTAATTTTAAGAGTCAAGAGTACTTTTGTCAAAACTTTGAACGGGTAGCAGCAAAAGTTGTTCAGTGAAAGTTATTCAGGCAGAACTTAAAGCAGAAGTAACAATTTGTAACATTTCATTGTCTGTACATCAATGTAAAAAAATGTATCATGATGGAATCATAGAATGGTTAGAGTTGGAAGGGACATTAAAGAATATTTTGTTCCAATCCTCCTGGCCAGGATCAGGGATGCCTTCCATTAGACCAAGTTGCTCAAAGGCTTTTCCAGCCAGGCCTTGAATACTTCCATGGAGGAGGCATCCGCAGCTTTCTGGGCAGCCTGTTCCAGTGTTTTACCATCCTCACAATAAAAAAATTTCTTCCTCACATCTAATCTAAACCTGCCCTCTTCTAGTTGAGGCCATTCCCTCTTGTCCTTTCACTACCTGGTGTTGCAAAAAGTCACATTCCAGCTCTCTTGTAGGCCTCTTTTTCAATTACCTAAATGCTTTTCAGACAGAAAGTTGGCATAATAAGCTAAGGCTGGATGTTGGTAACAGCTCTGACTAACTCATGGTGAACACTTATCTCACACTAAATCCATCTTCAGCCTGAGTGCTGTGACTCACTGAGTGTTGAATGTCCATGCCAGGCGTTCCTGTGCTGCTGAATAACGCACTTCCTGTTTTGACACGGCCGGTGTGTGTGTGTGTTTGTGTCAGCAAACAAGTGTGACATCTTTTGTACTGCTCTTGTTTTCCTGCACTAGGAAAACTCTGTAAAAACTGCCTACACACTTTCTGCTCTAAAAAACACTGTTTTAAGAAAAAGCTAACACCGTGGGACTTTGTCAGAAGTGTGACATAAAGTAGCTGAAGAAATTGGCTCCTGTTGGTCTCTTTTCCACACCTGCCCACTCTATAAAATACATTTTAAAGTGATTAATAAGGAAGAAAACACATTAAAAGGCAGTAATACTGTGGTCATGAGCTAGAGCTGTTGCTTGTTTCTATTGTGCCTGTGGGAAAATACTTGAAGAAAAGTATTCTGAAACATCTTACAGAAGATCTCCTATTAGTATCTTCAAAGTGAACACTTACCTGATACTGCAGTTTCTAGTTGCACCATACTTGATTTGTAGTGTTTTCACAGGACGGTGGCCTGTGATCTTGTAAGTCTGGTTTGTATATGTTTTCTGGTGTAGGAATAATATGTTTGTATAGTAACTAGTACATTGAGATCTTTAAATGTTGCCATAAAACAAGATTTGAGTCTTAGCACAGTGAGTATTTTTCAAGAGCTTGGAAGCTGGTAAAGATGAGCTTCAAACATTTCCTAGATACTGTAATAGGAGAAAATGCTTTACTTGGTGTGCTCCCAAAGCATCTTCCCATTGTCTTTCCCTGTATAACCAGTGTATGTGTGCACCTTTCAGGCTCATAGATTTGGGAAGCACTGTTCTGGCAGATGGGTATTTGCTGTGAGGCACACTGACAGCATCCATCAGTCCTTATTAAGTCAAAAAGCTGCCTGCATTGTACACTTGGCCTCCCACAACTTACAGCCTGAAGATACACTACGTGGGAAGTGTTTGCTAACCCAGAGTGTGAAATATACTTACAATATGTGATATTTATTGAAATAAAGCAATTTTTAAAGATACTTTTATTTTGATAGCCAGTAATTTAATTACTTTACAACTGCTTTTGATTTACCTCAGCTTTTTTTAAGAGCTCTGTGGATTAACTTGTTTTGTGAACTAGTGAAAATGAAAGTAAAACAGATAATACATTGAGTAGAACTTTAGTCATTCATATAATCTGATGTGGGCCTGCTAATTTGAATTAATAATGCTTAATTGTCTTACAAGAAATGCTGTCACTTTGTCCGGAATAGGTTATTTGGGAGCAATCTGATTGGAAATGGGATTTCTAGCCAGTGTCATGGTGTCTGGACTGTGCAAACACACAGAAGGACAATGACCTCTTTCATTTAAAGAGGTAAAGAGGTGGTGCTGTGATTAAAATGAACAAATATTTGGAGAAGAAAGACGGATCTAAGCAAATGGAGGAACTTGCTCAGGACACAAACCTGCTGAGTGACCTTAGCTTTGCAGCTCAGCTGCTTCTTTGGCCAGGCAGCAATGCTTAGGTTCTTGTTAGTACTCCAGTATTCCTACTAAAAGAAGAAAAGCAAAGACATTTCTTTTGAGGTGTAAGTCCAGGGTGGCAGCTCTAAACAAATGCACTGAAAAGGATTGACCTCTGATGTCCCCAGGGCAGTTCTAGCCAGGGCCCTAAAATGGCTGTCAGCTTCCTCATATAAGAATGTAAGACAATTTTCTGTAACAGTAAAATGGCTTTGTAAAGCACTTAATTTTCTTGTAGGAAGCCTTATTCAAAAGTTCATAATGTGTTCACAAGTAAGTTACTTGCAGTTTGTGTAACAGGATAATATTTTGAAGTGTGATTGCTTCTGTTGACTAAGTATGTGTGTAGCAGATGGATAGCCCAAGAATTTTTGCTGCTCGTTTTCTCCTGTATTGAAGTCACAGCTTTGAATAATATAATGATGGTTTCTTTTGAGAGACAGCTGCTCTAGAATCCACAGTACTGTCTTCCTGAGTTGTAAAACTGACTTGTTTATAAGTAAGGCAAGCTACTAGCTTTTACCTTTCCAAAGCACTGAAACTGTTTTTAAAAAGACTATTTTTTAATAATCCAAATTACCTCCAACTGCTTTTTAGGCTTATGAAATTACTTTGTTTGGATCTATATCTCTTCAAGATTTCATTTTAATGCTTTTACCTAATTAACTTAAATCTATCTAAGCCATCCATTCCTGAAATATACTACTACTCTTTTAACTTTATTTTCCTTTTCTGATTTTGCCTAGAACAAAGAAAAGCTATTACTGTTTTAAGGAATTGATAAGAGCTATTCATCAGAAGAGTTCACTAAAGAGGTGGTGATGTCATTTACCTTTTAGATAAGTCCAGTGACAAATAATGATCCTGACTCTGGTCTGAAGCAATCCAAGAATTGTTGAGGAAAAAAATAACTATATAAACATACAGAATTTCAGTAATTCTGCCTGGAAGTGCTTAGTTGTTTCTTCTTTGAAGGAAAATTTTCAGTACATTATTGTACCCTGTCTCATTTTTCTATGGCATTGTATATAATAGATGTCCTCTGCTTTTCTGTTTTGTTGAAACAGTGAGCGTGGTGATCTAATTTAGTCTCAAGAAAACAGCTGAATGCTTGAAGATGTTTCTTTTGGGGTTTAGGTTTTCCTTTGACACTGTTTGTTTATTAAAACTCTTCAGGAGATGCTTATTTTTTCTTGCATGTTCCTGTACTTCCTTGTTCTTCTTGCCTAAAGTAGTGCTAAGTTGTCTTTGCTTCGAGTGTTTTAAAAGGCAATTTCATTACTGCACCTCTCATTGTTTTCTCTTGCTGTCTGGTCAGGCTTAATTTCATGTAGGGGCATTTGAAAAAAGCTTATTTATATCTCAAAGTCTTCAACTGAAATGTCTTGGAGAGCTGTAGATTCATACAAATCTCTGGTGCTTTTCAGGTGTTATAAGCTAACACAGTTGAGGAGAGGAAGCACACCATTTTTCTGACCCTTGAAAGGAGAGCATAGTTCTGTAATGGTTCCCCACACCTAATCGGGTAGGACTCTTTTTATTTTATATTTCTTGAAACTCTTTTTTCTTCCCCCTAGTTTTGTGACTTCATCTACCTGATAACATTTAAAAAAATCCATTTCTAATTCTCTCCTGCTCATGACTTGAGTTAACTTGAAAAGATACATAATGTAGGTTTTTATTTTTTTAAATACCACATTTTATGAGGGAAGGAATTACTTTCAGCTACAGTACTCTAACACTGAGGAAGATGCACACAGAGATCTATCAAGTCAGGAAATACAGTTAAAAGTTCCCTCTATAGGAATTGGTACAAGTTAGACCAAATTAACTAATTTCTACCAAATACAGAAGGAATCAGGATGTTCTTTACAGAATTGCAAACCTATGTGAAAGATGCTTGTTTCTGTTGTCTATACTGTTTTCTGTGAAAATCAGTTTTTAGAAAATAAATCTCTGAAAATTCCTATTAACAGGAGTCTGGATTAATAGTTGATAGTCATACAACCCAATACTTCTTCCTTCAACAGACGTTTTTGAAGTCTTATTTTTACTCTATAATTCCCAACAGCCAAATGATAGCTATACAAACTGTTTTTACTTTTTTTCTGCTGTATCTGAACTAGATTCATCTATGCAGTTACTCTGGGTTAGAAACATTTTGAATAATCTTGTGATCTGAAAGTGATTGTGTTTTAGTTTCCATTTTTATTTGGAGCTCCTTAGCTTTGAATCTATATAAGTAAAGAAGGAATTTGGCCAGTGTTGCAGTATGTGACCACATCAGTGTGAGAACTGGTGTGCCTAAAGTCTCATGTAATGCTAAAGATTTGCAGGAGAATAAAGGCTTACATTTTTTTCAAAACTTCAGTCATGAAAGAAATGTGTAATTCAATCTTTCGGTATTGGTCAGTACCAGTTACAAAAAATTGTGGGCAGCATCAAGGTGGTATTTGGAATTTTGCACAGTGGCCATTAGACTTTGGCCTAACACCCTACACCTCCAAAGGAGTAGGAATGCAGCACATAACACTTGTTATAGAAAGCTTTTTTGTCTTAGGATCTCTTTCTCCTGTGTTCAGTCCTCCTCTTAATTCTCTGATAAATGCTGAAGTAGTTTGGGGATTTTGTTGGATAGCTGTGGAAGAAATGCAGTGTAGAAGACTGTTTCCATGCTTCTATTTTAAGTAAAATTTTAGTGAGATTCTTAATATATGTAATTGATTTTTCCCTTCCAACCAATGTCTTAATGATGCAGAAAGAGTATCCTGACTAATCCAATATAGAGTAATGTACATCAGGTTAATGTGAATTTTAAAAAGTGCATGCCATGTAAAGATATTGGAGTTGTTTTTAAAAAACTGAAGGAGGCAATGAGGTGGAATTGGTTGATAGTTTATTCATATTACTGAATGTTTTTTAGAGATAAGCCTTACCAGGAACTCTTGCAGGAAAGACTGAAGTTCTTATGCAGATAAGGAACTGGGCAAGATAAAAAACAAACATCAAGATTTAATAACCAGCTTCTGTAAAGGAGGAAGATTGGTGTTAGGATTCTGCTGGCATCCTGGTGATATTCAGCTGTTTGAACAGCCTGGAAGAAAGAGTAAGTGCTGAGATGAAGCAGCTTCCTTGATGGTAGTAAGATAATTGAAGTATTACAGATGTAGTCCAAGTGTGAACCATTAGAAAAACATAGTGAGAGACTGAATGGCTGTTGAAATAGATTAAATTCAGTATAGACAAGTGCAGTGTGATACGGTTTTTAGGTATGGTGGAAAGAAAATTAATCCTAGTCTTATATATATAATAACTGAATTGGAAATTATCATCATTGTTCAGTGGGATCTTAGGACTAATAGTGAATGTTTTCTGTGAGTGGTCAGGTTAATGTTGATAAACACAGGACAGAAGTGTTGGGAAAGGGAAGAATGGAGAACTCAATACACAGTAGTTAAAATCCATGGTTTCTTCTTCTCTCAACTAGTGTGAGTTACTCTTACTCCCTTCTCTCATGCTGGAAAAAAGTGTAGTAGAACTGGAAAATGCCTTCAGAAGAGCAAGAATGATTAGAGAGCTGGAATGTCTGTCTTCAAGGAATGATTTAGAAAGAGTCTCTCCAATCTCAAGAAATGTCAGAAGTATGTAGTATAAAAAGAAGGTTCCCTTTTTTGCTTCCAAAACAAGAACAAAAGGGTTTCAAACTAGTTGAAAACTCAAAACCAGAGAGTATTTCTTCACGTAGCATGAGCCTGTGAAATGTCCCACAACAGAACATTGCAGTGCTAAAACTCAGGTCAGTAGTAACCAGCAGAGTTCACGAGTGAGAAACACCCTGTGGTGTTTCTATTAAACTCCTATCTCTGGCTCAAGAAGTCCAAAGAGACTGTTTGGGATTAGTAACTTTGTTCTTGCCTTTCTTCAAGTGCCATCCTCCTGGATATCATCAGAGAAAAGATAGTGACAGAGAGAGGACTGTTGGTCTTATCTGATATGGTCATTCAGATCTTCATATGGAAATGTATTTGATGTCTAAGTTAGCAAAGATGAATTCATTAAATTAAGGTAGGAAGGAAAGTACTTCTGCAGACAGTGTTAAATTCAGGCTTCTGCTTGAACCTTGGCTAACTTCAAAAGCTAATCTGAATTGCTCAGAGTCCTGCCAAGTTCTGAAAGTTTTTGAGGGTGGAGATCCCATCACCTTTCTGGGCTGCTGTTCCAGTGCTTACCAAGTCTTCTGATTGGAATATTTTTGTGTCCTGCTGGAATTTTCTTTAGTGAGTTGTCAACTCTGCCTCCTTCCTTTTTGATCTGTAACTCCAGAACGTCTGGCTGGCTCTTATCTGTGACATTCACCTTTTGGTGGTAGAAAGGCTCTATCAAGTTGTGCCACTTCCAGCTCCCTGTAGCCTTCCTTTCTGCAATGGAAACAAGCCTGCCCCTCTCAGCTTCTTTTGGATCTTTTGGTTTTTTTTTTAGTCCTCCAGCCAGCTCACTGGTGGTGACAGTCTTCTGGGCTCTCTCCAGTTTGTCAGCATCTCTCTTTCAGTGGGGGAGGAGTGACCTGAAAACCAAACTCAGTATTCCAGATGAGCCTGCATGAATGTTGAGCATAAACAATCATTCCTCTCAACCCAGTGCCTTTAGTCTTGCTAATGCAGCCTGGCTGAGGTTAACCTTCATTGCCATGAGAGCCTGTTGCTGATTCATGTCCCAATCTGCTGTTCATCAGGACCTCTGCATCTTTTCTTGCAGTGGTGGGCCTAGCCAGTTATTCGACAACCAGTGGTGAAGGCTGGGGTTGTTTTGTGCCAGATACAGGGCCC